>CM077295.1:48193793-48291293 GCA_039654925.1 Anguilla pacifica
GATGAAGCACTTAGTCTGGAGAAAGGGGCGATGGGTAAAATGAAAATGGGCATGCCCAAGCCAAATATTAATATACCATTAAAAATAAAGGTACAGCTGGGTTTTTAGCCTGTGAAATGATAGAGAATAACGGAAGAGAATATGATCGCTGCACCTCCATATCCTCTCTGACTTGCTCCTGTTGGTCTCTCAGCTCTCCAAAGGCATCAATAATCAGACCTGCATGTGAAACACATCCCACATCGAACCTGAGCAGAGTGACACATGCCAATCACACAGCACATGATCCACAGACAGCAGAGTGACAGGTGTCCATCACACAGCACACAAGCCCACAGACAACAGTGACAGTTGTCAATCACTGAGCACACATGAGACCACAGACAGCTGAGTGACAGGTGTCAATCACACAGCACATATGAGCCCAGATAGCAGAGTGACAGGTGTCAATCCAGGGTTTTTCCTGGCTCAGAATAGGGCTTAAGTGGCCTATGCTGATGGATTGACACATTGTAAGGGGTCATTCTACAGGACTAATGGTATGTCATGGCAATATGTTTTGAAATGCATTTTCATTTTTATCACTCAAAATGTAGGTAACAATATTAATATTAATGAATTCACAAAAAATCCACCATAATTTTATTATTTTTACACATTCACGTGGCTGTTACATTCTTTTCGTCACTGGTGTTACTTATACCCTAATCTGTGCTGTGTGCACATCCTGTGTCCTTAGACTGTCTCCTTTAATTGACCCACAATTAAAATGACAATCTCCCGCTTCTTACGTTACAGTTTTAGTTTTGAGTTTTAGTGCACTGTGGCACTAGAGTGTGAAATGTACACAGGTCTTGAATGAGGCCTTTTTGAATCGGGACACTACAGGCGGGCAGTGTGCAAGGTGTGTGAGGGGCGATGGGCTCACCCTGAATGATGGCCAGCAGGATGACGATGACGAAAAAGAAGAAAGTGATGTCAAAGACCACGCGGTACAGCTCGTATTCATCTCCTGCAGGGTCTTCAATCTCATCTCCAATACCCCCACCAGCTCGCACACCCACATACATGTGGAACAGATAGCACTAAGAGAGAGGTAAAGAGAGAAAGGTTGATAAATAGCACACTCATACATGCGCTGTATGTATGTTCATGTGGAACAGATAACACACAAACATAAACAGGATGCAGCACGCAAAAATGTGTTCTCTTTCCAGGAGCAATAAGGAAAACGAACCTCTCTGAGCAGCATTATAGCCACCTATGTACTGTCCTGTGAGTCTCCCAGCTATAGCCGATGGGTGCAAATTTCAGTGGATAACATTATTTAAAGCAAGATATTTTCTTGATGTGCAATCTTGCGAGCCACCCCTCACCCTGCTTAGTCTCAGTGCTAAAATTCAGTTCGATGTTACATGTATCAGACTTTTTTTTTTTTTTTTTTTTTTTTTTTTACAGAGACCCTTCCACATACAAATAACGTTGCAGAGCAGTCAGTGAAAATATGGCAGATTCTGCCAGTCAAACAGCAGCTGTGATGATGCCTTGAGAATCCTTTAGATATGAGTGTTCTGCAGCAGTTTGTTATGAAGGATCATCCTGACACTATTGCTTATTGGGCTTATTCAGTTCAGTAAGATGTATTGCCAATTAAGACACTGTACAGTTAAAAAAAGGCGGGAAAATGGCCAGGTGAAGTTGCCGCAGTCTATAATTACTCTTCACTCCACCCCAAAAACAAAGTACGAATTTGATTCTATAGAAGAACTGGTTATGAACCTCTCATTCAAAGAAAGACTCCTCCATCACCAATTCTTTGCCTATTGCACAAACAATTTACAGGCCTCCTGGTCCATACTTTATTAATGAATTTAATTAATTTCTTTCTTACTTGGGTTATGGCAAATTTCTGGTGTCAGGTGACTAACCTTCACTTTGAAAATGCAAATGACTCTGTGACTTTTGGACTCAAATGGTTTTATACAAAACATTATTGGCTTCACACACCGTAACTTTATATCTGGTCTTAACTTTTGGCATCAACATTGGTGGTGTTGAAATTCACCATCACAATCCTATTCTTTCTGACCACTTCCAAATTAAAATACAAGTACAATGAACCCACCCTGTAAGAATCACTCTAGGTAGTGCATATTGCTTTTACATTTACAAAGTTTGTTGATATGCTGCCAGAATACTGACTGAGATGCTTCAACTAGCTCCAGGTCAACACATGAATTGGCAGACAGATTGGCTACTGTTCTCCATAAACACTTGATGAGGCTGCTCCAATAAAAATAAAAATGTTCTTGAGAAGAGGCTTGCCCCTTGGCATGCTGACAAAAATAAGTCTCTTAAAAAAGTCCTGACAACTGCAACAAAAATGGCACTCCACTAAATAGCAAGTATTTGATTTGGCCTGGAAAGGAAGCCTAGGTGCCTCTAAGCATGCTCTTACCTACACTAGGTCATCTTACTTTTCCAACCTTATAAAACAACAGAAGAATAATCCTCAAGTCATTTTATTATTGGTTATTTCTTTTACAGTGTGCCCTACTGAAACAATTGTAAATGTGATAAATTCGCCCGGCTGCATTCCCAAATTCCTTCAGGTGGCATCAATAAAGGCTTAACTTGGCACCAACAGAACTGTCCACTAAAGACCCGCTTCTATCAGAGATCCTTGGGAAATGTGCATCTCAGCAGTTTCTTCTTTTCTACAGGCTGATAATGTGTTTGGTAGGTTTGAGTCTGGGTTTAGGAAGCTTCATAGTACCGAAACAGCCCTTACTAAAGGAACAAACGATGTGTTCTCCCCATTATGTGCTTTTATTTCCATACTAGTCCAAACAACTGTAAAGTATCGAACTACTGCCGTGAAACAAGATCGCCATTTCTCCAACACAGGATAGAAAAATGGGCTTTATTCAGATTAACAAAGATTTTTTTATTTTTACTTTTGTAGTTCTACACTGACAAAAGGGAAAAAGAAAATGCTGTTTGGATTTGAGATTTCCCGTGTGGGTGGCACTCCAACTCTTTCAGGACCCGCGGCACGCTTGATTAGCAAGTATCTTTTCCCCCCACTCCTCCATATGTCAGTAAAATGTAGCCTGAGATATGTTTAAATATGAAAATTAAAATATTATGAATGTGTTTCAAAACGAATGCATGTACAGTACAAAGTAAGCAGAGTACAGCTAACACCTCAAGCAGTGTTTAATTTGACTGGTGTTCATTTCAGTGGATAGTGTGTTATATTCAGCAAGTTATTTTTTTGTGTGTCTGTGCCTCAGCCCTGCTCAGTCTCAAAATTATGCTCACTGCTGTTAGATTTACCAACAGACAATTACAATACAGAACAACTCATGCAAATAAGTCAAATAGCAGCTAACCACAGAATCCTTCAGGTCTGCATGACCAGTTTGTCATCAATGATCTTCCGGACCCAAATGCTTATGTGCTTATTCAGCTCAGAATGCTTTACTACCACACAAGGCTGCAGACAGTTTTTAAAATAACATTTTGGTACATGGAAATAACAGTGTCATTACCATGACATAACTGTCATGAAGCATCACGTCCAATCATAATAATGACATACCTTTACCTTTGTTATGATGCAATTTGTAGTTTGTGTGACCCCCACCCCTCACCCTGAGGTCACTGACTGCTCCGGCCCCACCCCTCACCCTGAGGTCATGGAGTGCTCCGGCCCCACCCCTCACCCTGAGGTCATGGAGTGCTCCGGCCCCGCCCCTCACCCTGAGGTCATTGACTGCTCCGGCCCCACCCCTCACCCTGAGGTCATGGAGTGCTCCGGCCCCGCCCCTCACCCTGAGGTCACTGACTGCTCCGGCCCCACCCCTCACCCTGAGGTCATGGAGTGCTCCGGCCCCACCCCTCACCCTGAGGTCATGGACTGCTCCGGCCCCACCCCTCACCCTGAGGTCATGGACCCCTCTGGCTGTTTTGTGCGCACACTTCGACGCAGTATGGAGCTCCACATGCATCACTCTGCCCCTCTAAACTGCACACCATACTTCCCTTCATTTGGACTTCTACTTTTCCTGCTAGTTTGTTAGTGAGCTGTTACCTGCTCAAAGCCAAGTCTTTCTCCCTCTCTCTCACTCACTCACCGTCATCATGTCGTCACACTTCATGTCCGGCTCGTCCTCGTCCTCGCTCATGTTGTAGAACTTGCGGAAGAAGTTGAAGGCCACCACAGTGTAGAGATACACCACCACAGCCAGCAGTCCCACCGTCATCATCAGCTGGGAGTGAGAGGGAGGATGTTAACAAGAGCACAACCTCATGACTTCCATGAGTTATCAGAGAGGGCGCAGCCTATCAGAGAGATCCACGAGAGAGTTCAGCCGAAAAGAGAGCCATCAGGGAGAGCTCAGCCTATCAGAGAGTGCCATCAGAGAGAGACCCGCCTATCAAAGAGAGCCATGAGAGAAAGCTCATCCTATCAGAGAGTGCCATCAGAGAGAGACCCGCCTATCAAAGAGAGCCATGAGAGAAAGCTCAGCCTATCAGGGAGAGCACAGCCGATCAGAGAAAGCTTGGGGGCATGCTAACGGCGTACCGTTTTTATTTAGGCATAAAACAGTTACCCATCATCTGAGCATTTGGCAACATATTCCAAACTGCCCAGAGTCCTTTATCAGCATCCTATTTAATGAAGCTGTCGTTTACAACATTAATATTCTAGATTGGTAGCTACAGTTCTTTGTGAAAGCGTTTAGCTGAAACAAGACACGTGACGGTAGCCTCACACAAGAACCATTTGAAGGTAGCATCAAAGGCTGCCATATTTGAGGAACGAGGTTTGTGAAAAATGACTTACTTTAGTACCCATAGTTCAGTACTCGTTTAATTGGACTTACTCAGAAGACTGACATAGTCTAAGAATGACGTTATTCAAGAAGCTATTTTTTGTCCTGTAAGCAATGTTACTCCATTAAAATTGAACAGTTTCACCCCATTATTTGATGTAGTACTACCCACCTTAATATTTTCTTGTTCATGTAAATGATGTGGCCTTTTTCAATATCATTTTCAGAAAAAGAGAGTACTGGAAAATACTGAGGTGGGCATTATTGCATCAGGGGGAGGTGAACCACCTCCTATAAAGCACAGGGGGGAACCTCTGAGCTCCAGCCCTGACCTACAGGACTGCGGGTGGATAGAGGACAGACCTGGTCAGACTCAGACACGCTTCTGAAACAGAAACACTGGCTCGTTTAAACCCTCTTTCAGATCTCAAAGCACTGCTGCAGATCCCTGAGAATCTTCAGCAAAAAACACTGCGCAAATCCAAAGTGCACAATCTCAGGAGTATTCATAAAAGAGATTTTTATTTTCAACTTGTCAGCAATCTGCAGGTCTGTTAGCATTTCTGAAAGAATAAAGTATTCTATTAGCTTCTTCTATTGCTTACACCACTGCGAGATGTTACTCTCTCTGCTTTCTCGCTGTCCAAATAAAGCAAGAAAAACATTCAAGAGAAGGGGTAAAAAGGTAAAAATAAAGAAAAGTAGCATCAGTGGCACAGGAGCCCCATGCAGCACCTGTTTGCCATTGTGGGTGACCGAGGACAGGATGGTGCGCAGGGTCTTCACTCCCATGGCGATGTCCAGCAGGTGACTGGCGAAGAAAAAGTTGTTGTAGTGGCCGAGCAGTGACATCACCAGGTACCAACACAGGTAGAGGAAGGTCTGAAAGACAATGTCAGGGAAAAAAGAAGCTCTTTCATTTACGTTTCCACTGATGACGTTTCCATAGCCGTGGTACCGGACCACGGTAACATAAATCTGATTACTGATTAACATTCAATAGAAATTTCTGGAAAATAATCTGACCTCCACAATGTACGAGACCCATAAAACTGTCATTTTTACTACTGTATCTGCAGTGTATATAGCCCCAAGGTTAGAAAAGGCCCATCTGATCTTCAGCTGCCTAGGCTACCCGATGTAGCAATGATCACGCCAGAGAGTGATTCATAACCAAATCAGTACACCATTCGAATGGAAGGGGGTGGGGCCAGGTTGTCAGAATAACTCATTCAAAGGGACACTACTGCTGTCCAATGAATGCAACAGATAAACAAACAGGCAGGATAATGGCAGGATGTTGAGAATGTCATAATTAAGGGTGGGTATCATTAAGATCTTATTGGTTTAATCTCGCCCAATGCACGCTGGGATAGGTTCCAGCACCCCCGGTGACCCTGCTCGGGATAAGCGGGTATAGATAATGGATGGATGGTTTAATACCACTAACATAATGGTTTAACATGAGTTTTTTTTTCAGGAATTAAATCACACATTTGATGTAATTTTAATTTCACAGACAGGAAGGAGTCCTGTTTGGGAAGCAGAGTGAAATGATAGAGAAGACTAAAGAAAGGGAGGAGCACTGAGATGATGACATGAAAATGAAATGAAATGAAAAGAAAATTTGGTCCATACCATAAGGAACCTTTTCTCTTAAATTAGCCCTGCCCCCCATCCCCGCCCCATAAATGGCTGGTGCCGCCTCACTTATAGACAGAGCATCAAGCTTCCTGTTGATTCCACAGGAAACACTGCTAACGGTGCACACCATGGTACACACGTCTGTACACACACCAGGGAAACACATCATGCTCACTCACATTGTCCGTGAACACCACCCCAAACTTCCAGATCTGGTACTTCACGTCAATGGAGGTGATCCTGGGGAGAAGAGAACAGGAAACAGGAAGTGCGCTTCAGGGTTAATTCAGCCTCACCACTCGGTAAAAAACCTTTCTGTGTGCCAGTGTGTGTTTGACATGCCATTGAATGTGCATGTATATATGCATGAGTGCATGTGTATCCATGTGCGTGAATGTACACGAATGTGTGTGTGTGCGCGTGTAAGAGCGTGTGTGTTTAGTACCAGGTGAATACGGAACTGTCGGCCTCTGGTTTCTTCTCCTGTTGCTGAGCACTGACGTCCAGAGAGGCCAGGTCCATTCCCAAGAGCTCAGCGATCCTCTCTCTGCCGTAGATATCTCCGTACTTTTCCAGCACCTGCACACATGTGCGCATACAGAGCAATAAGCTCCCCCACTTATCACTCATTTCACTCATACACGCACACACACACGCACACAATGATTTCACGCATCCCCACTCTCTCACTGATTACACATAACACCCACTCTCACTGATTTCACACATCCCCACCCTGGTTTCACACATCCTCACTTTTCACTGAATTTACACAGTCCCACCAAATTAGGCTCTGCTCTTAGTGCCACTAACCTTTCTTTTCACAAACTTGTCCCAGTAGTTGGTCGGGAAAGAGCTGTGGAAGTAATTAAATGTCATGAAAAAGCACATTTTTATCACAGAGTACAGGTAGCCAATTCAGGCACACTAGATGGAGCTGAAAACCATTGTCTGTCCATTGACTGTCTGACTGTCCATTTGGGAAGACCTAAGGCATTTCAAATGGTGTTTAATATTTATGAAATAAATGAATTGTACTCATCTACATGCTTGACTTAAGTTAAGTTTGTTCAGCGATTAATGTAAAATGTGTTCAACAAATTTGCTTACTGCATTGACATAGCCTCCAAGGGACTATTGATGTATTTTTATACAAAGTCTTTACCATGACTAAAGCCACATACTTCATAATTTAAAGATGTGACTGGTCTCAGGTTACCATTGAAAATGCATTTTCTTTATTAACATTATTATACGCAAAATGCGCACTGCTGTATTCATTCTACCACAACTGTAAAACTGGATCTGAAAAGTATTTTTTTTTTTTTTCCATAGGACAAAATTTTCAATTTCAGATTAGTAAGCTATCGGACAAGTAAACAATCTGAATCACTTTTCTGAAGACCAGGTGGGCAGTAATATTTCCTGCCTTGGTGTCAGTGATGCAGTGGTTTAACATGTAAGATGTTAAGACTGTGGTCAGTCTTACGGTGTGTTGAGCACCAGTCTGTCCCACTGGCCCTTGATGTCGTCATCCTCAGGCTGCTCAGTGACGTACACACCGTCAAACTCCAGCTTGCGAGCCAGTTCCTTCTCTCTCTTAAAGATAACCAGGGGAACCTGAGGAGGAGGACAGTGCCACGTGCTTAAACACAAAAATGTTAAAGCACAGCTGGCGGTTTCATGACCGTTTCCATGGCATGTTGTGTTATGAATCAAGAACACGGCCATGCAAAAGAACTTTCTTGAACATAACACATAATCGCATAACGAGGAGAACAGACCACTCAGCCCATTTAGGCTCATTATTTTTACTACAATCTAAAAGAGTATCCAGCACTGAATCAAGCCTGGACTTCAACACAAGTCGGTCTTCGCTTCTACGACTCCACCTAGCAAACTGTTTCACTATACAGACACACACACTCACAGACACACACACACACATTATTGTATTGAGTAATCTGCGGGAATTTGACTGGTATGTATAAAGGATGAAGTATTTCAGATATGCTATCTGATCATGGTCTGTTGGGTAGCGAGCCTGCATGCAGAGGCTCTCCAGCAGACAGCGCCCCCTTGCGTCAGCCTGTGTTCATGCTGGAAGCAGACCTTGAGGCAGTTGTATCCGATGATGCAGAGGAAGGAGATGACGGTGTGCAGAATGGCGAGGCAGAACAGCGCCGGCTCCATGTATCCAGTGCTCTCCTCCAGGAAGAAGTACACCAGGCCTTCCTCATCCTCCTCATCCCCTCCATCCTCCACTCCAGAACCTTCCGCCTCGCCCCCGGAACCCTCGAACATCCCGGAGCCTTCGAACATCGCTGAGCCCTCAAGCTCCTCCTCACCTGGGGGAGTCTCTGACACCTGTGCATGGGGGGGAGAGGGGTAGACCAGTGAGAAAAACTAACAGAGAGGGGCAGATATGGACACTGTATGACTGTATGACTACTCGGGGATAATAATCATATAATTAAATACATATTTAAAATACCATAGATACTGGGCAAAAATATCCAAAATGTACAATTAACATAAAAGAAGAATTATCCTAAATATTAGGGAATTAGTTAAAATAGATTTTCTATGTTCTAATGATGTTTTTGGTTGCATTTGACCAACCCAAGTCTGATCACGATATGTTATGTAAACCCAATTTCTCCAGAGTGATGGAGAGAAACAGGAGCACACAGTACGATGAAGCAGGGAGAGCAGAGCATTCTGGGAACCTTGTAGAAGAGCAGGATGAAGTTGAGAGCGAAGGCGATAAACAGAGCCAGGAAGCGTAGGTTGTAGAAGTTACGGGAGAGGTAGTTCTGCGAAGGAGAAAAACATAGCATAAGACACTCCGCACACACCACTGACATAGATCATCTCACAACACTTATCCTTACACAGACAATAGTCAGGGCCAACTTTTGTCTGCCGGAATGTAATAGATTTTAATGTCATGCACGTGCTTTCATTTTCCAAGCTGAAAGCTGCATAAATACTGTTGGTATTTGTCAAATGTGATCAGTTAATTTTTTCACCAACTTCTCACAGACACACAATTGAGTACATCCAAAAACGCTAATCATTTCTGAGTAGAAAATATTTATTATTGACTTCACAGCAGTTTAAATGACACCGTCGTTTCGATTTGCTGTGAGACTTCTTTTGGTGGCATGAGAATGGGAGATAGACGCTGAAAGCCTGAGAGCTGGCAGCCCTGTATTAGATTTACATACAGTCCAACTAAACAGCTGGGGATTCAGGACCCCTTAACCCCTTAACCCTGGTTTCACTGCTCTTAAATAAAGCCTTGTATATCCTTGTGGAAACACACAGCAGAGACACTGACTAAGGCAATTTTTGAAGGGCACAAGTGTAGTGAAGAAATATTCATGGTATACACATAACGTACATAAAAATGTATAAGTGGCCCTTGATGCAGGTCCCTGTGTGAGACTGATGAAATGAGACTGAGAATTCAGGATGAGGTAGGAAGTCACTGCGCTCACCATGAACTTGATCCTCTGGACCTCCAGCTCGTTCCAGAGCTCAAAGGCGTCCTCTCCTGCAGTCTTCTTTTCTTTCTGGGTCTTTGTCTTCACCTTCTCTTTCTCCTCCTCCACCTCCACCTCTTTCGGCTCCTCCTCTTTTTCCTCAGGCTCCTTTTCAGCCTTCTCTCCATTCTCAGTGCTAAAAAACAAAGAACCAGTGATGTGCCATACATACACGGCCTGCTGTTCCTGAAAACTCTGCTCCCTCACACCAACGGTACAGGAAACAAAGGTGGCAGAGCTTCCGATTGGCGGATGCCACAAGCCTCCTGATTGGGTGAGTTCTCCAGCCTGTACATCGCTTTCTTGAGCCATTAGCTCACTGCAGCTGGGGGTCGGCAACAGTGGGACTAAACTCATCTATCCATGGTGACCTCGCTCAGGCACAGAGTACATTAGTTGGCACGTACACATCAATCTCATCAGTGTTTTTTGGGTTGGAAGGTACTGAGGGAGAGAGGACAGAGCAGAACTCACTCAGCTTTCTCTGGTTCTGGGGCTGGTTCCTCTGCAGGTGCCTCTGGTTCAGCTTCCTCTTCCTCTGAGCCAGTCAGCTAAAACACCATAGAAACAACAGGAGAGAGAATAACTGTGAGGAGGGCTAAAACACCATAGAAACAACAGGAGAGAGAATAACTGTGAGAAGGGCTAAAACACCATAGAAACAACAGGAGAGAGAATAACTGTGAGAAGGGCTAAAACACCATAGAAAAAACAGGAGAGAGAATAACTGAGATAAAAGCTAAAACACCATATAAACAACAGGAGAGAATAACTGAAAGAGAGAAACAAAATAAAAACAGCAGGGGAGAATAACTCAATAACCACAGCTCTGGGTTTATACGGAGTTTGCTTCAAAACGATCATTGTGCAGCTACATGGCAAAACTATTCACAGAACATGTTATGTGACACACAAAAAAAAAAAAGTTAGCTCAGGAAAATAAAAGGAGAGAGCTGAAATCCCTGGAAAATAGAATCTCACCAGCTTTCTCTTGGCTAATGGGGTGCCCTCAGGGGTGGGGGGTTCGACCGTGGTGGGCTCGCCGATGTCTCCGAGCCCCCCAGGGGTGTCAAAGCCTGGCAGCCGGCCTCCTTCCTTCTCCTTGCTGTCCTCCTCCTCTTCCTCACCTGCGCCCACATCCATGGCGTCTGCTGCTCCACCGGCCTCCTGCTCCTCCCTGGCCCCTGGCTCGGGGGGCAGGTCCCCGTGCACCTCGTCCTGCGTTGGGTCGGGCATGCTGGCCAGGATCTCGGTCACGGTCATCTTCTTGGCGCCCTCCACCAGGCCGCCACCGAACAGCGTGCTCCAGATGAGGAGGAAGAAGCCCTTGCACACGCTGTAGATGAAGTGCAGCATGCCCATCAGGATGGTCCAGAAGAAGGTGACCAGGCCCACCACCATCTCCCGGATGGTCATCTTCCTCATGCGCCGGTACTGGCGCCGCAGGTTGCGGAAAGTGAACATGTGCATGAACTCCACCACGCTGTTCAGGAAGTCGGCAAAGGCCGAGCTGGACTCGGGCGGGCCGCCCTCTCCGTTGGCCTCGTCGCCTTCCCCTCCCTCTGCCCCTCCGTTTCCCTCCCCTCCTCCTCCTTCCTCCTCATCCTCGTCCTCCTTCTCCTCCTCCTCCTGCTCGGAGATCTGCGAGGCGATGTTCATCTCAAAGATGGTGTCCTCGCAGAAGTTGACGAAGAGCTCCATCTTCTCCGACTCGCCGCCCTCGTTCACCACGTCGAAGATGAACTGCCGCTTGGACTCGCGCACCTGAGGCATCTCCCACTGCGTGCGGTTGGCTTCGCTGATCTCGAAGTAGATGCGCTCGATCCTCCTGCTGGCGCCCATGATCTCAATGCGGCCCAGGAACGGGCGGAAGTAGTTGAGCACGCTCTCGGCCTGCTCCAGGAAGTTCTGCAGCCGCGTGTCGTGGGGCACGTGCTCCGACAGGTTGGTGAGCAGCACGGCGATGTTGAAGCCGATGTCCTTGGCCGGCTCCTGGAAGCGGTCGGCAAACTCTTCAAAGTTGATCATCTCGTTCTCATCTGCCTCGGAGCAGGAGAGAAGGAACTGTATCTCGGACGAAGAGTACTGCTTCTGGCTGTCCATGGCCTTCTGGAAGTCCTTCTTGGAGATGAGCCCGCGCGGGTCGGTCACGTAATCCATGAAGGCGTCAGAGGCCACAATGTCCTTCAGTTTGAGGAACATGTCGAAGAACTTAAGTATCATCTCCACGTTGCTGGACGACTCCACCAGCATGTCCACCATCTGACGGGCAATGGTGCCATTCACAACATTGCCTGACCCACGTAGATAAAGGGAAAAAAAAATTAGTAAGCAGACAGAACTCGCTACTTTTCAAGGCCCCAACCCTCTCTGGAGGCCACAAGTATTTGGCTTTCCTGCTGAACATTCTCTCCGGCCACCAACTGTCCGGGTGAACATTCAGTGCATACAACATCCCGGAATTGCTCTGCCTCTGGTTGAGACGCTCGAGGTCAGTGTTATCTGATTAAATCAGGACATCATATTTTCAGAACATAAATGTGTTGAGCAGAGGCAGAGGGACCAGGGCACGTTGTGCACAATACAAAAACACAACCAGTATTTGCATACTGAACATGAGGGGGAAAAGGGGAGAATATTCAGAGAGAGGCACAGAGAGAGGTCTGATCTCTTACCCTCTAGCAGAGACAGCAACATGACCACCATGTCCTTCTGAAGGTCCAGAAGCTCCTTCAGTAGGCCAATCTGACTGGAATCCTGACACACAAGCAGGGTACAAACAGGCACACAAAACAACATAAAAACATGTTACCACAGCAGCCAGTCTTTACTGCAATGCCTTACACAGAAACCTACACTCCCATTTCATTCATAAGGCCAGTAGCTCTTTTCTGTCTCTCAAAGGTAGTAAAGAATCATTTGAGTAGCAAATGGACATTTTGCATCTGGAATCAGATTTGATGTTTTTAGACCTTTTAAGATAAAAATGTACACAAACTGGTTGATATTTGTTGATGGCATCTATAGTGATCAGGATATGCATCAAAGAGAATTCAACACACAGATTAGAAAGTAAAAAGCAAAGACACAGACCATTTGTTCAACAGATTAATGCAGATAAAGTTGTTGAAATATTATAATTTGGTATTTTAAAGGACAAATCTGGACTGGAACAAAGAGTCTGTTCCTGCCTTAGCCATGAACAGCGTGAAGGCATGGGGAAAAAAACTCTCCCATCCTCAAGACTTCCAAAGGAAAATATAGCCTGCAAAGATTACCGTCACTCAGCTAGACATGTCTGTCATCATGACATCCCAAACTCAGACAGAAAATTACAAGAGGTTTGCACAGTGATCCTCCCAGCCCTAGTTGGTAACAGCTCATATTCAGGAGCCTGTGGTTTATGGTAAACCCTGGAATGGCTCATCCACTGGAACTGTGGGAGCCACCGCATGAGTGTGTGTGTGTGTGTGTGTGTGTGTGTGTTTGTGTATGCCTGCGTGTGTGTGCGAGAGATAGGGAGGCTTAGGGAGCGGTCACGTCAGGAACAAGCAGGAGAAGACGGAGCCGGCTCATTGGTCCCTTACCTCCGAGTTTGTTCTACTCCAGAAATGATCCTGGGTTTGCATTTGAATGAGAGATACGCATTGCGAGCATTAGAGACCACAGCAGTGGCTGCAGCCAGAAACACACAGGCGGGGGAGAGGAGAGGCACACACACACCCAAACATACACACACAGACAAACACACACACACACACACACACACGCCTGGTACACATCATTTTATGGGCAAAACAGTGGCTCGCTTCCTCAGCTCTGCAACCAATCAGATGGCTCACCAAGGCAGCAACAGCACACCATTGGTGCTCATGGCACAGGGCTGTGGAAGCGACGCCCTAGAACAGGCAAGCAACAGCTGCCAAAACAAGCACAGCGACACGCCTGCAGCCTTGGCCACGCCCAGCTGTCACAACGCAGCAACGCAGAATGAAGGCAGTCCACCTCCAAGACCATTTAAAGTGCTTTCGGGAGACTGTGGATGTGCGTTCAGTCTGACCTGTGCCTGTTCGTGGGGAGATGAGCAAATCAAATGGAAAATGTAAAAAAATGTACACAAGGTTGGCTCCAGTGCAGCAGCTGAAGAATGCTTATTCTGCAGTCACCTTTTCCTGGTTCCTGAAACCTGTCCAAATTAATCTTTCTTGCATCCCATAATGCAACTGTGATCACCTCATCCATGTGCTCAACTCCATTTCTTGTCATTTTCTGAAAATCCATTGTGGTGTAATAGCAATGTAAATAATTTCTTAGAATGACTTATTTCGTGGTGATCCATCTTGAGAACAGAAATGTACAGATATCTATGTTAAAGAAAGCAAATGCAAGGAAAAGCAGTCACACTCCAGAAGACTGTGCAGGAAGCGAGCCTAAAGAGAATGGAGTGTCAGAAAGAGAGGATGAGGAAGAGAAAGAGGAAGAATGCATAGGGGTAGCAAAAGACTACGCGTGAGATGGCACATAAAGAGGTACACGGGGTCTTACTCCATTTCGAGGTCCTTCTCGAGGATGCATCTGGCAGGGTCACACACCAAAATAAAAATGTTATCCACCAACAACATTTTTAAATCATTTTTGTATTTTCAACAATCTCTCCCTCTTTCCCCGAGTTTACACGCAAGCTGAATGAATTATGCTTCTTTTGAACTGTGTTCTCAAGGTTATTGGATGGCTCTGTTTTGAGCTGCTGAGCATAAGAATGTATTGGGGCATGGCCCCTTTCTAGTCTGACAGTTCAAACACTGGTTAAAGGACAAAGGTAGAGAGAGTGAAAAGCATTTTAATTACATTGTAATTGCACGTACAGTGGACAGTTTAACAGAAATTAGTTCTCTTTTCTAATACACAGCAGCTCCATAGTAAAACCGTCACCTGAGGCTTTAATTATGGGATGTCTACGCAAATGGGACACATATTTAGACCCTGATACTGACAAAGAAAAACTGTTCTACACTTCAGTAAATTTGATGGAGTGGAAATAACTGTGAGCTGGCTGTCAGCTAACAGTACAGTTAAGACCATGACCACCTGACTGTGACTACGCCCTACTCAACTAACAGTACAGTCAATACTATGAGAACATGGCTCACTGTTCCTTATTCAGCTTACAGTATTGTTAAGATCATGACCACATGACTGTGACTGCTCCTTACTCACATAACAGTACAGTGAAGACCATGACCACATGACTGTGACTGCTCCTTACTCAATTAACAGCACAGTTAAGACCATGATGACATGGCTCACTGTTCCTTATTTAGCTTACGGCACAGTTAAAACCATGACCACATGACTGTGACTGCTCCTTACTCAGCATACAGTAATTAACACTATGATCACATGACTGTGACTGCTCCTTACTCACCTAACTGAAGAGTTAAGACCATGACCACATGACTGTGACTGCTCCTCACTCAGTGTACAGTAAGCTAAGACAATGACCACATGACTCACTGTTCCTTATTCAGCTTACAATATATTTAAGATCATGACCACATACATGACTGAGACTGCTCCTTACTCAACTAACAGTACAGTTAAGAGCATGACCACATGACTGTGACTGCTCCTTACTCAGCGTACAGTAGTTAACACTATGATCACATGATTGTAACTGCTCCTTACTCAGCATAGAGTTAAGACAATAACCACATGACTGTAACTGCTCTTTACTCAACTAACAGTACAGCCAAGACCATAACCACATGACTGCAACTGCTCCTTACTCAACAGCACAACTAAGACCATGACCAGATGAGAGTGAAGTTTTTCTAATGAATTCACAAATTCAATCAGCCAAATTCCATTCTTATTTCAAATGGGAGAGATGGTCTTTCGAAAGAAATACAAAAATGCATATTTTGTTTAAAAATAAGGGAAGTGATGTGTACCATTTGAGTGTAAACACAAAATCTCAGACAGAAAGCTGTATAGGAACATTAGAGGAAGCAGAGAGGGGCTACAGAGACAGGTGGATACAGAAAGGTAACAGTATGAAATGGGTGACCAAATAAAGCCAAACGCGGGCCCTCAACTCCAAGGGGGAATGAGCAATTGGCAATCGCCTTGCCCAGGGTAGGGAAGGGTTCAATCTGTTCAGTTTCCGTATTTCATCACTCTGGTGACCCTCGCTAGTCAATCAGGTGCCCGGGGGACTGCATGCCAAAGCCACATACAACACGTTTTCCAACTCAACTCTGTGTGAGCTTGGCTATAGGCTGTGGTGTGTAAAGAAGCAGCTTTTCAGAGAAGAACCATGGATGACTGCACACTCCCGAATCGGCAGTGGAGATCATGCATGCAGTTGCCGGTTGCTAACTGGACATTCCAAATTGAGCTAAGAATTGGACATGTGCAGCCCCATGTGAGGAAAATTATTTTAAAAAATAATAATAAATAAATTTTAAGAAAATCACACAAACTCAGGTTCAGGTTATATTACAATTATAAATCACAAAGGTACATTTGAAGGTAAAATCTAAGGTAAATTCTATCAAGGAAGGTTTATTTTTTGGCAGGCTGCCCCTTTCCTCAGATAGTTTTATCCATCTTATTAAAATATTTAATAATTTCCCAATTTAACCAAATAGTTAAAAGAATCAATCAATCTATAATTAAATGGTGAATTGTTAATTGACCAATTAAGACCCCCTCCAACTGTATGAAATCCTAGTAAGATTATATTGTAGTGAATGCTATTTCCCACTTTAAAGAAGCAGACTGTAAGAGAGAGAAACCACTCAGAAGGATAGAATGGCCAAGCCACTTTACACCCTAATCATATCAACTGATGTGAAAAACAGTTCACACAGACAAAATGCCATCACAATGACTTTAACACAAGTCAGCGTAATGACTGAAATATACAACTGATGCAATTCAGCACTTTCTGAAACGGAAACATAAGCAACGCAACTTAAACGAAACACAGAGCAACTGAAAAGGGACATACTTTATATGAACATTGTCAAAAAACAATGTAGTGAATGATTTGACCATTGTTTCTCTTGCAGAAAGTTGGGAGGAGAGAGAGTGTAGAACCCGCTGCACGGTCAGGTGTGTGGTTAATGCGCAGTATAGCCAAGCTGAACTGTGAATGAACCCGCTCAGCGTGTGCGCAGGCGTGCACGGGCGTGTGTGTGCGGAGAACGGAGCAAGGCGAGCAGCGTGGGTCTGGGGCGCGTACCTGCGCCAGCTTCATCATCATGTGAGCGAAGACGTGGAGGAAGCCCACAACCGCATCCCACAGCCTGCTGTGGGCCAGGGACTGCTGGTTACCTGTACACGGACCCTGAGAGAGAGAGGGGGAGACAGAGAGACAGAGAGGTAGGAGGAGTGAGAGAGAGGGGGGAGTGAGGAAGAGTGAACGGAGAGAGAGAGAGAAAGAAAGAGAAAGAAGGGGGGAAAAGGGGCAGGGAGTATAAAACGACATATTATACCCAATACTATAAATATAGTTACTTTGACACTTCTTCACTCTGTGTCTGTATTAACAGACTCAGCAGTGACGCACGCACTACAGAGTATCTGCTTCACCTGGATGTACTCTGTCAGGCTGTTGAAGATCTGCTTGGCCACTGTCATAGCTTTAGAGAAGTTCCTCTTGCCCGGCTCATCGATGATGTCCTTCCCAGAATAGTACCAGTAGAAGTCACTGATGGACTCCTGTGCATAGAGGGAGGTCAAGGTTACTGGTCAGGATCATGCTATAATTGTACAGTACTATGGCCTGACCATCACAGTACTATGAGCCTGACCCTAGCCTTACAGTACTATGAGCCTGACCATAGCCTCACTGGACAATGAGGCTGGCGCACTGATGTGAGGTAAGTCAGATTTAAGGCTGTACTTTGTTAATAAGCCAGCGGTCAGGTACTACTTTTATTGAACTGTAATCTCGTACTAGTGGGGCTCAAACAGGGAATTCAAGCTAACTCAACTGCTGACCTGTAACATAATGCTAAAACTAGTGAGAACCAATCAGTCTGCAGGAAAACCAATCTCACAAAATATAACTTCCCTTTCCAAAAATGTACAGAGATTGAGGATCTGGGGAGGTGGAGGAGGAGGGACAGGCTGTGTGTGATAGGCAGCAGCAGGTGGACCTACCTGTAGCCGCAGCAGGTAGTCCACAGTACAGATGATTATGTTGATGGTGGTGGTGCTGCCCGTCTGAGTGCGCAGATAGTTCTGGAAATCTGCAGAGAGCAGACAGAGAGATCTATTAGTGCTCCAGAACAGAACACCCAGAGATCCACTCTAATCGTTCAGAACAGAACACACAGAGATCCACTCTAACACTCCAGAACAGAACACACAGAGATCCACAGTAACACTCCAGAACAGAACACATAGAGATCCACTGTAACACTCCAGAACAGAACACCCAGAGATCCAATGTGTAAGACTCCAGAACAGAACACACAGATCTGTAAGTTAATTTGAACAGATCATGCAGGGTATTATTCTCAGAGTTGATTTAACACTCACCGTTGTTGTGACCCTCACAGAGCAACTGCAGGAAGCGGAAGAGGTCACAGGTGAACTCATCGTCAGCCATGACTTTCTCATCTGAGTGGGGAGCCAGCAGGAGATCATGTGAGGGGGGGAGGACAGGGAGAGAGAGAGACAGAGCGAGAGAGAAATAGTGAGAAACAGAAAGAGAGAAACTGTTCATAATGTGATGAAGGGAAAGAGAGACAGGGAACAAACACAAAATGTTTTTAAAATATAATATTAAGGAGAATTATGGGAACTGCAGGCGTTTTAGCCAAGGAAGGGCCCAGATGCTCAGAGCCCCAGTGAGCATGAGGTGGAACATACATGTGAACGTGCACCTGCACACACGTGTGCGTGTTGGTGTAAATAAATTAGCTTCCCTCTCCCCCCTTGTTATTATGTTAGTAGAAATGGAAAAGAATTCTCTAGAACATGTCTGTCTGTCCGTAAGCAGACTGGCAAACAGTGGAGTACAGTAGGATGGTAGGGAGCTTTGGTTTTACGCCGAGGGCCCCCCTCCCCCACCTCTCACATTGCGGTCTGGCTGGCAGTCACACAAAAAACAAGTTTGCACAGAGCGACACACAAGCTACCACACAAGAGCACAGTTAAGCAGCAAAAACGAGAGTGCAACAGAGATAGCCACTCAAACGTACAGACTCGCACGAAAATGTAACACACAAATTCACACTTACACAGAGACACACACACACAAACTAAAGACACAGCGGCCTGTACTGTGTCACACTGAATGACTCACAGTAACAGAAACATAAAGGACAGATACACAGATACAATTACAGTTAAAAAGGAGGGCTGGGAATCCCCCTGACAACACACACACAAACGCAAACACACACACACACACACACACAACAGCACACATGGGCACACAGTCATGCAGGACAGATCTACTGCACTCCACAAACTCCAGAAAGTGAGGAAGACGGGGGGCGGGGTACAGGAAGTTTGGTTTAAGCCAGAGAAAAGCAGGAACAGGGCACATTTGTGGACATGTGTGTGAGCCCTGGGACAGCAGGGTGGAGGGAGGGGGGGGTTTGGGGTTTGGGGAGTAGGGAGGGGGAAATAAGTTTGTCATAATCCCAGAATTAGATCTCTTCAAGCTTGCCGATTACTCTACCCTTGATCAGACAGAAAATGTATACATGGAATAGAAGTTCTACATCAATTAATCCAGGCATGTGCTCTCTCAAAGTAGACAGGGTGCAATTGGCCTATTCCAAGTCTGTGACCGACTGATTCTGGATCTATTACACTGACTTATGTGTGGCTATTGAGTGGACAGCTTTGGCTTAAAGAATGCATCATCTCATCATCACACATAAAACCAGCAGTGCTTCTTGTAAATGGCACTTCCTTTTTCATTACACATTACAAATTGAAGCAGTGCTTCTTTTTAAGCGCGGGGGGGGGGGGGGGGGGGGGGGGGCTTAAATCTTATCCGAAAAGGGCTGGCATGGGCACAGATTTTTGATTTAGCCCAGCACAACGACACCTGATTCTACTTTAGAAGGTCTTGACTGAAGACCTTCATGAAATAGTTGCCCATGTGCTGGGCTAAAACAAAAATTTGCACCCACATCGGCCCTTTTTGGATAAGACTGCCCCTGTTTTCAAGTAACCCCCCCCCCCCCCCATAATCATTCCTATTGAAAAAGACCTGAAGATTACAAATTGGATTTAGAAACAAAAATAAAACAAATCAATTTTAATGTATGCAGACACCGGTGCACTGCTGACTACAACTGTCTTCATAGATTAATCTTAACTTCAGTGTCAGTGAATCAGGTTGTAAAGTTTTGAACCGATCCAATGTTTCAGATCAAGACTATTGATAAATTGGACAGAGCAGTGTGCAAAGTGTACACATTTGACAAGTTATGGCTGAAGGTTTGATTCAGACGGAGAAAAGGCTCATATTCTAGTGAGCAGGAAGTGAACATCAGGAAGTGCAGCTGCATGGAGATGCTGATTTTCTGTGCAGTGATGACAGTGACATTCTCTGGTGTGCCAGGCATCCGTTGGTCAGTCAATCTCACAGCCTGAAAACCCGAAGGCACCTCAGTGCACCTGCCTGTATAAAATCTACCTGTCAACACAATCAATGTGGCAGATCACCTACAGTACAATTAAGGTTAGTGGCAGGGTTGCTTCAAGGAGACATAGCTGTGGATAACACAGTATCATTGTGCCATAATATTACATCTTCAGTTTGTTAGAAGCAGCTTAGAGTTGCTCAAGTCAGAGGCAGCAAATAGGGTTAGCTTTACATATTTAACATTGCTATATGCATGACATATTTCCAGTCATATCCAGCAATTACGTAAAATTACAGTTGCCATCACACTGTCATAACATATAGTTATTTTGTTAAACCTTTTCAAAATAACTGCTGCATACAATATGACAGTGCTATGACATTCCACAAGCTGCTATATGCTGTTATGGCTGGTTATGACAGGTTATGTCATGTTTATCATAATTTTGTATATGATTTAATGCTTATAGTTCAAGTTAAGTGTTCACCACTTTTCCTGTTTGTTCTTTACACAAGTTTACCTGTAAAGAACATATAAAGTTAACGTTTTGAAACGCATTGATTAATAAGGCAGTATTTCAGTAACAAAATTTTCAAAATGTTGCAATGCACCATAGCATTTAAAACCAATAAATGCAATGACAGTGAAAATATATACCTATCATAACACTGCATTCCAAACCAAGTTTGAGATTAATCCACAAATCTATGAAATAATTGGCATGAGTTACATATTAGATTAGTATGTTAAACATAAAAATGCCAGAATAAAATTAATCACACCTACGCAGGAGCTAGAGCTTGATATAAGAACCACGACTATACAAGACTGCAGTGTGAGCATTTAAATACAGCCACGCATGTGGTAAAGTCGGAGAAGAAAACCTTATCATGAATTAATAAGAGCTGTGCTTTCTAAATCGTGTTAATAAAAGGACACAAGGAGCTGTTCTCTTCAGATAATACATATCAGATCAATTTCATGACCGGACCAAGCATGTGCACTGCTCAGTTCTAAGATGAATTTAGCCCCATTGGGATATTTTAAATCTCAGTAAAATCATATGGGACTACGGGAAAGCTATTTGTTTATCAGTTAAAAATTCACGTTCTCTGAAAGTGTATCACTGGGAGACGATGTAAAAGCCAAAGCAAAAATACTTTTACTCTTTGATGCATATCATTTTTTTATTGACTAATTATTGAAGGCCAGATTCAATGAAAGCACAATGCACTTTGTCCTTGCATATTTTCACTCTACAACAACATTTGATGGACAGCATTTGAGTCAAACCCATAATAAAAACTAGCTTAAGAACCAAAAAAAAACATAATACTTTCTTTTATTTACTATACAGATTTTAGGACAAAGCACTGCCTGTGGTGAGACTGAACATGCCCCTGAAACATATCCCACCTAAACACACAGGAAGTCCTTTCCAGCCCAGGGTATATAAAGGGGCCGTTCACCCTGATACAACGGACCTCGATGGGTCAAAGCTTTTGTGGCCTCAAAGCACCAAAATTTTTCATTAAAAAAAGTCAACATCTCTTTCCAAATATAATGTTACTCACGAACATCCAGAGCTTAAAATAAAAAAACTTTTTTCTGAAGCAACCCAGTATTCTGGGGTGCAGTGTTAACATTGTTTTATCAGTTTTAACAACATGGACACTGCGCACCAGAATACTGGTTTGCTCTGGTTGAGAAGCACAAGGTGTAGTAGAGAACATCTCGTAGTGACCTTTACCCTGATTAGCAGTGTGCTGAATTAAAATGTCTGTGCCACATAGAGTGTACTGACCCTTTTCCTCAACACCATCGTTGCTCTGATAGAAATGGCTCATAAAAATCCAAATCATTGCTTTCTTTTTCAAAAAAAAAAGCACGACTGATATATCGTACACCAGATTATTCAGAAGAAACATCCCAATCACACCAATTGGCCCGTTTGGGCAGAAAGAACTTTAGGGAATTTCCGATCAAGGCTGCAGTTCATTTCAGGCTCGTCCAAAAGGATGTTACTGACTGCGGTCAGACTTCTACAGGCCGCTAACCAGGAAAGCAAGGAGACTGTTTTCCTGTGACCGTCTCTTTCTTTCCCTTTGATCAACCATCTGGGTTTTGGAGTTACAGTAGATCTGTTATCAGACACTCAAGGGGCATGAAAACAAAACAACTTTTCAATCACTTTGATTATTTTTTACTTTTTTGTTTTTGGCTGTAAGTAATCTGTAAAATGGAGGAAGTTCTTGGAAATAAAACAAGAACTGCCAAAATACACATAAGAGTTTTAAGATAGTGGTTTGAGGTAACATATCAAGTCAAGTCATTTAAGACAGTGATGGCTAGCAAAGACCAGTAATAGTAAGTACAAGACTCCACTAAGTGACCGAAAAGTGTTTCTTCCATATATATCTCCTTGAGTGTGAAATGAAATGCAGGTTGAACTCCACGCATGAAAAAAGATAGAGAAGGACTAATAGAAAGGGACAGAGACAGGTAATGAAGAAGAAGAGAGAAAGAGATATCTTTATTTACCACGTTCTAGCTTGATGTCTGAGAACCGTGATGGGAGGATGACGGTAAAGGAGGTGAAGGAATAAGGGGTGGGGGGATGGGATGGGATGATATTGGTGGAGGGGGGAGAGAGAGAGAGTGGGCAGTGAGTCAAAAACATAAGCAGTCCAGGCTTTGGCAGGGAGGGGTGAGATTAATAATCATTCACCAGCAGTTCTACTCTGCAATTACTAATCTCCCTGATGTGTTTATTGACATTTTACAGACGTATTAATGAAGGCCCATACATATCCTTTTCCTGCCATGTATGGCATTTCATTACAGAAAAATATGTAAAATGTACCACAATTATATCATACTAAAATATAGTGACCACAGAAACACTAAAGTCAAAAAAAGCTGCAGTTGGTAACTTTTAATATTTTTAGTTTTATTTTTAGAAAAATATAGGGAAACGGTGCATGATTGATAGTAGTCACAGAAACAGCCACTGTGAGAGAGACCCAGCACCATACACTGTGTTTCATACCCTCAAATTCTGTGTTTGAATCCCTGGTTTTTGAAAAACAAGAACAACAGATTCAGGAAGAGATTCGGTTGTCTCACCTGGACCGTTGGAGCTGGCATTTTTAGTGGAGCGTTAGCTATGCCAGCCTGATCCTGTAATGCTGCTTATGAGTCAGCTACAGCTGGAAATGTTGATGCAGGTTCAGGCAGGGGGGATAGGGGTGTGTCACACGGCCAATGGGTGTTTTGATTTAAGACGTTTTCACAACACTGTGACCGTTGATAAAGTTACGAACTGCAGCTTTTAGTCTTAATCTAAATCTATACATGTTAAGTGTCAATTGGTTGCTATATGATCTTGTTACCCCATCACTGGAGACTGTGGTGAGTTTTTCATTTAAAGTATTTTCCTGACACCTGAACATGAATTATATACAGACACAAATATGATTGTATACTCTGTGCACAGGCAAATCCCAGTTAGCATGAGTAATCTTGTGTGTCATCTGGTCCTAAAAACAGTGCACACTGAACTCTGGGGAACCTGCACATGATGCTCCTACTCCTGGGTCCTTCCACCAGGCCTAGCTCTGTTCCTGCTGTTAGATCCCATTAATAAATCAAACGGGTAGCAAATCGGGGTTCTGGTGACAGTGAGATTTGGTAAATCCATGCCAACGTGTGAAACTTTACAAGACATTAAGGGAAGGTCATTGTACTCACTGAAATTTGACCATTATACCTGCAGATTTGATACTTCTACACCACAGACAGGAAGATGACATATGAACAGGAAATTGAGTATCATGCTCGTATATACAGCTATAAATGAAAACACAAAGTTTAAACAGAGATGCATTACTGCTCCAACAGATAAACAACAGGAGGGCAAACACACATTTACCTTTAGTGTCTGTTCTAAACTTAAAACCATACTCAACAAGAATATTTTCCACAAACCATAAATATGTTTTTTGCTACGTGTGTTGTGTTGCAGAGGTGTCTGAATGGATGTGGTGAATATTAAAAATATTCCAGATTAACGTGCCCTCAGACAATCCTAATATCACAAGGTACTATGCAAATATAAATCTGATTTTTACTGACTGACAGATAAGCCACTTCTATGTGAAATATGCAGTCTCCAGTATGTACGGGTTGCCAGTTTGTGGTGGCCAGTCTGTACTTGTAGTGTGCAGTATCCAGCATATGAAATGCAGACTTCAAGTGTGCCTGGGTTGCCAATATGTGGGACTGCAGTTTGTGGGGAGTTCACAGGGTGTGGGATGATCCAGCATGTGTGCGGGACTGCAGTGTGTATGGGTTGCCAGTGTGTGGGACTGCAGTGAGTATTGGTGTGTGATTGTGTGGGATTTCAGTGTGTACGGATTGCCAGTGTGTGGGACTGCAGTGTGTATGGGTTGCCAGTGTGTGGGACTGCAGTGAGTATTTGTGTGTGATTGTGTGGGATTTCAGTGTGTACGGATTGCCAGTGTGTGGGACTACAGTGTGTCGAGTTGCCTGTGTGTGGGACCGCAGTGCTTACAAGTTGCCTGTGTGTGGGACTGCAGCTTGAGTGTCCTCAAGTGTGAAGTTGCCAGAGTGTGATGTTGCAGATTCCTTGGAGATGCCCTACACTCTGTGGTAGTATAGTACAATGGTTAGGGAACTGGGTCTGCAACTCAGGAAACGGTAGGCTGTAGGTTTGGTTCCCGGGTGTGGTTCTGCCATCGTACCCCTGGACCTAACCTGAACTGTGTAAGTATCTCCGGATAAGAGCATCGCTCAGATGCCTAATGAAAATGTAAGATGAGCGCAGTGTGCGGGTGAACTCACTGGTTCCCTCCTCTGACACCATTCCCAGCCCCTCGGCCTTATTCTGCCTCTCAAAGGCATTCAAGTCCAGCACACTGCAGAGAGAGAGAGAGAGAGAGAGAGAGAGAGAGAGAGAGAGAGAGAGGGGGAGAGAGAGAGAGAGAGAGAGAGAGAGAGAGAGAGAGAGAGAATCATTACCCACACTGACGCAGACCTTCAGTCTCACAACCGCACACACACACACACACACACGCACACACACACACACACAAACACACACGTGTGTAAGAGAGAAGAGAGGCAGACCTGCAGGTCTGCATCAGGGCCTGCGCGCTCAGGAAGAATCCCACATCCTTCTTGTCCTTCAGATAGTCCAGCATTCTCTGCAGGGAGAGGAGAGGAGAGGAAATGCAGCCCATCAGTGCATGTGACGTGTCAGCACGGGCTCTCCCTGGACACACCGCCAGCCCCGTACCTGCTGCACATCGCAGTTCCCGCCGTTCAGGATGGAGATGCCCAGCTTGAGGGTGGAGGACACCATGGCACCAGGCTCACCTGAGACAGGTGCAGGGAGGAGTGGGCGTGACCGTGAGGACAGTGTGAACAGAGCAGCCCAACAGAGCAGGGGCACGGTTTCCTGTGATGTTATGTGCACTAGCAGTACTTTGAGCAACGTAAGGCCACAGGCAGTATTTTTGGTGAAGAGATGCATTGTGTAATGGCCTGTGCTGGCAGTGTTATTTGTAGCGTAATGTACTAAAAGGGCCACAGGGGGCGCTGTGGGTACCTTTGCAGGCACTGATCATCTGCAGCACCATCTCTGCAGCTCCACGGGCGTGAAGCCTGGACTGCTGGTACAGGAGCCTCTGCTTCTCCATCTCCTTCTCCTGAGAGCCAGAGATAGGGCTGTCAGTCTCACAGCTCACACTATCCCCCATACTCACTGCACACACATGCAGTCCACTACACGTATGCACGCACGCACACACACACACACACTACAGATATTCTACAGACACACATGCACGCACACACATACACACACACGCTTTTTCACTTCCTCCACCCACCTGTGCCTGTTAGTCATGGATAAGGTGAAAATAAGGTTAGATAGAATAAGGTTATTCTAGCTTGCCACGTTTGCTAACAGGAACAAACAAAGGCATTAATATGGAGTTGGTCCACCCTTCGCTGCTATAACAACTTCCACTCTTCTGGGAAGGCTTTATACTAGATGTTGAAGCATTACTGGAGGGATTTGCTTCCATTCAGCCAGAGGAGCATTAGTGAGGTCATGAGACCCTGTATACGAAATTTCAGTACCAAAAACCTACAGAAAACCTATTACTTTTCTATTTACAACAGCATGTTTTATAAAATGTGTTTTTAACCTGTTGACCAAAGAGATAATACATAAAATCACCCCACAGCCCAAAGAGCACCCCCACAATGCATGCTAAAATGGTACCCACCACCCCAAAGTACCCCCACCGTACCACCCCACCCTCCCAGTAAGCCTAGCCACTGGAGATCTCACAGACATTACTAACAGAGAACCTCCAAGAGAAAAGGACTCATGTGACCCGTGCTAAATGTGTGCGTGCGTGCGTGCGTGCGTGCGAGCGTGCGTGCGTGCGTGCGTGCTTGCATATGTGTGTGTGCTTGTCTATATTGGGGTGTTTGATAGCAGGACGATGTGTAGAAGACTGGGCAGGCTTTTCCTGAAGTCATCAGTGAGAGCGGAGGAGGGCGATTAGTAAAGTGCAGATTAGGACAGTGAGAGCGGGTAGTTGGGACACTGAGGTCCTCAGTGAGGGGGGTTCGACAGGCACACACACAAAGGGAAACGCACACCAACCAGGGGGTGAGTGAGTGAGTACAAGAGGCCAGAGCATCCAAGGGGCCTTATGCAATCAGAGAAGCCAATTTCTGTGTGTGTGTGCATGTGTATGTGTGCGTGTGTGTGTATGTATGTATGTCTGTGTGTGTGCATGTGTATGTGTGTGTGTGTGTGCATGTGTATGTGTGTGTGTGTGCATGTGTATGTGTGCGTGTGTGTGTATGTATGTCTGTGTGTGTGTGCGTTTCTGTGCCAGTCCATTTGCATCACAGCAGTAACCTCCAACCCTGTTCCTGGGCAAACGTTGATTAAAAATGAATCACTACATTGTACCTGCAAACACTAAAGACTTTCTGGATTGTGCACTGCAGTGACCTCCTGACCTATAAGTCTAAGTGAATGATGGATTATGCACATCCCACAAGTCTGCCTGTCCCAGAACATTCATGTCAATTTACAGGTATTGTGATTGGTAGGCCAGAGTTGTGATTGGTTGGGTGGTGTTTGTGGCGTCTCTCTGCACTTGCTCAGGTAATGCAGTGTATTAGCACGGATCAGAACCAAGACCAGAAACACCGTGGTGGGGTACACATCAGAGGAATGAAGAGGAACAGTGAGGGAGCAGGCGGGAGGGGTTACAGAAGAGCTGTAGAACAGGGGGGTGCAGTGCTGGGTGTAGATCAGGGATGGGGGGTATAGGATGGGGGGGGTGTAGGATAGGAGAGAGGGGTGGAGGATAGGGGAGAGGGGCTGTAGGATAGGGGAAGGGGGGTGCAGTGGCGGGCGTGGTCACGCAGTGCGTCGAAAGCAGCAGCTCCGGTGTGTCCCCTGTCCCCTGCCCCAGGCCCCCCCATACCATCTCTGTCTGTCGCACCTCAAAGGACATCTCCTCGCCCCCCTCCTCTCCCCCTTCGTCTTCCTCACCAATGTGGCAGCTCTGACACAGACAGACAGACAGTGACATCAGCGGCAGACCAAAAACCCTCCACTGATAACGCATTATGAAATGATGAAAAATTCAGTCAAATAAAAATTTTATTAAAATAAAAATTAAAAACTCACCTTTGCCATGATATCGGCATATGCCATGTATAAATAATCTTCATCAAGTTTACTGCAAGACAGAGAAGAGACATGAGATGAGGCTGAGTATGAACATGGAAAGAAAGATCAAGTGAGAGACATGTTTCACAGCCAATACTGAACGACTTACACCATTTGAAACAGTGAACACAAAGGCCAAAACACAAGAGCATGTTTTGTCCACGTGGGTTTCCTCCAGGTACTCTGGTTTCCTCCCACAGTCCAAACACATGCAGATATCTAACTGGAGACTCTAGATTGCCCATAGGTATGAGCGAATGTGTGTGTGCCATGCAACAACAACATAGATCTAATCTCATGGAACAAAATGAGCTTTTGGAAAGCTGGCTATTTTGCGTGAAAAGGGTGTTGTGCTTGAGCACTCAAATCATTCCTGGGGGGTGATGGGGGGACTCACGTCTTTTCTGTAAGAGCAGTGCGACTGAAGTGAAGGATCAGCTGGTGAAGGGGATCTGGCTTTGATTCAGTCTCTTCTTCCTCCTCTTCCTCTTCCTCCATGGTTTTCTAAAGTTTAAATGGAGGAAACCTCCTTTCAAGCAATATTTGGTACTGTGGAGCGATATGGTTAAAAAAAAATGGAAAGGAAAGAAACCAATGTGTGTGCGTGTGTGCATGTGTGTGTGTGCGTGCATGGGCATGTGTTGAGTGTGTGTGTGTGTGTATGTTTTTTTTGTGTGTGCGTATGTGTGCGTGTGTTTGTGTGTGTGTGCATGCATGCGTGTGCATGAGCAGAGTGTGTGTTCATCATGGAAAATGCAGCTAGGCACATGTTGTCACACCACAGTACTCACAGACAAATCGTCAATCATCCTGTCTTCAAATGAATATCCCTCCGTCTCTATCCAATTGCGTTTATAGCCATCCAGGAACATGTTGGATGCTCTGTGTCTGTTGGGAAGAGGGAGAGTTCAGTAATGTAATGTAATGTACGCTAGATACTGAGAGTTCAGGTGAGATTGAGTGTGTACATTAATACCACATTAGGTCTCTAAAAGACAACTTAGTTTATTATGAAAGACAAGTTTAAAAAAGAAAGGGGAGACTGTTTAGATCAAAGTAATCATTAAGAAGAGAGTTTATCTTTAGGCATGACAGAGGTAAATGTTTCAGAGTGTGTGTGTGTGTGTGTGTGTGTGTGAAATGTTACCTGGGAATGTTGTACAAGGGTGTCATTCTGAAACAGGCCACAACTGCCCTGCGGCGCTGTTTCGACAAGAGCTTGTGCCACACCATCTTCTTAGACTTGAAGGGGTGCTCCGTCTGAGAGGGAAAAAAGAAATACAGAGGGAGATGGAGAGAGAGAAGGAGAGGGAGAGAGAGTATGGTAAAGGGCAGAGGGCGAGTAGTTCTGTACGAGCTCAGTGTGAGTTCGGAGGGCACAGCAGGGCGACTCACCACCTCGATGTGATACAGCACAGCAGAGACCTCCTGCACTCTCTTCACCACCTTCTCCGGGTTCTCCGCGTCCTCCGCCTTCCCAGAGGTCTCCTTGTACAGAGCCATCTGCCAGCGCATGGAGGGGTCTTCCACCTGCCACAGCCAGAGATTAGCCAGTGCACTTCGCCCAGGAAATAAAACTGCATGACAGGTACACTAGCAAAGCTAACAAAGCGAGAAGGGACCACACTTGAGAAACAGAGCAACTTTATGCCAGCACAGGTAATGTGGTGTAACCAACATAAGTCTCAACCATCAAAGGGGAGATTAAATATAGTCACAGCTGCCATTTACTGTAATTTGCCCAGAACACCTGAATACAGAATCAGGCGAACTCTGCTAACAGCTACCTGATATTAACCCGGTTAACCAGCACATTGCAGCATTACAATCGCTGAGCAGACACTTATCCAGAGCTACTCTGGATGCTTCAGAAGCAAAGCCACACTCACCTTGCCCTGGAGATGCAAGTTGTTCTGCAGAAACTCTCTCACTTCCTCATCTGTGTCTTTCTGCCAGGGAAGAAACACAGAAAATAAGCCACCCAGATTTCAGTAAAGTTCAGCAGTTAACCCAAAATTAACCAAATCCTTGTTTGTGAAAGAAACAAAACACAGTAAAACACTTGACATTTATCTGTGTTAAAAAATTTTTTTTAAAAAAACAATCTGCCAAGTGAGTGTTATGTATTGTAATGAGTGACCCCAGGACAAAATTAGTGAAGAGAAGGGAGGGAGAACAAAAATGAGGGTATTAAAGGGAGAAGTGGGACAGTGGGACTGTACCAGGGAGTATCTGATCTTGGCCATGTTAATGAGCTCCTGGTCGGCGGGGGAGCACATGTTGAGGCCGATGGGGAGCATCTTTTTCAGGGCCGCCACGATGAGCGAGGTCTGCACCGAGTAGCGGTCCCCGCGCCTCTTCTTCTTGGAACGCTCCACGTCCGAGCCGCCAGACTGACAGGGCACAGAGGGGGCAGCTCAATTCACACAGAAAAGGGGGGACGAGGTGTTCTTTACAAGTAAATGTAGATCTACCTACCAAAGCCACAGCGAAAACTAAACTGGCGCAACAGAGCTAAACACTACAACATTAGTACCAACTGAACTATGAATAATGACACTCCAACTACCTAAGCAATAAAAGCTGTATTTCCAAAAAAATAAACTCAGTATTCGTAGCTGTTAAACATTAAAGTGTTTTTATAAACACAGAAAAACATAAAATGGAGCCTTCCAAAAGTCCCAATACACACTGCAATTTAGTGAGCAGCCAAGAAATGCACGCTCTTCAAAAGTTCCCTTTCAATGATTCCTGCAGAATACAAAACTGTTCCATGAGATACATATTCCCATTGGGTAATTTCAATCTGAGACGCAGATAAACCTAAAATGCCCTGAGGCCAATATGGCCAATGCTATATTTGCTTGTTTAAATGGGGAAATAATGTGCTGCTCTGGTGCTATGCAACTGTTAATATGTGGAACTTCTACTCCATCTCCCATTGGCTGTTGATCTGAAAGCGCATGTCCGTGAGAGGAGGTTTAATGTGTCATTCACTTTGATGGATGGGAAATGGGGCGGGGGGGAAAGTGGGAGTCAGCGGGGGGGGGGGGGGGTCACTTACGATGAACCAACAGAATCTGTGAGAGGACGCGGAAGCCATTCCATCAGGAAAGAGAGAAAATAAAACGAGCATGCTTGAAAAGCAAGCACTCCCCACTCAAACACCAGCACTACCTGTGAGGGATTATACACGTGTGTTTGTTAAGTATGCCAGCAGTGCTAAGGTGTGCTAAAGTGTACACCTGCGGTTTGCGTGTGCAAAAGAGGGAAGCTTGTTCTGCAGGGTTAGCAGCAGGAGTCTGAGGTAGTTGGCCTGAACATCAGCCCAACACACAAAGAACAGCCCTCACTGTTAGTGCAGCAGAGTCCAGACAGAAGCGCACACCAGGAAAATCCAGAACCTTCTGTAAAAAAAGCACATGACCTATGGAGGGCGATCAGCTCCATTGGGCCCGATTGGTCTCCTCCCCCCTCCTGTCCCGTGCTTGCGGGGGCACATTCCTGGCTGTTATCTGCTCTCCGGGCTCCACCTTCAGCCTGCTGTGTGTGTGTGTGTGTGTGTGTGTACGTGTGTGTGTGTGTGTGTGTATGCGTGTGTGTGTGTGTGCATGAGTATGTCCCCGCAGGCCAGAGGAAGTCCCCACAGAGCAGGTAACAGGATCTCACAGTAATGAGCGTCCCACACCTCAGGACAGGAGGTCTGTCCCTACAGTTCTAGTGTTTTTGGGGCATAAGAAGGGTCCCCTGGGCAGTCTTCATCACCCCACCATCCACCCTATCCAAGTCCAGGAGCTCTTTAAGGACCTAAGGGGTTGGAAGAATCTAGGTTCGACTAACAACACCCACACCTGAATCTGCTCCTCTGCAGCTTCTGTTCAGGGTTCTGCAGCCCTTTTCCTGTGAGACAGGCAGCAGTGCCGTCAGGGTGACGGGGTCAGTCTGGAAAGGCAATCATTCTCCATTCTCCATGTAGTATTTTAAAGGGAGGAGGGGTGTGGCATGAGTTAAAAGGTGGTTTAGGAGGAGAAGGGTGTGAAAAGGTCAAAAGTTAGTGAAGATGTTTGATTAATTGGTTTAAAGGGGAGAATATTTTTCATCCATAAGATGAACTCATTGTTCAGTTCATAATCCCAACCACCACTAATGCATCACTCAAGAAGGCACAACCCCTACTCTTTTCACTAACCACCCAATGTCACAAAGAGTGAGGGTATGTGTTCAGGGGTTTCGGGGAGACCATCTCTTGGGGTAAATGGATGAAGCAATTAATGGGAGGAAGGCCAAATGATGGGCACAGAGAGAAGGGAAGGGATTAAGAACGCCCCCTTCTGGAAGGGAGGTTTACCGCAAAAAGCTAAAGACCAACCAAAAAAGAAAAAGAAAAAGAGAAATGGAAATTTTACAGGTACGAAGGTTCCCAAACAATCAACAATCAATCTGACGGCAAACTCATCAAACCCATGAACAGGGAGATGGGACTGTGGCCCGGGGCTGGCTCTGAGGGGGCGGGATTTAGGCCATGGGCTTGTCCTCGGCCCTCAGAACCCACGCTGGGCCCAGTGCCATAACCCTGCCTCTACAGGGGAGAACTTTCATCAAATGCTTCCTGACTCCTCCCTCACACACGGGCAGGACAGGGGGCTGTGTGTGCTGTGTGTGTGCACTACACTGTGTAACAGGGCCAGTATGATATTATAGTGGTGTGCCAGTCTGATTGTGTGCCACTGCAACAGTATGACAGCATAACAGTGTTACAGCTTTTACAAGAGTAACAACAGAACATCAGTGGCAGTGTGTAAGAACGTAATGTAGCAGGGCAGTGTGTATCAGTGTAATGTAGCAGGGCAGTGTGTTTCAGTGTGATGTAGCAGAGCAGTGTGTATCAGTGTGATGTAGCAGGGCAGTATATCAGTGTGATGTAGCAGGGCAGTGTGTAACAGTGTGATGTAGCAGGGCAGTGTGTATCAGTGTGATGTAGCAGGGCAGTGTGTATCAGTGTGATGTAGCAGGGCAGTGTGTAACAGTGTGATGTAGCAGGGCAGTGTGTATCAGTGTGATGTAGCAGGGCAGTGTGTATCAGTGTGATGTAGCAGTGGGGCAGTGTGTAGCAGTGTGATGTGGCAGGGCAGTGTGTATCAGTGTAATGTAGCAGGGCAGTGTGTATCAGTGTGATGTAGCAGTGGGGCAGTGTGTATCAGTGTGATGTAGCAGGGCAGTGTGTATCAGTGTGATGTAGCAGTGGGGCTGGTGTGTATCAGTGTGATGTAGCAGTGGGGCAGTGTGTATCAGTGTGATGTAGCAGTGGGGCAGTGTGTATCAGTGTGATGTAGCAGGGCAGTGTGTATCAGTGTGATGTAGCAGGGCAGTGTGTAACAGTGTGATGTAGCAGTGGGGCTGGTGTGCCAGTGTGATGTAGCAGTGGGGCTGGTGTGCCAGTGTGTAACAGTGTGATGTAGCAGTGGGGCAGTGTGTATCAGTGTGATGTAGCAGGGCAGTGTGTAACAGTGTGATGTAGCAGTGGGGCAGTGTGTATCAGTGTGATGTAGCAGTGTGGCTGGTGTGCCAGTGTGTATCAGTGTGATGTAGCAGGGCAGTGTGTATCAGTGTGATGTAGCAGTGGGGCAGTGTGTATCAGGGTGATGTAGCAGTGGGGCTGGTATGCCAGTGTGTATCAGTGTGATGTAGCAGGGCAGTGTGTATCAGTGTGATGTAGCAGTGGGGCTGGTGTGCCAGTGTGATGTAGCAGTGGGGCTGGTGTGCCAGTGTGTGGGGGAGGTTGATGAAAAGTCCCCTGGCAGAAGATGCCATGCGGTCAGCACAGCGTTCGTGCAGAGACACGGTCTAACCTCTCCGTCTCCGGCCTAGAGACCCAGCGTCCGCACCGACACACAACAAAGGGACAGTCAGAGAGAGAACACCGTTAAGACTCGTTCTGCTGCACCTGCAGGGCTCTCACACCTGCCTCCCTCCGCCTCAGAGTCCTGTAAACTCACTCTGAGTCCTGTCTCAGATTGACTGAGTCCTGTAGACTCACTCTGACTCCTGTCTCAGACTGACTGAGTCCTGTAAACTCACTCTGACTCATGTCTCAGTCTCATTGAGTCCTGTAAACTCACTCTGACTCCTGTCTCAGACTGACTGAGTGCTGTAAACACACTCTGACTCCTGTCTCAGACCGACTGAGTCCTGTAAACTCACTCTGACTCCTGTCTCAGTCTCATTGAGTGCTGTAAACTCACTCTGACTCCTGTCCCACTCTGACTCAGAGTCTGATAAACTCACTCAAACTCCTTTCTCCGTCTCACTGAGTCCTGTAATCTCACTCTGACTCCCGATTCACTGAATGAGTCCAGTAAGCTCCAGTCTCCTCACAGTTAGGAGACCACACAATCTGAAATGCAGCAGCTCTGTGTCTCTCGTCCTTAAGCCAGCGAGGAAAGAGGCTTTCTTTCGGCTCCACCCATTATAATGGATGGCCGTCCTATTGCCTTAACAATCTGATGCAGTCAAACATCATCCTATCGAGTCCACTCTTTCTACTCTTTTGTGCTGTTTTTCAGTCTGTGACAGTCTGACTTCTGTCTGCCCCACCTTGCTCATCTTGCTCTTGCTGTCGGCTGTGAGGAACGACATATTGTTGATCTCGTTCATCACCACAAAGTTCTGCTCCTCCCGCTTGAAGTTCTGCATGGAGACGGAGAGAAGGGTCAGGAATGTGGAGAACGAGAGCAAGGGATCAGAGGTCAGAAAGAGGAGAGAGGGGGAGGAGGAGGACAGTGCCGGAGGCTTACGTGAGACTTGGACCAGAAAATGAACACCTCTCCCACCATCCTGAAAAGTTCCTCCGCATCAGGATCTGGACAAGTCAGCCATCTTGCCCTTAGAGACACAGACATGACGTGGACAGGTCAGTCTGGGACTCCTTAGCAACACACACAGGAAGTGCACAGGGAAGTCACCACTGCCCTTAGTGACACACAGGACGGGTGCATCTTATTGTAATGCACGTGAGGAGTGGGCGGTACCTGTTGTTGTCCACGTAGCGGATGAGCAGGGGGTAGAGGGCGTACAGGTCCCTGCAGAGCACGGCAAACTCGTCGCGGATGGTTCCCTCCTCGCTGTCGGCCTCAGTCTTCCCCTCCATGCGCAGATGCTCTTCCTCAGCCACCACCTTCCCGCTGCGCTTCTTCAGCTTCTCCATGGTGGGGATGAAGTGCGACTTCAACATCTCAGGCTTGGCCCGGCTCACGATGGGCTGGGCAAACACTGGGGAGAGGAACAGGGTCAAAGGTCAGGCTTGGCCCGGCTCACGATGGGCTGGGCAAACACTGGGGAGAGGAACAGGGTCAAAGGTCAGGCTCGGGTCAATTCATAATCAACTGGACATACACTGGCAAGAGTAACAGGGTCGAAGGTTTGGCTGACGATATCAGCAAATCATACTGCTTTTCCCAGATGGGATGTTGCCATTACTCCTAATTTAGGTGCTTAAGCATAGTTAGGTATCAGAATGAACAACCAGGCCTGTGGGTGGCTATGCAGAGTCAGATACCAGAATGAATGGCCAGGTCTATGGGTGGCTATGCAGAGTCAGATACCAGAATGAATGGCCAGGTCTATGGGTGGCTATGCAGAGTCAGATACCAGAATGAATGGCCAGGTCTATGGGTGGCTATGCAGAGTCAGATACCAGAATGAATGGCCAGGTCTGCAGTAAGCGTGCTTTACACCCTCACCAGCCAGCCTCTTCATCCAGGAGGCCTCGTCGATGCCCAGGTTGTTGACCACGATCTTCATGATGCTGCCCAGCAGCTGGTTGAGCTGCTCGGAGGTGACCTCGGTGCAGAGCTGGTCCTCCTGCTCGGGGTAGTTCTCCACCCCCCTCTCCCACCAGCGGGGCAGGTAGTTGCACAGCATGGGCAGGGTGATCTCGATCACGTGGGGCATCTCCGTGTAGCGGGCGCCCGACTCCGCCAGGTCCCCGATCTCCTTCATCAGGATGTCCAGCTCGGGGATGTCCGGGCACAGCTCCTGAACGTTGTTAGGGAGGCCGAGGACTGGGGGAGAGAGGGAGCAGAAAGAGGGAGTGAGAGAGAATCGCAGATACACCAGTGTGAGTGGTGGTGGCCAAACGATGAGCCTGGATGGGCTGAATGACCTGCAATCATCTGTACAACGTTACAACACTCCTTTTCTTATGAGAGAGGAGGCAGGAGGCGATGGTGAAGGGTAGAGAGAGAGTGAGAGATAGAGGGGTGGGGAGAGAGAGAGAGAGGGGGACTCACTTGCTCTTTCCCGCGGGGTCTTGGTGGTGTAGACGGAGTAAGAGTTGAACTCGTTGAGATGGGGCTCCAGGTAGGCCACAGGCATGGCAGCAGCGAGATGGGCCAGACACTCACCCAGGGCTGGCCTATGTCTGCAAGAGTCACAACCACAATGCAGAGATACTGTACCACAAAGTAGATACTGTATAACACAGCAGATACTGTACCACAAAGCAGATACTGTATAACAAATCAGATACTGTACGACACACCAGATATACTGTACTGCACAGCACACACACACACACATGCACGCACAGACACTCACTTCTCCACATGTGGGTTCTTGACAGTGCCCAGAGAGTAGATGCTACACATGATACGGTAGCAGGAAATCTGCAGATCGTCCACTGCGCAGCAGAGAGAGAGAGAGAGAGACAGAGAGGGTCACACAGTGCTTCCACCGTCTGCACCACTGGGAATAAGGACGGCTGCATGCGATTTGTGATCACATGAATGTGTTAACAGATTTTTATCGGCCAGTGACTCACAGATGACATCATCTCCAAACTGGTGCTGGGCAATGTGGTCGAACAGGGAAGTGAGCACAGGAAGCAGGGCGATGGTGGTGTAGTTTATGTTCTGGGCCACACCCTTCACCTTCAGCCGGGGGAGAGCGAGAAAGAGAGGGAAAGAGATACAAAATATGGAATATTTCACTTTTGGTAGTCTCACTTTCCAGGTTCATTACATTACAAACCTTGCCATGTTTACAAAAGCTGACAAAGTTTCAGGTATGCGCTTTGCTAATAAACCAAATGGAAATCTCACGTAGGTGGGGCTGCCTATGGGTCAGAACACAGAGCAGGAGAGACTGACCTGGTTCCGGCTCGACACCTTCCCGAGTTTGAGGTTCTCCACCATCTTCTCAATGTCGTCCGCAGCGCTCTCAAAGAAGGACCTCAGCCCTGCTTTCACAATCTCCGGCCCCGACTTCATCACCGTCCTGAGAGAGAGGGAGGGAGAGGGAGGGAGAAAGAGAGAGGTAGGGGAGGGGGGACGAAGAGAATAATGAACACTATGAGACAGTAACTTGATTGATATTCTTGCACAAATGGCTGCTTCTTTTATGCCCAGAGACTGTAGTTGAAAATGAGCCAGTCGCTTAGTACTGGCGAATTTGCAATTATGGGTTTTTAAATAAATTAATTTAAAATAAATAAACACACACACAGAGACAGACACTCACAAATCAAACCAAATAATGTTTTTTATATAGCGCAGTTTTTCTTACAGAGAACTGTCACCAAGACGCCTTACAGCGTAACAGAGGGGCAAATCCCCAAAAAGCCTCAGGCCCAAACCCCCAAAAAGCAAGCAGTACACAGACACACACACACACACACACACACACACACAGACACACACACACACACACACACACACACACAGAGACTCTAGGTCTCAGCAGGAGTGTGCATTACCTTGCATCCAGTGATCGTGACAGGATGTGCAGACAGTTGACCACTGCAGAGGCATCAGTTCCTGTGGTACAACAAACAAGGTGGGGCTGTCACCAAGGTGACTCTCCCTGACAGCTGTGATTGGCTCTGCTGGGTACACACCTTAAACCTGCACCCAGTTTGATACCTGTCACTTAAATCAAATCTAAAGGTGCATCGCTGGCTTGGCCACACAAAAGCCCTGCTCTAAACTGGCCTGATATTTCAAATGTAAGGTGACCAGTCACATGACACGAGGAGTATCTGGGGAATTTCTAAATAAAAATGACAGTGTTAAATTTAGGGGTGCAACTTTGAGGTGTGTGTTTTGTTAGTAGTTAAATGAAGGTGCATTACAGGCATATTATCGTTGAGATGAGGCTTAATGATGAATTTAGTTTGGTTTTTCTCATTCCACAAAAAAAAAGAATACTATTAATAATAGTAGTTTCCGAAAAGAAATCTCTTCACTATAGTTGCCATTAGGCCTGTTCCTTCTGGGAGGAAGACGGGAAGTTAATAATGACACAGGAAGTAGAAAATGAGCAAAGGACGCAAAGAGAGAGATACTGCTTCAAGCGTAGCCAGGCTACAGAGCCAGGTGATTACATCATGAGGTTTCCTGTTAGATTCGTTATTGTAATGATAAGAAAAAAACTGCAATGCAAACAGGGCCACGCCCCCTCATGCTGACACAGTCCAATGGTACTCTCTGCCCAGCATGGAGGTGAACCCCGAATCACACACCCACAGGATCACTCCGAGCTGAACAAGGACCCAAGCCTGAGTGCTCCAGGATAACCTGGGTTTCATCAGAACCAGAACCAGTGGCAAGATCTGTACCACTAATTCATAAATTATGATAAATAAACTTTATTATTTCCATAATAATTCATAATTAAAATGGAAATAATAAAGTGGCACTATCAATAGTCAGATATGGGTCAAATAGGGATTTAAAATACTTCTTTACATGCTTGTAGAATTTGAAAGCACTCCAGATCTTTGAGACTTCAGGTTGCCAATCAAAGCATACAAATTTGTTATTTTCTTTTACTGGTGAAAATAAATGTTCTTTTAATTGTGTTTGTAATCAGCAGACATTTTACAGCAGTTTTCAAAGTTTTTCAGATAGTAGTAAGACCCAAGTCTTTGAATAGCAGAGGTGATTTTTGATTCCAATGGTCATGTGATTATGATACACTGATATCTCTGGAGCACAGAGTCCTCACCCACACACACACACACACACACACACACACACACACACACCTGTCCCTGTAAGGTTAGTGAAATCTCTGGCCTTGAGTGAGAGGGGCTCATTGAGCTCAAACACACATAAAGGAGGGAGAGAGAGCTAAGCAAAGCACAGCAGGCCCACAGAGAGGAGAGAGAGAGGAAGAAGCCACAGGAGAAGGATGGAGAGAAGAGGAGAGAGAAAGAGCAATGGCAGAGTGGGAAAGAAGATAATGAGAGAACATGGGAGAAGGTGGAAAGAAGAGGAAAAGACAAGTAGAATGTGAGCAGGAGAGACAGACAGAGAAAGAGGTGGAGGAGGAGTGAAGAAAAGAGTGTGAAAAAAATGAGGGAGAGATAAAGGGAAAGAAAGAAAGGGTGGCAGGAAGGCAGAGAAAGAAAAGGATCGTTATGAGGAGATGTGGGGACAGAATGGGAACTGGGACAAAAAAAAAGGAAATGAAGAAAGGAAGGGAGGATGGAAGGATGAAAGAGAGGGGTGGAGGCAAACGGCAGAGGCAACAGGCCTCCATGCAGGTTCCTTACCAAAGAGAGAAACTCTGTGTCTCACCAGAGCTGCCAACTTACAGAAGATACTAAAGCAGGAGAGGAGGAGAAAACAGGAAACAGAAAGGGATGCAGGGAAGAGAGAGGGTTTGAGGTTCTGCTGAGGGGAGTGAGGGACATACTAGCTCCAAAGAGGAGGAGTGAGAGACAAGGATGGAAAGTGAGAGGGCAGGGTATAACAGGGCAGGTAAAGGACAGGGCTTAAAACCATAACAGCTTCATAAGTATATAACAGCTGTTGTTATATAGAGGTTATAACAGCAGCATAAAGAGGTTATAACAGTAGTGCAGTCAGTAGTGTAACTGCAGTTATCTACGCTTTAACAAGGTAGTATTAACTGGGTGTACTGACAACACAACACAAGATGGGTGAACCTTGAAAAAGTGTGGAGTGCGGTTGTCCAGTAAATGTGTACAGACTTCATCCACATTAACATATCGTTTGGACGTAACTAACAAAATGGAGCCCGTACCAAAAACCCTACGAATGTCAGCAAAACAAAGACATGGAATATGAGAGACACGCAGGGTAGTCTCCTGAAAAGTATGTAATGGTGTGTGCCAACTCCAGAAGACTGTGTGTTAAGCCCAGCCTGTCCACTGAGAGGTGTTTTAAGTGTGTGTGTGTGTGTGTGTACCATTGGACACACTCCTAATAAGGGTGCAACAGTGTGTGTAAAGTTCAAATACGTGTCCTGTGAAGTGTGTGAAATTGTGTTCTGGCCCTTTGGTCTGGTATGACATTGTATTCTGGCCCTTGGGTCTGGTATGACATTGTGTTCTGGCCCTTGGGTCTGGTATGACATTGTATTCTGGCCCTTGGGTCTGGTATGACATTGTGTTCTGGCCCTTGGGTCTGGTATGACATTGTGTTCTGGCCCTTGGGTCTGGTGTGAAATTGTATTCTGGCCCTTGGGTCTGGTGTAACGTGCATTATGAGGACGCGTCCCTGTAAGTTACCTGGCAATCATTTCCTTCTCCTTGTTGGAGGAGTGCCCTCCGCTGCCCAGCACTTTGGCCGGGGTGGACAGGAAGTACAGGCAGTGGTTTTTAAAGTACTGGTTCACCAGTGGAAGCAGGATCTGAGGTCAAAAGACAAAGTCCTTATATACCACCTCCAGTGACACAGATGCACACAGTAATGCACAACTATAGCGATCTCTAAAAGCAGGGTTACTCAACTACTTCTTCCAGCTTAAAAATAAGGCACACAGGACATACATTTTCCCCGTGATATGAAAGATGCATTGTACAGATTAATGATGTTGTAATGTGCGTGTGTCAGTGTTCAGTCACCTACAGCAGTCCTGAAGTGACCAGTTTTGTAAACCTGTTCTATAGTATCACTGACCCTAACCCTAACCCTAACCCTCTCACCTTAGCGAAGAATTTTATCTCCTGTTCATGCGGGGACTTCTCCACTCTGCCACTGCTCACCACAGCCTCTGTAAAGACACAACTCTGTCAGACAACAGAACAGTCTGACTGTGGTATCACTGACCCCCCCCCCCCCCACACCCCCACACCCCGGCACCCCCGAAGTACCCAGGTGAGCGATGAACTCCTGGGCGATGTCCATCCACTTGAGCAGCTTCTGCAGGAAGCCGTAGGCAAAGCGCTTCTCGATGGAGGAGATGTCCTGCTCCATGTCCTTCAGCCCCCTGAGAGAGAGAGAGAGAGAGAGAAAGGAAAAGCAACAATGAAAAGAACAACCGTCATCACAATCACAATACACTTTAGCTTTGCAGGCCCCGGGATAAAATGCCTTTTAGATGAGAAGCACCTCTTAGACAAACTGATGGAAGGAAGGAAGGAAGGGAGGGACAGACGGAAGGAAGGAAAGAAGGAAGGATGGACCCACGGACGAACCGACTGACCAACCAACCCATTCACTCACTCACTCACTCACGTTTAGCAGGCTGAACATTCTCCACAAGGGGGAGCTATTAGCACTCATGGTGCTTTGCATCAATTACACCGTTAACAAAAGACATTAGCAAAAGAACAAAACACTAAATGATTCTTCATATATTTTATAAAGTATTGGGCAGAATGCAGAGAAAGAGAGGATGAGAATGTCAGTGAGAAAAGCTATCCATAGTACGTTTTCCTTAAAAGTGTGTGAGCTACCTGGTGACAGCATATCCGTTCAGCTGCAGGAACTTGAGCAGGTCCTGCGCTTTCTCTCGATCCCGGGCCTTCTCCTTGGCGGTCAGAGTGTCGTAGGGCACAATCAGGGGGTGGGTTCCGCCCCCTAAACAAAAACACAACCGTTCCCTTTACCTGTCCTACATGCACTAATAATGCCTCTGCTAAGGATGAGCAAGGGGCTGGCCGATTGGCTGAAATATTTATTGTGCGCTCACTGATTGGGTGAGCTTAATGGCAGTTTCCACTGTTTCCATGGCTACCTCACCTTTGGACTGGAGCTCCAGCTTCTTCTTCCTGCCCCAGGTGTTGTGGTAGTTCTCTGCTAACTGCTCTGCCATGGACTGGAGAGGGAGAGGGAGTATGATTACGTACAGCATGCATGGACAGTACACCTCACCTCATGAGGAAGACAAAAAACGAAAAGGAAAAACAGATTCCTTTTTATATATTGGCTGAGGGGAGAGAGGGGTACCTGCAGTTCCCGGGACAGCGCCATGCCAGAGACGTCGATGGGCTGGGGGCTGTAGCCATGACTGGGGTCATAGGTGGCCTGCAACACAAAAACAGGCCCAGGTGAAGGAAAGGCCTCTCGGGACCCCCAGGGCAGCAGCAGCTATGTTCAAACAACCGCCCCCCCCACGCCCCCCTGCTCTACTTGGGCCGTCTGCGATATCTTGCGGGTCGCCTTCTCAGCCCTCTCCTCCTCTCCGTCTCTGGCTTTCTCCAAAGTCCACTCCCAGGCAATCATGGCTTTGATCGACTCCTTGATGGGCCAGCGGTAGATCTCCTTGTCCTGAGGGATGGACACAGGCACATACACAAAAACACACACACATGCACACACAAAAAAACAGCAGCTGATTATGATGGTGTGCTGTCACTGTCTATCAATATCATGGGTGACCTTACAAGTACAGGAAGTGGTGAAGGAGAGTAAATCCGTGCTGGAGATAAGTGTGTGACGGGGAGAGAGAGAGAGAGAGAGAGAGAGAGAGAGAGAGACAGTGAAGAGCAGTACTCTCCAGGCCTCAGACACAGAAGGGGCTCTGACCTTCTCAGAGAAAGTCTTGTAGGGCCTCAGCATGGGGTGAGTCTTTTCGTTCTCGTCCAGCAGCTCTCCATAAGTCCAGTTGCTCTGAATCTGGAGCCCGAGGAGACACCGGGAGGGGTCAGGACAATCAAACACTCAGAAGAACCATACAGCCGGGAGCAGAAACACACGTGCAGATTTGCTATTAATCCTGCCATTTCAGTCATCTTTCATCATACCTTTTCAAAAGCCCACTTGTCATGTGTGTGTTCTGCATATTTGTTGATGAAGGCATCCAGTTTCTCAGGGATGATGGTGCTGTGGAACGCAGAGTCAGGTGATTAAATGAGTGGGACACAGAGGGTTAAAGTTCAAAACATTCATGCAGATACACCATTAATTCTGCCACTTCATCTTCTGAGTTATGACTGAAACCCGGTGAATTATAGTCCTCCAGGAGACTCCTTTATCACAGGGTTGAGCAGTAGTTAAGTGTGTTTAACTAATTTATGACTTTACACAAGCTAATATACACACAAACCACACGCACGCACACACACACACACACACACATCTGTTAGAATTCTGTTTATATGTTTATTCTATGTCTGTTGCTTTTTTTCCATGCTTTGGCAATATGTCACCAATGAAACACATGTGAATTTGTGTGTAACTGCCCTGGTCTAAATAAGGGTCCTTACTTGGTGGTCTCCACAGGTTTGGGGTCGAAGTTGCCCTCGGCGTCAACCGAAGCCTTTTTCTCAGTGCTGGTGAAACTGGCATCCACATAATCTGGCGGAATAGCCCCAGCAATGGCACAGATACAGGGCATGGCTATCTTAAACAGCTCTGCATCAAACCTCTACAGAGAGAGACAGAGAGAGAGAGGGAGAGAATTTTGTGGACTTGATTTCTCTCAGATTTGGTGTTCTGTTTTCTGATACTAATACTTGTTTGTCCATGTAGGCCAGTGCTCCCATTTTACATTATAGCACAAATGCACATCAAACACATCAGGTTTGCTGTCATAGGAGTGGCCATAATCTTAGCATTGGGCTGGTAGTGATGAATTCATTTCAGTCCTAATTTGCCACTATCGGCTGATATCAACATGACCAACACAAAGGGTAAACTGTAACCTTGTGTGCGAGTGACTCAAAGATGCCCCAGAAGAGTTTTCGGGAGAGGTGCAGCTCCTCTTCTGATGTCACGCCGAAATTGGCCCAGCCATTGGGCAAGCAGTAGTACTTCCAGCAACGCTCGTAGTGATTGGTCAACAGCTGCATCCAGTACAAACAAAGACAAAACGAAGCAATAGAATCCTTATCAAATTAAATCTAAACTGAAATTGAAAAAATGGAAAACCCCATGGAAATTTTCTGGGAATTTCATGGTAATTTTCCAATCCTTTGCAACGCTATTGACACATCAAGCACATGGAGTCTCATATGACAGCATTCCTCATTGCCCCGCCCACCTTGAGGGGCATCTTGGCGTATTCATTGAGAATGGGCACATCGAACACCAGCCGCCTCAGCAGGTGCTGCAGCATGGAGGGGCGGAGGTACCTAAGAGAGAGAGAGCGAGAGGGAGAAAAGGAACAAGAGAGGGAAAGAGAGAGAGAGAGAGAGAGAGGTAGAGGGAGTGAGAGAATGAGTGAAAGAAAGGGAGAGAGAGAGGAGGAGGGAGAGAAAGTGACAGAGTGAGAACACTCTGAATCCAGATAAACGATGGACAGTGCAGCAGTACTGACTTGTACAGGGATATGAGGCAACACACACACGCTCGCACACACAAACATGCACGCACACCTACACACACACACACACACACACACACACACACACACACACACACACACACACAGACCCACAAACCCACAGACCCACACACACACATACACACAGACACATGCACGTACACCTACACGCACACACATACACACACACACACACACACAGACCGACCCACACATACATAGACCCACAAACCCACAGACCCACACACACACACACACAGACACACACACACACACACACGGCAGTACTCACTTGCACAGGGACATGAGGCAGTCCTCGATGATGTCCCTCTGGGCCTTGGTGAGGGCGCGGCCGCGGGACAGGCGGTAGATGGTGTGCAGCATGGAGTCGATCATGATGGCGCGGTGCTCAGTGCCGGCGAACAGAGGCGCGCACTTGGTGAGCAGCGGCAGCACGGCCGAGCACAGGTAGCGGTTCAGCGCTAGCGCCATCTCCGTGGTGCTGAACGCCGCCTGGGGGGAGAGAGAGAGAGGGGGCGGAGTCAGCGTGGGACAGGGCGGGGTGAGGCCAGGCGAAGTCACACACACGTACACCACACACACACGCACATACAGTCGGGAGTCACATGCACACGTACACCACACACACGCTCGCACACATACAGTCGGGACACACACGTACACACACACGCACACGCTCACACACACAGCCAGGACTCACACACACACAGCCGGGACTCACACACACACGCGCACACACACACATACACACGCACACACCACACACACACAATCGGGACTCACACACACACACGCGCACACACACACACACACACACACACACGCTCGCACACACAGCCAGGACTCACACACACAGTCGGGACTCACACACACACACACGCACACACCACACACACACAGTCGGGACTCACATACACACACACACACAGCGGGACTCACCGTGTCGAGCGAGGCGGTCGCTCTCATGTCCGGCAGGAAGCCCACCTCCAGCACGTGAAGCAGGAAGTCCTGGTTCTCGATGCCGTAAACCCTGTCCAAGAACAGCACCATGGAGGCCTTGTGGTCCGGCACAAAGCTGGCCGACATCTTGGGCTCGATGGTGTTCCCGTCTGGGGGGGGGGGGTTAAGAGGGTGGACCGCGGAAAGATGAAATGAGAAGGGAGACAGAGGGAACTGCCCTATCAGGCTAAATAAAGCACATTTAAATTTAACTAAGACACGCGGACGTGACTGTGGCCTTTCTTGAAGGCAGTTTGCACAATTAAATGTTTTTTCCACCTGTCCTGACATTACCCCCACCACCACACAGCCACCACTACAAGCTCAGATCCTTTCAGAGTTCCAGATGTCCTCACAGAGAAAAATATTAACTTCCGTCAGAATATAACACAAAACCTTCGAAGGAAGCCTTGAATGAACAATAATTTCCTAAAAACACCCCCCTCACCTTTCCCAATGGCGGGGATGTGGACGGGCAGGCTGATGACCCCCACCAGGTCCTCGATGGGCACCAGGGAGCGCAGAATAGCCCTGATCCTCAGAGCCTCCCCCTTACCGGCCTGGATCAACTGCGAGAGGAGAACCAGCACAAAGGCTCACCTTTACCTTTTAGTAAAGAAACTTGGAATCGTCCTAACCCCCCCCCCCTCTCATACAGCCCCCTTGGACTTAGTATCCCATGTAAAGGAGGTGGTGGGGGATTTGGGAAGAGAGGTCATAGAGGGCAATAACTGAATTGCAGACATCTGCTTGAATCTGAATGGGAAATCAGCCCTTCAGTAGTGTAGCTACAGGCCGCTGGTAGCTCCTGTGGACAGTTAAACGCTGGTGGAAACATGGCGAAGTGCTCACATGCATCTCTGGGGCACAGCGGCCCAGCAGGTCGATGAGGGCAGAGTAGAAGGACATGATGGCGTTCCCAAGATGCACCCTGTTCTCCTCCTGTTGCTCTTCCCCACCGAACCTGTCGAGCAATCACAACACACACAAGCATGTGACCTCAGGGAGGTCCTGAATGCCCTGCAGCTCTCAGTGCATGTGACTGATAGGTTCCTAAAGACCCTACAGGTCTCAGTGTATGTGACTGATAAGCTCCTACAGACCCTACAGGGATCTGTGAGCATGTTTACAATCCCAGGTTGGTTCACAAGAGGGAACAAAAATGAACCCATAACCCAGTCCAAATCGCTCAGCACACGGGGGGAGCAGCCCTCTGTCGCTTACATGGGGAAGCGCCGGTCCTTCTTCACCGTGGGCCCGTCCCGGGCGGGGTCCTCTGAGATTTTGATGGCCTCCTCGATGGCGGCCAGCAGGCCGTTACCCCCCTCCCCTCTGAGGGCGGGTCCGAAGCACTCGGGTCTCCGGATCAGCAGACGCACCACCACGTTCGCGTTCTCCTCCACGCTCTCTCCTGCGCACCAGAACCAAGAGCACAACAGCCGTAATGTTCTAATGGCCATTTTTAAACTAAAGACCCGTTCACCCCCCCAGCCCTGTTCTATCAGCATGCAACTCCTGCAGAGTAGAGACACTCAAACGCAGGCGGCTAAGGCGAGGGTGGAAACAGCCAGACCGTTGACGAAGACGGCGAATCGCAGGAAGTCGAGGTATCGCTCGCCCCCGCAGGGGTTCCAGCCGATGTCGGGGTACCCCTTCGACAGCAGCATGGGACAGCTCTGGAGACCACACCCGGCCAGGTATGTCACCACCTGTGTGACATGCCACAGAGAGTGTGAATTCAGTATCTGGCCATGTTTTCAATATATTTCCTGGTCTTTCATATTTCATTATTAATCAGTGTCTCTTGGTACTGGTTTCCGACAGTTCAAATCTCTTTACTGCGATTGTTCATCACCATGTCCCATATTTGCCATTTAAACTGCCATAATCCTTTTGTTCTACTCCCTTGCTTTCTGTGACATCACATCACCCTTTGCCTATGAAGTGCCTCATTAAGATTTATTATGAGAATATCGCTGTGGTAGAGTTGCTTGGAGGAGGCTGACTGACCATCTCCAGGTCTTGCTCCTGCAGGGCCAGGGCCAGCTCGTTGTTGTCGATGCAGGACGCCGCCGCCACATCCAGAGGGGTGGAGCCACGCATGCCTGCGACACAAAGGGGAGGAGTCATTCCACACGCTACGCATGTTGTTTTATTTTTAAAAAACTCCCACTGGGCAGAGCTACAGTACGACATATGTGCTGTTACTCAACAATGTGTTTGAACCAATCAACATCACTCATATGCAGTGCTATTAGCATTAGAAGTATTAATGTACAGTAGATACTGTGCCATTAGCATTAGAATCATTAATGTATAGAAGATACTGTGCTGTTGTAATATGTAATGCTGACAGGCATGTGGCCACGCCCCTCACCAAGCCCAATGCCGCTGTTCTGGAGCAGGTAGCTGAGGTGGTCGAACATCGAGCGCTGGTTCTGGCGGCTGATCCGGCAGAAATAGCACAGGAAGCGACAGCAATTGGTCACCATCTGCGGGAAGCGTATTTCCTGCAGAGAGACAGACAGAGAGACGGAGAGAGAGGAATGGGTTCACTTAAAACGCACACAAGCAGCCTACAGGGTAGAGAAGGCAGCTTCAACCACTTCTTCCTGGGAGCTTTTCTAAAAAAGATGTATGCAGCCCACATATTCCCCACATGAGCGGGTGCCAATATTAAAACAGACACAGGTATTGCAGATTCTGTCACTACTGGAAGGTACACTGAAAGTGCACAGATCCAAATCTAGAGTCACACTGCATATAAATCAGACTTGCTTCTCAACGAATAAAGAGCCAGCTATGTCTATGGGAGACAGGCGTAGGGTTGCCAGGAGAAAAGGCTGACTCACAGACAAACTGTGTGTAAAGGAAACAGTGTGCATTCACTGCAAGCAAAGTAACCGTTCTGTCAGTGACCTGGTGAGCTTGTCAGCGGGATAAAGGAATGGTAAGAGAATGTCGGGGTACCTTGGAGTCTCCCCCACCGCCCAGCACGTTGACCATGACCTCCATGACAGTCTCGTGCATGCCCAGCGCACGCATCAGGTTGGGGTGCTGGTAGAACACCTTGTTATTCATGATGTTCCTGAGAAAGACAGAGAGAACACATTTAGTTCAAATTTCATTTTATGTTTATAAATACATAACTTACTGCTCATAATCTTACACTTCATACCCCCAAAATCTGTCCCTGCAATGCACATTACGCAAAATGGTCACAGCAGACAAAGTCTATCCTATTTCCTGTATTTTAAATCCAATGCTGTTGCTGTTCTTATTATTCTGTTATTGCCACAGATTCTATAGTCTCACCAGATCTTCAGCTCTGTATTTCTAACACTACAAGTTATGTCTTGATCAGAATCTACTGTTGAAGCAGATACATTTCAATTTCATGCATCCTCTGTAAATTCCTAGGACCTAAGATGTTGTTCTGCACTGTAGCACAGCACCGGGAAACACCCAACTGAAATCTGCTGCACATATGAAGAAGAGAGAACGATCGACTGAGTGATCATTGGCCAATGATCGATCGACTGATTGATCATTGGCCAATGACGGCTCAGTTGATGGAAGCCCTGCAGACAGACCCGATGCTCTGGATCATCAGCCTCTCCTCCTCGGGGCCCATCTGCACGATCAGCAGCGAGCGGATCTGGCCCAGGCACTCCAGCAGGTCCATGGTGTCCTGCACGGACACGGCGTTGATGATGTAGGCCTTGGGCAGCGCCCGGATCAGCTCGCCCAGGCCGTCGTACTGCCGGTGCAGCAGGCTGAACATCAGGCGCACCAGCTCCGGGTTCTGGATGAAGGACTCCTGGGCCCAGTGGATCATGGTGTGGGAGATGAGCTCCTGCAGGGTGCCTGAGGGACAGCACAGCTCTTCAGTATCAGACAGTGTAAGAGAGCGCTTCAGCATACTTCAGCATTTGCTAATACCAGCTGTCCCAATGTAGCAGAAAGCACTGGAGAGATGGTATTTTGGGAAGACTCTGCTGAAGTTGATTTGCTTCCTATGTTTGTGTAACAGAGAGCAGAGGTAGAAGGGCTCACTGGGTTTGGGCTCTTCCTCAGGCTCTGGCTCCTCTTCCTCCTCCTTCTTCTTGCGGAAGGTCTTGACTTTGTCCACTAAGCTGAGGAGCCGCCCACGCAGGGATGTGTCAACCTCCTCTTCCTCCTCCTCTTCCTCAATGTGCACACCTAATGTAGAGTGATGCAAACACACACACACAAGCTTAGAGATCTGACCCAAACAGCAGAAGAAATTCAACCATGACTGACCACAGCAGGATGGGAGGCTTCCCACCTCCTTCTGATGAGACACACTGCCACAATCCTGACACACTACGGTCATTAAAGACCTCTCAGGCACCTTAATCATCTCCCTACTTCTGATTGGCCCAACGTTCCCTGGCAGTGCCCAGGTAATCACAGGGACTGAGAACTGAGATCCCATTTCACCTGCCTGACTAAATAAAGGTACAAAATACTGAACAAGGGCAGAGTGGGGACTGACCACAGTGAGCCAGCAGGGAATTGTGGAACTCGTTCAGGGTTTCACGGACTTCTTCTGGAACGGGACAATCTTCCTCTTCCGGCCCGTGCTTGAAATTTGTGAGCATAATAACCTGAACACACACACAGAATATGCAGATTTACCAAAAGAACCTGAACATACACAGAATATGCAGATTTACCAAAAGAACCTGAACACATACATAAAATGCAGATTTACAAGAACCTTAAAATACACAGAATATTCAGATTTACCAAAGGAACCTGAACATACAGAATATTCAGATTTACCATTACAACCTGAACTCACAGAACACACAGAATATGCAGATGTAAGATCATAACCCAAACACACACAGAACCAGCAGATTTTCAATTTTTAAACTGAGAAGACACACAAATTTCCCATTACAGTACAACAAAGCAACAATAACACCGGGAAATGTATAAAAAGAGCTTTAATTACGTTATTATTATGACCCTGGCGGTGTGCGTGCAGCACAGTACCTGCTCCTGTGGTGGCGAGCGGAACTCGCGGGTCCGGCGGGCGGTCTCCGCGGCGCTCATAGTGAAGGCCTGCATTAGCAGGTTGTAGCGCGCACGCTGGTTGGACTGTAACTGGTTGACGAACTGGTCTGAGAAGGCTATGATGGCCTCCACCCTGTGCCTCAGCTCGCAGTCACAGAAATACTGCAGCAGGTTACACATCTGGGAGAGGAAACAAGCCGTAAAACCATCACTACGCTGCAGCAGATTAACATGAACACTCTATGGCATCTGGCTTCTGCTCAAAATCTGATTGGCCATAAACACGTTTTAGCCAGCACTTAGTCACAGGTCATTGGTTGAGAAGCCTTCAGTAACCCCTCATCCACACAAGCTCATTATTGGTCAGTGGCAGTAACTGACTGTTGGTTTGTTAGTGAGACTGACCTGCAGTTTGACAGACTCTGGAAGAGTCATCTGCAGGAGTCCTTCCTCCGGACCCTCCTCTTCCTCCTTGGCCTCAGTCTCACCAGCCTCCACCTCCTTCTCTTCCTCGGCCTTCTCTCCATCCACCTTCTCTCCTTCTCCCTCTCCCTCCTCCTTTGCAGGCTCCTCTTCTTCTCCCTCTTCCTTCTCACCCTCCAGCTGCTTCAGTTCCTCATCCTCCCCTTCCATCTCCTCCACCTCCAGGGCTTCCTCCTCCTCCCCCCCCACCCCCTCATCCTCCAGCTCTCCCTCCTGTCCCTCCTCCTCCTCCTTCACCTCCTCCCCCTCTTCCTTGCCGGTTTCGGCTTCCTCCTCCTCCTCCTCCTCTTCCTCTGGATCCTCGCCCGCCGCCTCACCCCCGTTGAAGACGTTGGGCTCGATCATCTTGAGGATGTGCTTCACATCATCGTCATCGAAGATGCCCATGATCAGCAGGGTGCTGACCAGCTTGAGGATGGGCACGAAGTGGAACTCCACGCTGCCCCCTACGGGATCCCGCATGGCCTGCGTCCCGTCCATCACCGCCTCCGTCAGCATGCTGATGGCCTTGATCTTCAGGTTCTGTGGGGGGAGAGAAGTGTGGGTGATCAAATACCACACCTGGAGATCCCTTACCTGAGCCTCCTGTTTCATTCACATCTCCATCATCTACAAAGCTTTGAGTCCCCTTCTGTCGTTATTCACATGCTTTATATATTTATTTTTTATATCATTTATCTTATGAATGATACTTGACATTTGTTTACAATATGTGCACGATTAGCAGCTTACTATATTATATACATAAATATGTTATATACTCATTATTAGTCGTCATAGTATAGGAGTAGTAGAATATCATCAGTAGAATATCAATATCATAGAATATCATCATCATCATCATCATCATCATCAGGCCCGTACCTCCAGGGGAATGACCGGGCTGAGGGTGTACAGGTCGGGGTCAGTGCCCACGAAGTTGACGTGGGAGAAGTGGGGTTTGGGGCGCAGGCAGGTGGTGAGGCCCACCCCGGGCAGGGCGTGGGCGCGGTCCACGTCCGGGTAGAGCGTGATGCTGAGGGTCTCGGGCGTCATGGGCACGATGAACTCCTTGTTGGTGAGCAGGCGGGCGCGCTTGGCCGACTCCAGGTGGATGCTGATCAGCAGGTCGTAGTAGCCGCTGCGCAGCGGGCCGGGCAGGAAGGTGTTCTCGATGGCGTAGAAGAGCTGCGACTCGTCCACGTGGCTGCACAGCGCGTGCGCCACCCGGTTGTTGCCCAGCGCGCACACGCCGCAGTACAACATCAGCGTGTGGTAGTGGAACTTCAGCAGGTCCAGCCGCTCGGAAAGCTCCAGAACGTCAATGCACCTGGACAAGAGAGGAACGGTGGAGAGAGAGAGAGAGAGAGAGATAAGAGAAGTGTGAGGATCAACAGCTTCAATTCAATTAACTCAGTTAATTAACTCAGTTAAGCCATTAAAAATAATTTCGCAAAAAAAAAAAAACAAGACAACTAACTTTGTTATAGAAGTACAGTCGAACAGCATGCAATCCATTTTGCTGTTAGGCTCAGGCTTGGATATGGCCTGGGGAGCCTGAATCTATATCAGTACTCCAGCTCTCAGGAACTTTATAAATACAGATCTACAGGTATTCCAAACACTGTGTGAATGTGAATAGGTAAAGGAAGCGTTCCCTAACTGTGTGAATGTGATTCCTGCTCTCCAGGTAAGGGCAGTGTTCCCTGTGTGAAGGTGATACCTGTTCTCCAGGTAAGGGCAGTGTTCCCTAACTGTGTGAATGTGATACCTGTTCTCCAGGTAACGGCAGTGTTCCCTAACTGTGTGAAGGTGATACCTGTTCTCCAGGTAACTCAGTGTTCCCTAACTGTGTGAATGTGATACCTGTTCTCCAGGTAACGGGAGTGTTCCCTAACTGTGTGAATGTGATACCTGTTCTCCAGGTAACGGCAGTGTTCCCTAACTGTGTGAAGGTGATACCTGTTCTCCAGGTAACGGCAGTGTTCCCTGTGGGAAGGTGATACCTGTTCTCCAGGTAATGGCAGTGTTCCCTGTGTGAAGGTGATACCTGTTCTCCTCAGGGATGTGGAGCGCCATCATGGTCAGCGGCTCGACGCACTCCACCATCCAGCCGTGGCGCTCGCTCACGCGCGACACCTCCGGGGACAGGAAGTGGTTGGGCATGCGGCTCCAGATCACCGGCTTCAGCATCTGCACGTCCAGCCGCGGCGGGCACTGGGGCACCGGGTTCTTCCGCTCGCTGTGGAACATGGCCGCCGAGATGGGCATGATGTTCTGATAGAGAGAGGGTGAGAGAGAGCAAGTGGAGGGGAGAGAGAGAGAGAGAGAGAGGGAGAGAGGGAGAGACACATGCAAAGACACAAAAAGGTCAGGATTGAAGTGACGCTGAAAACCCCAGACAGTCTTTCACAGACAGAGAGAAGGGGAGTGGAGGAGTGGAGGAGGAGAGGAGGAGAGGAGGATCCTGACCTTGAGTTTCCCCAGCTCCACCTGCAGCATGTTCTGGCTGGTAGGTTCAACAAACACAGCAGGGAACAGCTTTGTGTTGGGCTCCACCTGCATTACAACCAACACAGAAATACTGTGTTACACCCAACACAGCAACACTGCATTACACCCAACACAGTACACCCTGTATTCACACCCAACACAGTAACTTAATTTCATGTGAGCTGCATTTTATGACTCCACTCAAGCACACCACACACACAGACTCAGACTCTCCAGAGACATGGTGGGAGCGCAAAGGTGGGGACCACTCACCTGGTAGAAGGCATTGACCTCCTTTCCATTGGCTGTGAAGGTCATGAGACCGGTTGCCAGGTCAACCAGGCAGCCAATCACCAGGTCCTCCTGACTGAAGCGGGCCTGCTGGGAGGTGTTGCTGAAGTCCCCGCCCCACACCATGTAGCAGTTACTGTGCTTCATACTGGGGGGAGTGGCAGGGGGGGCAGAGGCAGGGGAGAAAGGAAGACGCATCATGTTTCATGTCGCTGTGTCTGCAACTACATGCTGCCCATGTTTTTACCAGAGCACAGCAAGAGTGTACATGCAAAATTATTCACACAACATGTGTAAATGTAAATCAATTGGGAAATCTGTGTAAAAACAATAATGCTAATATTTTACGTCTAATTATGATGATGTTCGATGTTTTTGTGTGTGTGTGTCTGTGTCTCTGTGCATGTGTGCAGCTGTGTGTGAGTGTATGTGTGTGTGCGCATGTGTGCGCGTGTGTGTGTGGGTGCTTGTGTGTGTGTGTGTGTTTGTGTCTGTGTCTCTGTGTATGTGTGCAGCTGTGTGCGAGTGTGTGTGTGTGTGTGTATTTGTGTGTGTTTGTGTGCGCGTGTGTGTGTGCGTGTGCGTGTGGGTGCTTGTGTGTGTGTGTGTGGGTGTGTGCGTGTGTGTGAGCATGCGTGTCCATCTGCAGCAGCTGACCTGTCGTGGATGTTTCCCTTGTCATCTCCCACAGTGACCGTGACAGTGCGCACTTTGCCGAGGTCGAAGCTCTGGCCAAACTGGTGATAGTCAGGCGTGACCCAGCCCACCCACACGGTACTGGGCTCCTGTCCCGCGAAGATCCGGACTGAGTAATAATACTGAGAGAGGGAGAGGGGCGGGCGAGAGTGAGGGGGAAAAGGGGGGAGGAAGAGAGGAATAAAGAGAGACATGGGGACTTTGTTAGTCAGCTGTTGTCACAGCAGTGCTGGAATAGCAGAGTATTTCAGCGTGGTTGCTGGGGCAGTAAAGTGGACTCAGATGAGCATGTCAGTTATTGATGAGCCCTCAGGTGGTGACACTCAGAATTTGTGGACAGGTGTAAGGTGGCGGGTGGACTCACGGTGGTGGTGTTGAGGATGATCTCCGGGTCGTCCCGATCGTCTGGGACCACGTCCTCCACCAGACGGGGTACGGTGGGGACCACAGGAGGGGGGGTGATCAGGGCTGCCTTCTTGGCCTTAAACAGGAAGCTGGGGTACAGAACAGTGTCACCCGGTGACCAAAAGGCACAGAAAACCACCGTGTGACCTTCCTCTCCTCTCCCCTCAAACAATATTTGGAGGTGGCCTTTTTTTTTTTTTAGGGCCTCACCCACTTTCCTATGAACCCCCCCTCCAGCACCCCTCCCCACACCCCCCAATACTAACCCCGGTATCCCTCCTTTCCTCACCCTCTCCTCTTGACCTTCTCTGTAGACGCGTCCTTCTCATTCTCCGCTTTGACGGGGACCTCCTTGGGCACGGACGGCTCCTTCTCCTTCTCCTCCTGCTCCTTGCGGCTGGCCGACTTCTTCAGCACCTCGAACTCCGAGTCGGGGTCCACCTCCACCACCTCCTCCTCGGGGATGGTGAGGGCGCGGGTGAGGGGCGTGGTCCCCGCCGGGACCTTGAAGGTCTCGTGGAACTCCACGGGCATGCTCAGGCGCAGGAACAGCATGTCCGTGTTGGCGTTCTGCGAGCCGAAGGTCTTGTGGGTCAGCTTCAGACAGGGCGCGGTCTCCTCCGTCCCGTCAATGCGCGTCACCTGCAGGAGGGCAAAGGAGGAGATAACTGCCTGCTTAATTAGTGCATTAATCAATCACTCATTTAACTAAACAGCCTGGTGAAGGGTTTGTGCTGCAAAGTGAAGGCACAGGCCTCAACCATTTTTTGCCTTTTACTTAGTGGATACTAGACTGGTTTGAATATGCACTTATTTTTAAATACTTTAACTCTTTAGATGCTGGTAAAATTTGAAAACACTGCTGCAGATCTCAGAGTTGTCAACAGAACATACAATCTTATAAAATAAGAAAAACTGTTCATATTGCCATTTGAACAATTAAACTGACAATTGTTTAAGCATTTCAAACACTTCTTTGACCCATGATACCAGCAGCGATACCAATTTAATATTTTACATAAAAACGGCCGTTATCATAGTGGTAAGTATTGGTACGGCTGTACACCGCAGAGCCTGCAGGGCCTTGCGATGACCCCACAGCCCGCTCGGCATACTCTACCTCGATGTGGTGGTGGTCTGTCGGGACGGGGACGAACTGCGGCAGGCTCTTGCTGAACCACATGGTGATGTCGCGCTTCATGTTGATGGCGAAGGGCTCGAAGCCCTCCTGCAGGCCGCAGATGGCGAAGTAGCGCAGGCTGCTGACGTTCTGGCCCAGGTTGATCCGGCCCACCTGGGACAGGCCCAGCGAGCACACGGGGATGAAGCCTGCAGGGGGGTGGGGGGGTGGAGCGTCAAAACAGCACAGCGTGAGCAAGCTTACAACATACTGTACACCTCATCAATCAATCAGCTACGTCAATCAGGCAATCAATAAATCAATCAGCAAAGTCAATCAATCAAGCAACAGATCAGCTGTGTGCTCTGTAGGTGTCACTGAGGAATAAACCATATGAAAAAAACCTGTATTGCACATGTTGAGCATTCATAGGCAACAAGTTGCCCATCTTTTTTCCCCAAAATGCTTTATGATGTTCTGTATCTTTGTGTTACTGATGACAGTTTTTTTTTTATTGTGCACCTGCACTCTGTACAGTGCTTGCACAGAACTACAAATTTATTTAAAAGGGTACATTTCTCAGTGGTTGTGCTCCATCACCCCAACAAATTACCTCTGTATCCGAATACATACAAACACACACACACACATAGAAACACACACACACCAGGTTCAGCAGCCACTCACCCTCTCCGATCTCGATGTCCTTGAAGGCCATCTCAGAGCCCGAGTCGCTGATGAGCATCTCCCCGTTGAGGGTGAACATGATGTTCTGCTCCGTCAGGTCGATCATGCAGCCCACCACGTCGCCTGACTGCCACTGCCGACCGAACGGCTCGTTCCCCACGTGCCAGCGTTGGGCCTACGGGCGTGAAAGGGAGAGGGAGAGCAATGATAAATAAACTACAGATGAATGAGGTCAGTGTAATTTCATAAGGAAGTGAAAGGGCGCGTAGATGCTGACGGCTCTGTTTCAGGCACGCAGGCAGAGGTACCTTGAAGCCGTTGAAAACGTACGCCAGCTCGTCGGTGCCCAGGTCGATGTCGGACCGGACGCTGGGTCTGGCCCACCCGACCCTCATCTCCCCCACGGTCACCGCCTCAAACTCGAAGTACCACTTCCCGTGGGTCACCGCGTACGACTTCTCGGCTCGGAACAGGCGCACCTTGTCTCCGCGCGTGTTCTCGACCCCATGACCACCTGGGTGAGATGGAGGAGGAGGGGACAAATAGTAAAGCGGGGATCTCAAAATAATGTCCTGGAGGGCTGCAGTGTGTGCAGGTTTCCATGGTCTCCTGTCAACTAGCCTTGGAAACAAGGCACGTGAATTATTTAACCAATCAGAGGCATAAACTAAGCACTTCAGTACTGAAACATTAAACATTAAAGACCTGCAGTTCCCCAAGGCTGGGGATTGAGATCCCAGTTACAGAGGGTGAAAGACGACATACTCGCAACAAAGTAAAGTTAAATAAAATATGGAAAAATACAGACACACCACGGTAAGAACACCCGCACGCCAGGGAAGAAAGGGCGAGACTCACTGCTCTCCTGGTCGGGAGGCTCGATGTTGTACCCGTAGCCAATGAGAGTGCGCACGGCCGCGCAAACGCTGTCCCGATTGGTCTTCTTGGTTTTCTCATCCAGCAGGTTGTAGGGCACTAGGCGAGGGTTGCGCTTATTCAAAATGTCCTGATTGGAAAAATGATACTAAAATGAGCAGGGACACAGTACACCCTGTAGTTCTCTTCCTGTATCTCCTCCATGTTCGTAAATCAGTGCAACATCAAATATACCAGGAACATAGCGCGTAGAGAATCTCTTGCTCAGCCTTATCGGATTACAGGTGGTTTCTCGCAACTCCTCATAGTGAGGAGAAGGAGGGATAAATGAAAAGGGGGAGTGACAGATGAAAGGGGAGGAAGACGAGGTACCTGCACAATGCTATAGGTCCAGCCCTGTCGCACCCTGTCCCTCGCCCAAACATTGTGCCCGTTCTCCGCCAGCTTCTCCACCAGGGTGTTCTGATTGGGCGTCAGTTTGACGTGGCTGAGATCCAGAGGGGCGGGTTTGTAGCCGCTGCTCATCACGTATCTGATTGGGTAAGAGCATGGGCAAAACATTGCATCAGACAAAGGGTGGGGCACTGTGCATGTGCACTGGTTGATTTCAGAGAAAAAAACTGCATGAAAATGCAACATGTGAGTGCTGCCATAAAAATTGCCAATAATCTGCAGGTAACTAAACTGCTATAAAAAAAGTTACATTACACAAAGTCTGCAACTGCTACCAAAACATTGTCCAGAAAACAGCCATCCCCCCACTCTACTGTAGGTACCACTCCTAACTCCTGGGTTCACTTGCAGATTAAGATCGCAAATGAGCTTTGTGGTCTAATGCCGCAAAACGGCATGACTTCCACACTGCAGAGGACTTACGTTTTGGGAAGCTTGATTTTCTTCAGGTTTTCCTCTGCCTTTTCATCTCCCATGCCCACATGGCATCCCAGGGCCAGCAGGGTCCTGTACGTTCACACAGACAGAACCATACAGAGAGTCGTGTGAAACCTGCCTTACCAACTCGGTGACTTTGTTGTCTGATCAAGAAACTTTTCGATTTCAGACTACCAACATTTCTTTTAAAAAGTGAGTGAGACATTTTTTAAAATTCCCCAAATTTTCCAAACTCATGAAAATGCCTGGTAGCTGTAATAAACCCGTGTTATAATAATGTACCGCACGTCCAACTACAAACAATATTAACAGCTTCCCATCAACAAACGGCGTAGCGCCTTCTAGCAACAAATACACCCATCCCTAGCTAATAACTCCCCATGGAAAAAGGTCCCAACAACGCCTGAAACGGAGAACAGCAAACAGTTTGACCAGGCTCGAGTCCCCACACTCTCCAACCCCGGGCCCATACGCCTTCTTTTCACTAATAACTGACATAGGTCTAACTGACGGATTTGATTTCAGTGTATACCATAGCTTAAAGGTGTTCATTTGTTCACAAATGTTTTAACATCATAACTTGATGTAGGCCTGGGCTATATTTGGTGCTGTCATTTACGATATTGGCTACTGTATACCCGTCGGATTTGTCACAAAAATGAATAACGTTAACGTTAGGCTACATTTTCCATGAAACTGATTATAACTAACGCTAGTGGACAAAAAGACCGTCAGACACTCACTTGAGAGTCTCTCCTGACATCTGCAGATTGTAGTTCCTCTCCGGCTCCGGGAGGCTCTGGAAGTCCACCAGGCAAGGGTGCAATTTCTTGTTGTCATCGCGGAACTGGGGGGAAACAGATGGGACATGACAGCAAGCGGAACGGACACTGGCGACGTTATTACCGTTGCAATTTGTATTTTTAAAAAGTCGCGAGGCTGCCAGCAGCTTAAGAGTAATAACCGTTCTTTTCAGTTCACTTTCTTAGTTAAATTAGCTACTAGTCACCGTACACTTGACCCAGTGGGTAATTTGTCCTCTCTATTTGATCCGTCCGCCTTGACTTACCTAGCCGGACACGTCTTCGTTTAATTATTACGCTTTTAGTTCGCGATGGGCCTGAAAGTTTTTGTGTGGGATGCAGAAGTTTCTGACGAGTTTCTGCTGGCTATGTTGCTGCTGGAAATATAACGTCGCTGCACACTCGGTTTTGCAGTTAGTTAGCCCACTAGCTAAAGTTTGTTTGCTTGCTTGTTTGTTTGTTTATAATAACCTCTCTTAATATTTACAAAGTCGTTCATTGCACAAATAAACCGCCTGAGTCAATGGGAAACACACTGAAACAGCAGCTCACCAGCCCGTAGGTCCAGCCCTGCTCGATGCGGGTGACGGCCCACAGCTCGTGGATGTTCTCCGCAAGCTTCTCTCGGATGCGCTCCAGATGGGGCGGCAGTACAATCTGAAATAAGCAATAAGCACTGAAGCGTTAAGCATAATATAGTAAGCAGTGGTTAATAAACAGCAGGTTATTACGTGAGAGGATCCGAACAATTAAAATGCAAAAGATGATGCTGAGATATCTTTTTTAAAAACCATATTTTACTGTGTCAGGCTGATTTTTAGTGAGGGGTGGATCCCAAAAAAGGAATCACTCATTAAGTGGGTTGTAAACTCAAGTTTGGGAACCTCCTGACACAAAATACAATAGACTGTTTTATTTTGGAACACAGTGAACAAAATCAGTATCATGATCAGTCTAAACGGTCAATAGCAAGAGTATATCAGACAACATGTGTGCAGACGGCAACTGTCCAATACTGAAATAAACAGAATTATAGTACTTGCGGATTGGAGAGACATCTTTTCATAGAAAGGGAATAGACTAAATTGTTTGGGAATGTACAGTTTCATAGCTTGAAGGAAAGACAGTAGCATTATATAGTAGGAAATTTATTCTAGGCAACACTCCCTAAAGATTACTGCAGGGGTGTAAATGACAATATGATGGATAAGGTGCAGACCAGGGTCAAATACTGTGTTTGACATAGTTTATCCAGCTTTAGACACCAGTAAAATTCATGCGGATTCCTGACCATTTTAAAAAGAAACACCCGATTGGTTTGTGAGACTTTTAGTTTCGTGTTTTTAAAGCTTCAACCCACACCTACGGAGGTGCAGTATTTCAGTTTGGCGTTTGACTCGGGGTCGATGGGACACAGGCAGAACGCAGACAGTACCTGCACGGTGTCCACGGGGCAGGGGGTGAAGGACGTGTGCGTGAGGGACTGCGTGGGACCCAGCAGGTTTCGGACGCCGTCGAAGTCGTGCTTGTACTCCTTGATGGGCTCGATGCGCATCCTGTCTTTGGGCAGAAGGGCCTCGTAGCAGGGGGCATACCCAGGGGGAGGGAGGAATTTGAAGTCTCCATGACGACCGCCCAAGAGGAAACGTGCCCTGGCGGATGAGGGAAACAACATCGCTCAGATCAGCTGTCCCAGAGACCTTCTTACCGCCAAATCCCTCTTTCTACCCAGTCTCTTCTCTTCTCTTCCATTCCTCCTCCCTCGCACAATCCTCTCTGCTCTCCCAGCGTTCTACCCTCAGGTGAAGCTCACTCTGTTCCGCCCACAGATTCTATACATGGACCAGATACTCAGCTCTTTATTGTTACCATAGAAAGTTCTGCCTCCCTACAGTTGAAGACAAAACACCAGTTTATATAGAGAATTTAATCTCCTGAAATCTCAGTAAGAGTCATGACCAAATAAAATACTGTAGCAATGTACATTCTGTACAGTAATACTGAACCTTGGGCGTGTCCAGATTTTGGGGTCAGTTCCTTTTAAGTTCAGTCAATTCACGAAGTCAGTGGAATTTCAGTTAATGAATTGTAAAACCACAGAACAATGTTTCAGTTCAGTGAGTATATTTTCAGAGAACCATTTCCTGATTGGTCAGAATGGAAATGGATCTACACCAGTCCGTGGTCGTGTCCACGGATCACAGACTCCGCCTCCTTACTTGACTCCAGCGGAGAAGCTGATGGTGGGGAAGAAGAGGCCGTCCAGGTTGAAGTTCTCGAACATGCCCTGTACGGGGTGGCCGTTGATGCGGAAGGAGATACTGGGCACGCTCAGATCCAAGCAGCAGCTGACCACGTCGTCCGCTGCCAGCATGTGCGGACTGGGCGAGGCCACCTGCCGAGGTACGTGCCCTAGAGAGAGAGGGAGGGGCTGGTTAGAGAGGTGTGGGGCTAATCATAGGGAGGGGTTTGTCAGAGAGCTAGGGGCTTGTCATATGGGAAAACGGTGCATTATGGGAGAGGAGCTTGTACGAAAGAGGGGAGGACTTGTCCAAGAGAAGGAAGAAACAATTTGACAGGTTGCTTCAAGAGCCCTGCCTGTCCACAAGGCCCAAAGCGGAATATGACCCTGGACTGCGCTAACTTTTTAAAAAACCTTTAACATAAATGCTTAATTATACTAACATGGGATCATACATGTCCAACATGTCCATACATTACAAAACGTAACAATAACATTTTTTTAATTAATAAGTAATAGTAATTATATAACATGTCCCCCTGTTGCTATACTAATTACCCAATGTACCCCTTTCCCCTGGCTAGCAGTCACCTCCTCTCCACTGAGGTCACCCCCAACCCACCAGCGGAGAATTACTGCACATGCAGCCTGAGCTCACCTGACCACAGGTGCTGCCCGTCAAACCCATAGGAGTAGAGGTCGTCCCCGACTCCGTTGCCCCCCCAGCCCTCGCCGCCCCCCGGGTAGGGGCTGTACCCCTCAGTCAGGGCCCAGCCCACACGCAGGTGAGCAGCTTGAGGGGTCACAAAGGGCTCCACGTAGTCCACTATCACCTCAAAATACCACTTCTTGTACTGAGTGGACCCCTCGCACGTGCCCAGGAAGATGTTGGGTCTCACGCTGAAGAGGGAGAAGAAGAATAATGAAATTAGTCAATTAAAAAATAAAAAATAAGCAAGTTGAGCTCTTATTTTCCAGAGGGAAAAAAATAATTAAAAAGCCATAAGACTCTTATTTTGAAAATGAGACTCAAATACACAGCAAAATGTTCAGTGCAAAAATACCTTTGTTGTTCATTCTGTGTTTTTAATAGAACACATGCGCCCCCTACTGGATGCAAACTATGTTAGCGCTGCTATCGCACTGAGGATTTTGCTAACCTCTCATGAAGTCCTACTGTAAGTACAGGTTACCTGCTGACGTAGTTGACGATGCTGGTTTGCAGCAGCAGGTCACGACCCGGAAGCAGATTTTCCGTGATGAGGTTCTGATTGGACCGCACAGCCACTCCATTACACACACACAGGGAGCGAAGAACGTCCAGAACCTGAGACACACACACAGGAAGGGAACCTGCTGTTAGGAGTCTGGATCAGATAGCCAAACATTTGCTTCACTTTTATAGTGATTAACTGAAGAATCCATGAGTTACTGGCAGTGAGTGGCTCTTTTTCTAAAAGTCTCATAGTAGCACTCATTTTCTTTATGTAATAAGAATATAAGGGATCATGAACAAACTCCAGGTGGAAGATTGGACTGTCTCCACAGATCAGTTCATTTTAAGCTCACGCAACATCCAGACTGCGCTGAGCAGACTGAGTGTAGCCTGTCCACTGGTCACCATTGCCCACCTTGTGATTCCGCCCGTGCTTGTCCAGCAGCGAAATGATGGATTTGATGTGGTTCTCCTGGATGATGTTGAGAACCTCCGGACTCTCAATGAGAACACAGTGCAGCACCTCCAGAATGCCTGGGGAGACGGAGGAGCAGGGAGGAGAGAAGAGCACTCTTATACACTGTTACACACGTACAGCGGGCTGCCTCAGTGCCAAAGTTGGGGGGGGGTTGGGGGGGGTGTAGGACGAGTACCTGAGGAGGCCTCCAGGCGGTCCAGTTTGCTGACGATCCAGTCCAGGTTATCACAGAACAGAGCGCAGTTAGCCCGGTTTCCTCTAATCAGGGACGCTATGGGGGACAGACAGCGGTACAATCAGTTCCACCTATTCCATGTGTAGGGTGTGTATGTGTGTCTGTGAGTGCGGGCGTGCATGTTTTTGTGTGTGTGTAGTCTGTGTGCATGTGTAGTGTGTGTGTGTGTGTGTAGGGTGTGTTTGACGGTCCCGTACCCAGAAGCTCATACAGCAGGTTGACGATCTCCTTCCAGGACTCTGCGGCTTCCTCCCCGGCGAACTCAGAGAAGTGGGCAGCAGTGTTGTACACGTTCAGCCGATCGATGCAGTCCAGCACCAGCGTGATCATACCCTGAACACAGATTACAAACACAAGATATTACACAACTGTAGCTCCCTCTCATGTGTGTTATGTGTATTTACCTGTTTCTTTGTATAATTAGACACCTGTAGAGTATAATTAGGCATGGTGATATATATATCCTTTTGTTTTCATGACCCTGGAGAAGACCTAGTGTCTATACGAGTTGGCCTTTTTGTTTTTGCTTTATTCTGGCTCATGTAATTGTGGTTGTTGATTTGTTTTTCACCCTGAGACAGACAGTCTTGGCCTTGTTCCTCAGAGCTGCACTATTATGTTTATCCCTCTTTGAGAGGCGTTTCCTTCCCCAAAGGATTTTGTCTCCTAGGGTTTCCCTCCCTGCCTCACCTATGAGGAGCTGTCACTCACAGATTCAAGCCGTGCTTCTTCTTTGAGTCATTTCACAGAACTGTGCCAGTACGTTACTGAGGACCCAGGGGCTGAATTCGTCAGTTATTTTAAAAATAATAATGATGTGGAATACGCGATGCTCAAACACAGGGAAAAGGGGGGACGCTAAGCTGCGAAGCGCTCCTCCCGCGCGATGGCCTCCTCCCACGCACCTCCTCCTGGAAGAGGTTCTGTCGGTTCCGGAGGGAGCGCAGCTTGGTCTGCTTCTCCTCGTGCTCCAGCTCCTCCTCAGGGGGGCGGAAGTAGAAGATGAGGTCCTGCAGGGAGAGGACCACCCCTTCCAGGGGGAGGGACACCGGGGTGGAGGGCTTGTTTTTCCCTCTCAGAGAGTCCAGACCCCTGGGGGGGGGGGAAGCAGAGACTCCCTCATTAACATCTAAAGACAGACTGCCAGTCTGTTTAATGTGTTTGCGGTTACCCATTGTTATTTGGTTAACATGCTAGTTCTGTACGGTGCGCTCAATTTTAAGAGTGTAAAACCACAAATATTCCTAGAACTCATGATTGAGAAAAAGGCCAGGTGTCTGATCGACACCGAGAGCAGCTACAGCAGCCCGTACTTGATGAACTGGTTGAAGAGGCCCGTGGTGCTGTATATCATACGCGCAGCCTGCGACTCCTCTGTCTGTGAGCGGGACACACACATGGCGTCGTCCATGTGCCCCTCCTGGTGCAGAATAGCCTGGGGGGGGGGGGGGGGGGCCAGAGAGGAGGGGGCATTTTACAAATCACACTTTTCCCCGTGGCTGATTCAGTCTGCTTTTTCCCCCCACGGTCAGCTCGTGAGGAAGCAGCCCTGTGGTCTGCTCGAACACACAGATGCCGCTTTTTACCATTTATGTATTTATGTATGATATAATATTAGAATATCAATAATAATTTATGTAGAATGTTTCTCAAGGACACTGTGAAGGTACAAAGAGAGAGAGAAAAAAACAGTAATTCTAAACAGGAGCCCTTCTAAATACAGCACAAATTGTTTAAAAACACTTCAGGGAAGGGGTCTATGTGTCATTGGGGATTATAGGGTTTGGAGGAAAGATGTGTTTTAAATACATTATTACATTTTTACAAGTTTTTAATAAACTGGACCTGATCCCACAACGTGTTAGTTTTGGATCATGACTAAACCAGCTAGACGGTGCTCAGAGACTGTACGATCCACATACAAGCATATTTATGGGTCCACCTGCAGTTGCTCATGGTTACCCCCCGCCCCGCCACAACCACCACCCTGTCGCACCTTCCTCTTCATGAGCCCGAGGCGGGCGGCCTTGGCGTCCACGGACGCGTAGGTGAGCCAGAGGCTGGTGGAGACGTGCTGCACGAAGCACATGGACTCCCCATACTTTATCTCCGGAGTGCCCATGCCCTCCACGTCCCGCTTGTGAGCCACCTCCGTCTTCTCCTGCTCCGGGGGAACCGGGGGGGGGGGGGGAGAGGGAGGAGGAGAGGGAGGGAGGGAAGTGGGAGGAGGTGAGGGGAGAGGGGGCAGGGAGGTGAGGGAGGTGAGGGGAGAAAGGAGGTGGGGTGAGGGGAGAGAGGGAAGAGATGGAGAGAGAGGGAGGAGGTGAGGGAAGAGAGAGGAAGGGGAGGGAGGAGGTAAGGAGAAAGGAATTTGGAAGCGAGGGAAGAAAACAGCAGACAAAGGGAAAGACAAAATGAGGAGAAGAATTATATATAATTTAATTTAAAACCATTGGTAATGGGTGTATAATAACTTCATATATTAAATAAATGAAATAATAATTTATTAATAATTTTAAATGTGTTCATTCAGGTTCCCATTGTCTAATACTACATTTTGTTTAAAGACTACAACCATTCAGACGGGGGCAAATACTTTTTCACAGCACTGTTATATTATTATACATAATGAACGTTCAGATTCCACAGATCAGATCTCCAACCCAGAGTTTAAATCTGTTTAAATCAAAGACAAGCCAGCTCATTTAAATCAGAGCTATGGAAGGAATGTAATCTCTTAACTGTCACTTTGATCTTGGTGGAGACCAGTAATGTTGCATATTTATTTATTTATTTATTTATTCTTCTGAGAACTCATCAGTCTGGTCTAGTCCTGTGCTGCCGTTATACCCTTGAGCAGTATGAACCTGAATTACCCCAGTAAAACATCCAGCTGAATGGGTAAGAGCGTCTGCTGAATGCCTGAATGGAACGCAATGTAAGCGGAGGTTTAGCGTAGTGACCTTTGAGGCCCGCAGACAGAAGGCGGACATTTTGGTGTTGGCTCTGTCCGGGTCCAGCACCATGAGGCCCTTCTCCTCGTCCAGGCAAAGGTACCGGCCCGTGGTGATGTGGCGCACGCGGAAAGGCTGGCCCCACTTCATATGGCCCCCGCTCCAGCTGCACACATGGATCAGCCAGGCAGGAAGAGTGTTACACAGAGAGATCAGCTAGGCATGAAGTGCATTACACAGAGAGATCAGTCAGGCCGGAAGAGATCAGCCAGGCAGGAAGTGCATTACACAGAGAGATCAGCCAGGCATGAAGTGCATTACACAGAGAGATCAGCCAGGGAGGAAGAGAATTACACAGAGAGATCAGCCAGGCATGAAGTGCATTACACAAAGAGATCAGCCAGGGAGGAAGAGAATTACACAGAGATCAGCCAGACATGAAGTGCATTACACAGAGAGATCAGCCAGGGAGGAAGAGAATTACACAGAGATCAGTCAGGCAGGAAGTGCATTACACAAAGAGATCAGCCAGACCGGAAGTGCATTACACAGAGAGATCAGTCAGGCAGGAAGTGCATTACAGAGAGAGATCAGCTAGGCAGGAAGTGCATTACAGAGAGAGATCAGCCAAGCAGAAAGTGCATTAAATGCCAGACGCACTTCCTGAAGGGAAGCAGGTCTCACCTGATTCGCAGGGGCTCCAGCCTCCACAGAGATCGGGCCTGGCTGCAAACTGCCCCGCCCTCGTACTGAGCGTTTCTGGAAGGAGAGAGAGTCGCGTCAGCGTGGCCGTGAGGGTGACCCCAAAGAAGGAGAGAGCGCAGCATCGGTGTGACCCCAACGTCATTGAGCCGAGGGGAGCCAACAGACTTTCCTATGCTGTGTGGTCTGTCCTACATTCCCTTCCGTCCTGCAGATTTTACTTACCATCCATGAATTACATTGACATGCACTGAAAAACCAAACCACTAGATAGCGCTCTAGTGAATGGCTTACCACTGTTCCTGGAGATCTGTAGGTTTTCAATTCAGACCTAATTTGGCACACCTGACTCTACTAATTATTCGCTCAATGATCTCTAGTTGTTGAATGAGGCGTGCGCTTTGTTGGAGTGAAAACCTACAGGACGGTAGATCTCCACGAACAGGGTTGCGAACCACAGACCTACCAAACCCCAGTTTTTGTCTGCATAGCATGATATAGCACAGAGGTCAGAATTGCTGCTTTGTATCAGCTTGGTAGGGAATTCTGGGAAGACTCCAGACCCCCTCACCTGCGGTCGTCTCCCTGGTCGGCCGAGGAGATGGCCAAACACTCGTCCATGTGACCGTGGAAGAGCCTGAGGACGTGCCCCCCTGTCAGAAACCCTGGGGGGGGAGGGGGCAAGATGAGACGAGAGTGAGTGAGATGGAGATGTGACAGAGTGTCTTCTCAAAGGCACAATAAACAGGGAGCAGCCTGAAAATCCAAACTCTGGGTCAAACAGTTATTTGAAATAGCTATTTAGACATGAGTACAATCCCACAGGTTACTGGCCTTTTGTAAATAGGTTCAATCATTATTTTACATGGTTGCACATTATGAATAGTAACAGGTTGTGTTCAGAATAACCAGGGATCTGCAGAGTGTTTTTTTCCCCACAAGCAGGATTTTCAGAGCAGAAACACATTTGACCCAGGTATTTGGCCCAGGTGTGCGAGGGTGCGCAGGTGCCAGGTAGAACATCCCATAATAAGACAGACAGCTCACCCTCGGCCAGCTCGCACCCGGAGCACACGGGGTTCATGTTCCACAGGGTCTGCATGAAGGAGGCGTCCACCATCAGGTCTCCACTGGCGTAGGACAGGTGCTGCACAGGTGGGTAAAGCGCAGGTAAAGCACTGGAACCAGGCTGCAGCTAACCTGACACATGGCGGTGTCCACCTACACCACCACCCCCCCCCCCCCCCCAGCTCTGCCCCAGTCCACATAACGAACAAAAACGGTGGATTTGTTTGGATAATTAATTTTTGGGTTATTAAAAATATGTGTGTGAGCGTGCGTGCATGCATATGTGTGTGTGTGTGGCCATAAAACATCTGTGATCAAAATTTTGTGTGCAATAAAATCATGATTATGATATTTATTCACCATTAAAATTCCTAATAATCTCCAATTTTTACAGATTGGAATGATTTATTATTTTTAAAAAATATTTTACGTTAAGGTGTTAAGCCTTACCAGGTATCTCTCGGATGACACGCTGACCAAGATGAGGTCGTCTCCCACCCGGACCTTCTCTCCCTCTGACCTCTGTTTGGAGGCGGGATGAATGGTCCACCAGCAGGCCTCCCCTGGGGGGGGGGGCACGCACGCGTCAATCATTCACACTTCCAGAGCAACACAAATTAATCATACACACTCACGTCTACACCGCTGGGTGTTTTACTGATGTAATTCAGGTTCAGAGGCTTGCTGAAGGTTACTATGGCAATGCCCAATCTGGGATTTGAACCTGCAAGCTCTGTTACAAGCACAGTTACCTAACCGTTATTGCACACTGAGCTTAAGCACTGGATCCAGCAGCTGTCCACGAGACTTTAGGGGTGTGGGTCGGCTTTTTTAATTTTTTGGGGTTTTTTTGGGCAGAGAGCGGTAACGCCGTGTGTACCTGTGGAGTCCTCCTGGAGACCCACGTCAAAGGCCAGCTTGTCCGTGAGCGAGCGCGACGTGGTCAGGCAGCTGAGGTACTGCAGAACGCACAGACCATAGAAAGAAGGTCTCAACATTTAACACCACGAGAGAATGAAACCCTGAGGTTGAGAACGAGAGGGAGAAGGAGGAGAGGAGGGGGGTGGAGGAGGAGAGGAGGGGGAAGGAGGAGGTTTGGTGGGGAGGAGGAGGAGAGGAGTGGGGATTGAGGAGGTTTGGGGGGAGGAGGAGGAGAGGAAGGGGGTGGAGCAGGTTTGGGGGGAGAAGGAGGAGAGGAGTGGGGGTGGAGGAGGTTTGGGGGGAGGAGGAGGAGAGGAGTGGGGGTGGAGGAGGTTTGGGGGGAGAAGGAGGAGAGGAAGGGGGTGGAGCAGGTTTGGGGGGATGGAGGGGGGGCGTTTCTCACCATGCTGGAGTGGGTGTGCCGCAGCAGAATGGCGTGGCCGTACAGCAGTGTCCGGTGCCCCCCTCCCTGAGAGGACTGTGGGGCCAGCAAAAGAGAAGCAGTTACCATGGAGACAACAACGCACCCAGTCCAAACCCGCTAAGATCCCCACGGACACGCCCACACCGGGCTTTTGAGGAAAGGGTGGAGACAGGTGTTCCACCAACACCCCCCTCCCCTCTCCCCCACACCCCCACCCACCTGAGGTCAAAAGGAAACAATGAAAGAAGGCCAAATGCCAAAACAATCTCATGTTTAAATTGAATAAAAAGCATCCAAAAAGAAGAAACATCAAATACTGCCCCAAAACAAAACATCATACATGTTATGTGTGATAATTAGTCATACAAAAGAAGAGGTGTACAGGGCATCTGAAAATATCTGAATTAATATTTTCAAGAAAAAATAAAAGATGACATCGCACAAAACAGTTATTCCTGTCAGTCGACAGTCCCAAAATGCAACTCCAAAATATCTTACCTGTCATTTCACAATCCAAGTGAGGTTTTTTTTAAACAAGAAAACATAATTATTTTTGTTGCGGTTGTTAGGGGATTACCATTACCTCCATCACCACCATCAACATCATCATCACCATAGCAATGACTATGTGAGTGAGGACAGGCTGCTATGTTTCGTTAGCAGATATAAAACCATCGGGATCACATGATCAGGCAGTTTTTCGGGAGGGGTCAGTGTGTCAGAGGGGGGTTTATTCCACATTAGCAAGGGCTCTGTGAACAGCTGGACGGCAGAGTATGCCCTGTTCCCCTCCTCCCCCCACCCCGCCCCGCCCCGCCCCGCCCCTCTAGCCCCCTCTGCTCCTGCTAGCATTTCTCCCTGAGGCACATGCTGTGCTATTCTCATCCAAATCCCATCAGTCCCCAGGTCCCATCTCGGTGGAAACCCCCCCCCCCACACATTAATTATGAAATCCGGTAATGTGTGCAATCGATCCACCCTTGTTACAGGGAACACTGTTCTGTTTAATGCTGCATTGCACTTTGCTGCTCGTTGAAAGACTCAAACTGAGTGTGTTTTTTTGGGCGTGGTCATTGTTTATGACACACCATGCTAGTCTATGAGAAGCGGTATGTGGGGTCATGCTGTATTGGGAGAGGAGAAAGATTTCAGAGGGGTGGAATGCATGTTTAATGGGATGTCAATAATGTTGGGTGGGGTGACAACGATGTGAATGAGGACTGAATTTGCGCAACATTCCAGAGTAGAGGTGGCATAGCCTGGACTCAAACCAGCAAGCTCATCCTACACTCTCCCCACTAGAATAGTTGTGGGCCATTTGACACCACACATGGGGGTCCTCAACTATGCCAGCACTGGACACAGAGAGGGACAGGTGTAACCAGGCATTTTTTGGGGAGGGGGGGTTGGGGGTAGAAGGGGAACAGGAAAATCTGCAGCACTGTTTCACCGAGATGAAAACCAGTCAAAGAAAGTACAATTTCAAGGGTCGAAGAGAAGTGCACAAGGAAGGAAGAGAAGAGAAGGGGGATAGGAAGTTCAGGGTCACATGACAGGAAATGAGACATGTGCAAAGACATACCCATCTGTCCAAATCGACTGCCTATGGTCGGCAGGAGGAGGGGGGTTTAGGGTCAGAGAAGAGACAAAAGTTACGCTGGTAGGTAAACTAGTCCCGAGACACAGAGATTTGTTTCACGAATGAAAACAGCATTCAGTACAATTTCCAGTCGTTCATTTAAAGCTACGTTTTTTTCCCCCCAGAAGTGCATTTCCTGTCTGAAGTACAGAAAGCCTGCTGAATTTTGAATCCATTTTGAATCAACATATCTTCTCTGACATTTTACAGCAGTAAAAATGCATCTCAGTAAAATAAAAAAATAAAAACAAATCACAAGGTTTGTACATTGACTTCAATCACATAAAACTCCAATACGACTGCCCTCTGGCTATTCTCGTGTTAGTGTGAAAAACTACTTTTAAACTACTTGCTTGTTAATATTTTAACAGAACAGAGAAAATGATAAGCAGCTTCACTCAGGAAGGAGACTGGATTCTGTGCTGGTTAAAATAGTAAATATAGACGGTATTGTCTGGGGTGGCTAGGGCCCGTGCGATGCTCCAGGAGCCCCTGGGGACTGGCACACACACAGACACACACACAGAGCAGCAGAACAAAGGAGGGACAGGAGGAGATTGCCGAGACACCCTTAGCAAGACAAACTAAAAATAAAACGGCAACAGCTAAACGCTCGTTAAAACTGTTGTCTTCGTTATCATATTTTGCCAGCATTTGAAGAGATGAAAATTTTTTTCAAATAAACATTTGATCCTGTTCTGGGGAGGTTGTAGATATATATAGAGAATTATACTGAGGATTTAATGAAATCACTGATCTTAGCTAACCAAAAATAAACTGGAAAAGTAAAAAATAAGAGTTTTGTTCTGGATATTGGGTGGAAATGGATGTGTTTTTAACTGCAGTACACCATTTTAATGGTGTCTAAGTGGCACAGTATTTTGCATTCAGTATTTGACCCAGTTCAGGGTCAAGTGGGAGATCCATGTTACTGCAGAAGGCCAGAACCCATCCCTCTCTCCATCCTCCACCCCTCTCTCCCTCCCCACATCCCTCTATCTCTCTTCCACCCCACTATCCCTCCCCACATCTCTCTATCCCTCCTCCGCCCCTCTATCCCTCCCCAGATCCCTTTCTCCCTCCCCCACATCCCCCTATCCCTCCCCACATCCCTATATCCCTCCCCGACATCCTTCTCTCCCTCCTCCACCCCTTTCTCCCTTCCCCACATCCCTCTCTCCCTTGCCCCACATCCCTCTATCCCTCCATCCCTCCCCACATCCACATCCCTTTCTCCCTCACTCTCACCTCCGTCATCTCCACGGTGTTGGCCAGCATCTCCTGTAGGGCTCTGACGGACAGGGACTGCTCCAGGATGAAGGAGCAGATCGCCAGGTCGGGCGGAACATTCTGGAGTGGGGGGGGGGGGGGGGGGTGCAACAGACCAACATCAGAATCAGACTCAGCAGTCCACGAGCGGCCATGGAGAGATGATGTCACGTGTTCACATTTTTAATCATTCATACTGTGCATTTTTACCACACACTGCACTAACCACATTTATGAATGTGATGCAGTCCACCATACAAGATGTTCCTTCACAGTTATTTGAATGAGATGAGCGGGGGGGGGGGGGGGGGTGCAAGTGCTGTGAGGTTAGGGAGGGCAGGGGGGTGGGGGGTGGGGTCTGTGCAAGTGCTGTGAGGTGAGGTTAGGGAGGGCAGGGGGTGGGGGGTGGGGTTTGTGGAACTGCTGTGAGGTGAGGGTTAGGGAGGGCGGGGTGGGGGCGGGGCTGTTACCTGGGCGTTGGATGTGGTTTCCAGGAAGCAGAGGCGGTTTCCGAAGCCCTCGCAGGACAGGCACAGCTTAATCTGCTCCTTCAGCACAGTCGCAGTGCACTGCAGCACCACCTGGTCGTCCTGCAGAGACACGCCCAGAGACACGCGTCAGTCACAGACACACAGAGACACGCGTCAGTCACAGACACACAGAGACACGCGTCAGTCACAGAGAGGCGTCAGTCACAGACACCCAGAGACACGCGTCAGTCACAGATACCCAGAGACACGCGTCAGTCACAGATACCCAGAGACACGCGTCAGTCACAGACACCCAGAGACACGCGTCAGTCACAGACACCCAGAGACACATGTTAATCAGAGAAGTGTGTCAGTCAGAGAGACTCAGAGATGAGTCAGTCAGGGAAGCTGCTCTGCTTCGGCGCTGTGGGTGAAAAACACAATCAGACCCCACTGGGCTGGGGGCCATAGAAACCCCCAGCCAACCCAACACACCCCTCTGCTTTCATTCAGAACAGTGTTCCCCAACAGAGACAACAGCAGCGGTGAGAACAGGGAGAGATTAACAGCACATACTGAAACACAGACCTGTCTGTCAGTGCTGCTGCACCTTTATGGCCCTGAGTAAGCAGGCAAATAAACACCCCTTACGCCCCCCCCACCCCCCCAAAACCCCCCACAACCCCCCGTCCCCACACCTCTGACTCACAACATTCCCAGCTGTTCCCCCCATCAGTCATTATGTAAAGAGCTATATCCATCTGAACCCTCTTTCCTCTCTCTCTCATCTCTCTCTCTCCCTCCCTCTTCTCTTTCTCCCTCTCTCCCCCTCTACTCTCTCTCTTCCTCCCTCTCCCTCTCCCCATCTCCCTCCCGCTTCTCTTTCTCCCTCTCCCCTCCCTCCCTCTCTCACTCACTCACTCTTTCCCGCTCCCCCTCCCTCCCTCCCTCTCTCTTTCCCTCTCCCCCTCCCTCCCTCTCTCTTTCCCCCTCTCCCTCTCTCAGCTAAGCACACAGTCTGTATCTGCACTTCATAATTCATAGCGTGGAATGCATTACCTGATTGCCAAAATTAAACGGCTTGTCTGCAGTCACGATACACGTGTAATGGCTTATACAGATTACTGCACAATGGCTGCACTCTTCAGTGCGCACAGAAAATGCTGATGAGTGGAGTCTCCTGCTCCACTTCCACTGCAACCTCTCCCCAGTTTCTCTACTGTCCTCTGTTGGCCCAGATCTCTCCATCTTACTGCCCCGTCACCTCCTTTCTTTCTCTCCTTCTCTGTCTCCTAGTCTCTCTCCAACTCTCTCTCTCTCTCTCAGTGCAGCAAATCTATTCTCTTTAGCTGCCATTTTAGAGTTATTAAGAATGATTCTGAATTTTTTTTGTCGCATTACAAATTGTAAATTGAAATTTGAATGAAAGTAATAATCTGGTTTTAAAGTGGATGAGAAGTCATCCAAGCAAAGACCTTTCCTCGCCCCTTAGCTCCATGCAACGGAAGATGCAAGGAAGAGATACAAGGACATCGAAATGAAGGAATCCTGAATTAAGCAAAAGAAACGTCCTTGCTCCTACAAGCATCAGTTTGAAGCCATGTCAATTACAGACATGGCAGATGTGGAGAGGTGGATCCACAGGTTACTCATTCACACATCACACATTCCAAAAAAATAGTTCTGCAAAGTGGACCTTGATAGATTTCCAGGTCACAAGAGGACCAAGGAGATGCGGATGGAGAAAAAAAAAGCAATAGGAATGAGCCAAGGGAATGCCTAGCTTGAAGTGACTTGAAGAAAATTATATTTTCAGATCATGACAAATATTAATTACAGATCATAAAATGTGTCAATTTTTAGTAATTTGTTCAAAGAATTTTATAATTTCTTGATTTTCTTCCAAGATGAATTTTTCAACATGAGTTCCAAGACTTTTTTTAAAAACAGTTTTCAGAAAGTAACCTGTGGTACTTAGAAGCCATTCTCTGTGAATGGCTATTGCTTTTCAGGGCTGGGTTTCATAGAGTGAACTGATGGGCATTTTACAGACTGTACCAGTTTTACATGGACCTGAGCCAGAAGAGGAGGTGTGTGTGCTTACAGCATGTGTGTTTGTGTGTCTGCGTGTGCGTGCGTGTCAGTGTGCATGTCTGTCTGTGTGTCTGTCTCTATGAGAGAGCAAGAAAGAATGCGAGAGTGTTTGTGTGCATGTTTGCGTGTGTGCATGTGTGTGTGTGTGCACGTGTGCGTGTGTGCACGTATGTGCCCAATACGGAAACAAACCCGTGCTCTTTATTTCTAAAAGCAGTAGGCCGCTCTGCGACTCAGAACACTGCAGTGGTCACATGACACCCAAGCAGCGCGTGACCTGACCAAGTCCCCAAAACCAGCCTCCACTGTAATACCCCACTCACTGAGTCACACATCCCACTCATAAGACAGCCAATCAGCAGCATGGCCTTGCAGCTTCCACGTGATTGACAAAAACACAACACACAGTCACATGGGAGATGCCGGACCTCGATGCTGATTGGCTGTCTTATCAACACCCAACAGATATCCATGGCAATGATTTTTTTTCCCCGGAAGCATTTCACCTGAAGTTTGAATGTTTATTACCACAGGTATAATCAGGTATAATCAAAGAGAAAAAGACCAACAGCAAAAAAAGGCAACACCCCACATGGTGCGGCCATCATTATTGGATTCCATAATTATTGTTGCGGTACATCGCCCAGCCCTAACTGCAGTATCTCACAGAGAGCCACTGGACTCCCTTTCCCACTCACCTTTCCCAGTAACCTTAGCTGTACAGGGAACCCCAGCTCAATGGCTTTTGTCAATACAACACCATGTTCAAAATGCCAGGGCTCGCTCAATACCCGAAAATAAGCCAAAAAAGCAAGGAACTACAGTCCAGAACAGAGGACTCCACCCCCAAGGCAAATATCAATAAATGTAGCCATATGTACACATTTTTCGTGATTACTGAATGTTTCTGCAAAATATAGAATTGATCAGTGAACAGTTCCTAAAAATGAAAAGACAGAAAAAAAAGGCCAACATTCTGAGAGATGCAAACCTCCTGTCACTCTAATGAACGTTGCTACACTAAACAAAAGCAGACTCCTCGAGCCAGAAGGCCAATGAGAGCTTTTGCAGGCCGTGATTCCACCAATGAACTGCCCACCATGTGAATACTAATGAGGAATGACATCAAGATGACATCACAGATTCCAAGGTGGAGTTTTCATACCTCTGCATGTCAGGATCATAAGGGTTTGTCAACGTTAACCTCAAGTTTTCATCTCATGAATTGAAGAAATAAAATTATTGACATTTCTTTGTTCCAGATCACGTTTCGATTCTAATAGCAATCTACAAAAATTGGAACGTTTCCCAAACCTACACTTATGCATGTTATGAGAAAAATAATATTTACAGAAGCTTGGGGTGATATCCTATTCCAACGACATGTAATGTGAAGCTCGCTCTCTCGCTCGCAGTATCATGTGAAAAGCTACTGGAGTGAGACGCGCAAATTCAAAGGCTTAACTCACGACCATATAAATAGATAAAGATCAGGGGTAGCACTTTGCTGAATAAAACCGGCTGGTTTAATGCCCATCGCTTTCAGTGTTAACGTGTTACTCTTTTCTTTCCACCTTCAGAAACATAACAAGGGATCACCTTGAAAAGCGTCTCATTCTTATTCGGGAGAAGATAATGACCCATTGAGCTAATCTCAGCTCCGGAAACATGGTGATTTACGCTTGTGCGACGCTGAAAGAGTGGGCCTACAGTTACAGCCGAGGCTGTATTTAGAGAAGGTCCAAATGTGTTCTGAGTGCATAACCGGTCAGCTGGAGAAGAGTTGAAGCAACTGCGTGCACAGAACGCAAACACACCTGGAGTCTCAATGTCATTTACACACCTGGGTTAAACAGACTGGAAATTACAGCACAGTGGAAAACACGCCAATCAATCACTCCGACACCCCAAAGCAGGTCCTTCAGAATCATCAACATGTTGCTAATTAGACCAGTACAACCAGTGCTTCTATGACCCTGGCCTGACCAGCAAGGTCCTGCAACTGGCAACAAATGGACTGCTTTTGATGTGCCAGAAGTCACCCCCTTGTGAGGGATCCTTGAGAGGGATCTGAACAGCTGACTACAGTTTCCTTACAGCGGACTAATCTAACAACTAGAGCTGCTCATGCTCTCAGAACCAGAGAGAGAAGACCATCAGAACTGGGTCAAGTAATCATAGTCAAATCTTCAAACTTTTATTCGACACCAATGACATTCTCGCAGTTTATAGACTTTTAAGGAAGCATCTATGTTCTCCAACATTCTGAGCAAAGAGGAAAATTCTCTGATGGTTCCACATTTTACAATTCTCTGATAGTTCCAGATTTGTTTTTAATGGAAGCTTCTATTTTCTCCAACATTCTGAGCAAAATCCCCTGACGGTTCCATATTTTGGTCTGTAAGATGGTTAAGCTGAAAATTCTCGGGGTCAGGCAGCAGGAGAGCTTTCATGTTTTGCCAGCAGCGCCACAGTTGGAAACCAAACCACAACCTCTGAACTGCAAGCCCCGGGTTCCCTAACCAGTACGCTACACCGCTGCACGGGCCTACATCGCTCAACGTAAGGCTATAAATACGCCCAGAGAATGTGTGCTGCTCAGCAGCGGCACAGCGATACACATACACACACACTGCCTCCGCGGCGTTTATGGACACCGATGCAGGTCACACCCGCTGTCCGCAAAACACACCAACACACGCATTCCGGGGTACGCGGGTTCACCTCCAGCCATCTCTGAAAAGCTACGCGCGCACTTCCAGCAGTCGGGCAGGGCTGAGCACCGCCGCCGGCTGTTTCGGGAAACTGCTCGACCCACAGAACGCCCTCAGAGAAACAGTCGCTCGCTAATACCCAGGCCTACTTGAGGCATACAGCACTACAATTTTAAAAAAAAAAAAAGCGGTTGGATAAATTTAAGGAGATGATGTCCATTAAAACCAACGTGCAATCAAAACGTATGCGTTTGAAACTCTTTCAGATGCTGTTAAATTCATCAACAACAAAAAAAAGAACTCCAGCAAGATACTGGATAATTTTCCAAGAAAGCATGTCCTTCACCAAAATGCATCTGACTTCTGAGTTCAGAAATGTGACTTGCACCAACCACTAGGATAAAAGTGAGCTGATATCTTTTTGTCAGCATTGTTTGTGTTATTGCATGATGACGTGTAACTTGAGTACTTGTCATTTTGCCAGGAATGTCTAGTAAGACATATTTTCATTTCAACACACACAAACGGATATATTATACAGTATATGATCATATACATGTATTTATTGTGTTTATTTTTCATATCAAAAATATCACAAGAATTTAGAGATGTACAGGTGAAGGTATCCTAGCAGACAAAACGATGTTAACCCTCCAGCCCAACAGAACCAAGCTGGTTCTGGAATACAGAACAGAGTCATGATCACTACATTCCTTCCTGGAAACCGTAACCACAAACCAACAAGAACCCTCAAAAGTAAGGAACCAAAGGAAAGTCCTTTGGGACCAGGCATTGAAGTTCCAGGACCCCATCAGTAGAACCCAGGTTACCACCAGTAGAACCCAGGATCCCATCAGTAGAACCCAGGATCCCATCATTAGAACCCAGAATCCCATCAGTAGAACCCAGAATCCCATCAGTAGAACCCAGAATCCCATCCGTAGAACCCAGAATCCCATCAGTAGAACCCAGGCTCTCATCCGCAGAACCTAGGCTGTCATCAGTAGAATCCAGCTTCCCATCAGTGAGGTCCCCAATTGTTTCGGGGCTGGATCGATGCTCTGCTGACAGAGGCAGAGAAGAGGAGGTGCGTGGGCGGATGAAGCGGACCTGCTGGATCAAATAATTATCCAAAACACTAACTTCCCTCTGGCCTGTTTGCTGGCCTCAAAGCTCACAGATAAATGGTTATTTTCTAAATCGCTAGATTCTTCATGAGCTATGCATTACACTCTCTCCTTACATTGCACACAAGTTGCATATGCGATATTAATATCAATAACTGGAACAGAAATTTAATTCTACTATCTTTTTGATCCAAAAAACCCACCAGACAGCATTTAAGCCAAGGAAGTACCAGCCAACGTGCATTTCCGCAAGATGTAAAACAGAGTGATACGATGACAGCATTAAAAGGGGTGTATTAAATGTTTTCCTATTTTTACCAGCATCTAACGAGTTAATATTCAAATGAGCATGTGACCCAAGTCTGGCTCATTTGAATATTAACCACAGTGTCCAAGGGTGGGACTCCCTGCTGATGGGGCCAGGCTTGTATTCTCACTAGGTGGGGCTCTCCACAGAGGGGGCGGGGACTCTCCACAGAGGGGGCGGGGCCACATGTCATTAGTCCTACAGGTGGGAGAGAGCAGGCGCCCCAGGACGGGGATGGCAGGTGCGCTCAAACCCCAGTGAAACTCTGCACTACTGTAACAGTGATCAGCGCCAGGTCAGCCGGGGACACGTCACTGAGCTGTCGAGATTAGCTCAAGGCAACGTCCAATTTACGGCCGAAAGCAGCTCTTAAATCCCATCAGCCACTGAAAGGTCAAATGCCTTTTTCTGCTTGTCTTGTTGTATAAACGAGCCTGCTGACATTGGCATATATTACAATATACAAGCCTGTGCGTGGGTGTGTTTGTGAGAGAGAGAAAGAGAGACAGTGTAAATGTGTGTGGGTGTGTTTGTGTGTGAGAAAGAATGTGTGTGTGTGTGTGTGTGAGAAAGAGACAGTGCAGCTGTGTGTGGTTGTGTTTGTGTGAGAGAAAGACAGTGTGTGAGAGAGAGAGATGTAGAGAGACAGGGACAGTGCTTTTGTATTGATGTGTCCACAAGTAGCAGTGGAGTTATATATGGCTCTAAGAGAGCTTGCTGAGTAATGTAAACTGATAAAAATATCTGTTCTTAGGGATGAATCTCTTAATCCCACATCAACGCTTCTAGAACCTTCTACCTCTCCTTTACACCTCACTCAAGACTTCCATCTAACCCTCCCCCACCCCTCTCTCTCCTCCTCTGTCACCCTGTCATCACGTCCTCATTATTCTCCTCCTGTCTACCTACAGTCTTCCTCCCCCCTTCTCTCTCTCCGTTTATTCCTCAGGTCACCCCCTCTTCCTTCACTGCCTCTCTCTCTCTCTCTCTCTCTCTCCCGCTCTCTCTCTCTCTAGTCCACCCCAGCTCCTTTTCTCCCTCTATTTTGGGAAGTTGCACCTGTCACTCTCACATTCCCTCCTTCTGCTGACCAGCAGATGCTTGAGAGTCACTTGAAGAAGGCCGAGCAAGACATTAGAGCAGAGCAGCAGAGAGAGAGAGAGACACTAGAGTAGAGTGGCAGAGAGACCCTGAAACAGAGCAGCAGAGAGAGAGAGAGAGAGACACTAGAGTAGAGTGGCAGAGAGACCCTGAAACAGAGCAGCAGAGAGAGAGAGAGAGAGACACTAGAGTAGAGTGGCAGAGAGACCCTGAAACAGAGCAGCAGAGAGAGAGAGAGAGAGACACTAGAGTAGAGTGGCAGAGAGACCCTGAAACAGAGCAGCAGAGAGAGAGAGAGAGAGACACTAGAGTAGAGTGGCAGAGAGACCCTGAAACAGAGCAGCAGAGAGAGAGAGAGAGAGACACTAGAGTAGAGTGGCAGAGAGACCCTGAAACAGAGCAGCAGAGAGAGAGAGAGAGAGACACTAGAGTAGAGTGGCAGAGAGACACTGGAACAGAGCAACAGAGAGAGAGACTAGAACAGAGTAGCAGACACCCTAGAACAGTGTCAGAGAGAGACACGAGAACATAGTAGCAGAGAACCTAGAACAGTGGCAGAGGGAGACACTAGAACATAGTAGCAGAGAACCTAGAACAGTGGCAGAGAGAGACACTAGAACATAGTAGCAGAGAACCTAGAACAGAGCAACAGAGAGACACTAGGACATAGTAGCAGAGAACTTAGAACAGAGCAGCAGAGAGAGACACTAGGACATAGTAGCAGAGAACCTAGAACAGAGCAACAGAGAGACACTAGGACACAGTAGCAGAGAACCTAGAACAGAGCAGCAGAGAGAGACACTAGGACATAGTAGCAGAGACACAGTAGACCAGATCTGCTCCAATAGACAAAAAAAGATCTGTTTTGACCACCTTATGGAGTGTTTAGCTGAACACTTCATATTCTTAAAGATCTGTATGATGGTTTTCTGTCAAAACAGTCTAAATATTTCAAGTATACACTTGACCCAGGGCTGGTCAGAGGGTTAGGTTGTGGCCTACAATCAAGACTCTGCTACCTACATGCACATAGCTATTACTCAATTTCATAAACACACTGTGCTAGGCACAAAAAAGGCACAAGCACACACACCGATTCAAAGTAAACCCATTAGCTATACGTACAAATGGTTTAATCCTACAGAATTAAATACCCTACAGATATTTAATCCAGTAACTGGGCTGTATATATGTACAGCCCTGTTACACCCATTTAGACGAGTTTTGAGACATGGCATACACACCACCCTACTGTACAGATACATAAACCAATATGTGCTCGAGTTTACATAGCAGAAATATTATACCATGAGAAGCATGCATCTTTAAACACTCCAGTTGTACACCATATCTAGGCTAAGGATCAGCAACCTCTTAAACAGCTGTCTGAGTAAACAGTATATACCCTCACAAATAAAGCCTGAAATAGCAGGTAAGCAACTTTTGATCACAAGGTTTGCAGGGTGACCTCCCACCAGGGTTGGGATTGAATTTTGAAAATTTGAAAAGTCGAATTCAGAACAGCTGAAGATTTTGCTCCCAGAGTTCACTGGAACTCAGAGCTTTAGAACTGAGAAACATCCGTCAGCTATTTAAATGTAGCTGTATTGGAGCTCTATTTTTGAGTTTGGGAACTGGAAATGAATGGAATTCTTTTTAGTTATTGCTCAGTCATCATTTTTTAATTTAAATTCAATGTCATTGTTTAAAAACAGCGTATGAAATGAAATCTTTAGAGTGGGTAAACAGTCATTTAAACAGACATTCCTTTTCTGAAGCTGATGAGGAGATACATTTCCCTCCACAGTCCAAGTGTAAAACACTTTTATACCCTTCTGTTTATAAGCAGTCTACCAAATGCCACCTGTTATAGTGCTCTACTTTCCTAGTATCTACATAGAAGAGTGAAGCTTATAACAACCTGGTGCAGGCTTCAATACTTAAAGCTGAAAGGATGCAGGTCGGATTCCCAGCTGGTGTGCTGCCAGTGTATCCATGAATAGGGTGTGTAGCCCGAATTACTTAAAATAGTAAATATCCAGCTTTATAAATGGATTGCATGTGAAAATGTGGTCTGAGCAAGAGCACCTTTTATAGGCCAAAATGTAATGTCACGTAATGCAGTGTAATGTACTGTAGCTTAATATAATGTAGAGTAACGTAATACAATGTAGTGTAGTGTACTGTAGTGTAGAGTAGTATAATGCAAAGTAACATACTCTAGTGTAGTGTAATGTAATGTAATGCTGTGTAATGTAGTGGACCTTCTCGACCAGGGCCCCTACCTTCTCACCTTCCTTTGACAAATTGATTAATAATCAGAAGGTACCAATGTTTTGGAGGGGCCCCCTAATTATTTTTTGCCTAGGACCCCCGAAAAAAGTCAAGGGTCAGTTTGAGAACCGATTAAAGCAGCAAGCAACAGGACATGAGCAAACGCCAGCTAGCGAAACTAATGGGGCACAGACACCACTTAACACAGAGCAGAGATCATTACAGAATAAGGTGATTTTGAGGTTATTGTAAATTAAAAGTAAATGACGGATCATGCCAGTTTGATGCGATGTCAATGTTTCACTTCAGACTCAGGTTCAGTTGGCCTTTAAATATTAAGCAACACCCGCCCCCCCCCCTGCTCCAATCAATTTCCATTCAGGACACTTTTCACTCTTGTGTGCAGTGGCTTCCAAAAAGGGTTCACTTGTCCAAAAATCACATTACTGCATGATGTATGTGCAGTTTTGGAAGCCTTTTATGTAATACATTTCACACATCTTGCATTTTAAGGCCTTACTCATGACTTTTTTGCTGCAGCTCTTCCAGTAATTTGCCTGAAGAGGATAAAAACAGCAGCCCAGCCATATTCCCTTCAGGTCCCTAATCGCCTATCGACACAGGCCCCCAGCTTTCATGCTTCAATCTGATTCTTTTTTTTAATCCAGTCTTTTCGGGAAACTGTCCGCACAATAATTACACAAGAGGACAGAACGGAGCTGCACGCATATTATTTCTAAAGTGTCTGGACGTCTGACATCCAACACCTCATCCAAAATTATGATGCGTCACTTTGGCTATGTATCGGAAATGCATCAGATTTAGGACAACGTGCGAATGTGGACGAAATGAGAATTAAAATACTCAATTATCATGTGTATAACGTGATGATTTGCCGTTTAGATCATTTTTCTGTTTCAAAAAATGGAATGCTGGGTGGTTCATCCGGTTAAGATCCTGTACCAGTGTGTGGGTGATCCCCATGTTCCAGTAACTGTCAAGGCAGTGTTCCAGTGTGTGGATGGGGCTCATGGTCTGGAACTTGATAAGGCTCTGTACTAGTGTGTGGTTGGGCCCCATGTTCCTGTAACTGTTAAGACCCTGTACCAGTGTGTGGATGAGCCCCATGTTCCAGTAACTGTAAAGACCCTGTACCAGTGTGTGGGTGATCCCCATGTTCCAGTAACTGTCAAGGCAGTGTTCCAGTGTGTGGATGGGGCTCATGGTCTGGAACTTGATAAGGCTCTGTACTAGTGTGTGGTTGGGCCCCATGTTCCTGTAACTGTTAAGACCCTGTACCAGTGTGTGGATGAGCCCCATGTTCCAGTAACTGTAAAGACACTGTACCAGTGTGTGGATGAGCCCCATGTTCCAGTAACTGTAAAGACACTGTACCAGTGTGTGGATGAGCCCCATGGTCTGCCATCTGTTAAGGCCCTGTCCCAATGTGTGGATGGTCTGGTGTAAATTCCAGGCTGTTCCAATGCTAACTACTAAGGTTGCAGTCATAAGTACTGTGTGCTGATACGGTCTATATGACTTGGCATTACAAAACGGAGAGGAAAAATGGTGGGGAAAAAGCTAACAATTTTTTCTTTTTTTTCAAGAAACTAGTTTCGCAAGCGCACTGCGATAGATTGGCGACATGTCCAGGGTGTATTCCTGCCTCACACCCAATGCATGCTGGGATAGGCTCCAGCAATAATAAGCTGAGTATAGATAATGGACGAATGGACGGATAGTTTCCCAAACTCAGAGCAGAATGCACAGAACGGAAAAACCTACATGCATTCATAGAAGCATCTGAGAGCAGGGCCGCTGATCTGGGACCAGTGGCCCCGTGTCCGTATGTGAACGTTCCCCGCTAAGGCGGAGCTGATCCTCGATGAGCCCCCCGCGGCTCAGAGGGGCTCTATGAACACAGGCCGTGGCATGCCGAGCGCTAGGGTCGCGGACCAGCAGCTGTTTCCCGGGTAACCGCACCGGCTGGGTCCGGCCCCGCAGCCTCAGACGCACTCACAGGAGCAGGTGTGCTCCTCTCAGGCCAGAGGGTGGATCCCACACAGGTGCACCTGAACAGGTGTGCTCTCTCAGACAGGAGTGTGGATCCCACACAGGTGCACACGAGCAGGTGTGCTCTCTCAGGCCGGAGTGTGGATCTGTTAATCTCAGGGCTCACCAGACTGAGAGCAGCAGAGGACCCCGGAGAGCTGAGAGCGCCTGCACCTAATTATCCTGCTGCAACAGCTGCTGCCGCCCGACCCCCTACGGAAGGTGCCAGACCTGGCCTTTGTCTCTCCGTCTCTGTACACACGCGCAGACACAGACACAGACACGCAGACACACACACACACGCACGCAGACACACACACACACACGCAGACACAGACACAGACACGCACACAGACACAGACACACAGACACACACACACACGCAGACGCACACAAACATACATTTACAAATGTGCATACACAAACACACACACAGACAAACAGAGACAGACACACACACAAACAGACACAGACACACACACACACCTCAAAGCAGCAAGGTGAAGTAGGACATGGACTCTCTCTCTCTCTCCTGAGGCTCTGATGCTTCACTATAAAAAGAAGCTGCAGTCACACAGAGAGGAGTGTGGACAGCCCTCAGAAACAAGGTTCAAATCCCAGCCCCGGGTCCGACTGCCCGTCACACAATAACAACAAAGCCTTTACTCCCCCCCCCCAAAAAAAAAAACATCACTACCTCTCTACCCTCACTGGGTTTCAGAATAAATAAGTCACATGACTGTCCTTGTGGAAACAAGCTGCACATCACAGGACAGGAAGGCAGCGTAACTAAGGCGGTGAACGCCCGGCACCGAGCCAGCAGCGCTGCTGTTTTCAGGGCCGGGGTCTCGATTTGGAAGCTCAGACAATGAAGCAGGCAAAGTGGCGGGACAGATATTACGGGACGTCCCGCCCACGTGCCCCGCGCGGACGTGCCGGACGGGGCTGTATTTTTAAGTGGCCGACGCGTCCCGTATGCCCCCAGCTCGCCGCCTCCACCCCCCGGCTGCGCCCGTCTGTCCACAGCGGTGCATTCTGGGATTGCAGACAGGAGCGCAAACCCCAGCAGCGTTTTTCGGCGATTCGATAAAAAGTCCCAAGCTGGGATTAAATTACACCCGAGCGCTCTAACATGATGCAGGTTTAACAACGGGATACAAACTGGCACCGCTCAGAGGGGCTCCTATGTTTAAAAAAGCTGTGTGTGGAGGGGGAATCACCCAATCTTCAATATGCACAGTAACCCAAGTGCAGTGAAGTTGAGGGAATTTATTAATTATCAATTTATTAAATTGATTATTATACTAATTGTATTAAACGACCAATTTCACTCATCCCTGCTATCAATAAATCAAGATGGATTCTTCCTCTCACTCTCTCCATCCTTCTATTCCTCTCTCTCCCACTCTTTCTCTCTCCCCCACTCCCTCTCCCTCACTCTCCACCTCAGGCTTCACTGTCAGAATTCTCTGGAAGGGGGAGAGGGAGAGGGGGGGAGTTCTCCATTACAAAACAAGGGACGCTCCAGAACAGTCCAGAATCTCACTGCAGATCCAGAAAAAAAACGCCCCTATTCATCAGTAGCTCGGGAATCCACATCCATTTTTTTGGCTCAATTAGCTGTACATACAGCAGTGCTGGTTGATTTGAGGGGGTAAATGATTGGGCTAATTAAATAAGTTGAGAGAAGAGACAACAACGTTTTCTTACGTCAAGAAAAAATCTTGACTCTTCAACAGAACTTCTATCATTGCTGTGAAACCAGATTTGTCCATAGCTTATAACCGCCAGTCACATACTGTCACTCTATGTTGCAAAAGTTGCACAAGCACTTAATACCATCTCTCACCACTCAAATACTACTTATGTAGTACCACCCAAATATTACTTTTGACTGTATGGTTATTGAAATGTTCAGGGAAATGTCTTGCAATTAATCAAATGTGCACTCCTGACTAACGCCAGGGGAAAAAACATAAGCTTTAAGCAGAACTCTAATCACACTGTGACCCCTCATCCTTATGTGTCATGACCTCTCACCAGCAAGTAAATTTCAAGGCCACAGCAGAATGAATCACAGCACAAAGAAACCACAACCTCCACTATTCATAACTTTGCAGAACTACATTTCCCATGCTTCAACATAATAAGTGTGCTAAACCATGGGAAATGTAGTTCTAAGCTGTGAATAATCTGTCAGTGGTTAATGTAAATGATATGAGGGACTTGGTTGCTTACTGTAATTGTGGTACGTGATATTACGATGTGAATGAAAGAACTGGCTAAGAAATAGCATACATACAGTAATACAACATAACACCACCTACACAAATGAGTTAGAGAACACAATAATTCCACCTAACAGATGAGAACTTTCCATAGAGCAATATCGGCCTTATCTTTTCTAGAAAACAGCATAGCCCTTTTCTCTTTTCTCTTACATCTTTCTATCCTTCCCTGTATCATTGCTTTCTTTCTCTTCTACTCCCCCAACTGCACATTTGATTACTTTTTTCAATATATTTGTCCATCTTTACTTCTTTCACCCCCCCCCCTCCCCCCAGTGTGTGTGTCCCCCGTGTCTGTGCTGTGTGTCCGTGTGTCTGTCTGTCTGTGGCTGTAGGAGATCAGGGGTCCTGGAGCCAGCTGTCCAGACGTAGTCAAGCCTGCGGGTCGGTTCCTCCCACAGCCTCCTGACAGGCCGTCCTTCCAAGGGTATTAATAGCTAACGATGCTAACAGATGCACCGGCCCCTTCTCCCCGTCTCCCCTTCTCCCTCCCTCTCTGCACACACACACACGCAAAAATGCACACACACACACACCTGCACACGCACACACACACCGCTGGGCTACCTCAGTCAGGGAAGGGGGGGGAGGTTCAAGAAGCCGAACCCCCCTGCCGCCGCCCCCCCCCTCCCCTCTCCCCCCACGCACAGGCAAAAGGTAGAACACCTGGCCTCACAAGTCACAGGACCATCCTGCACAGTCAGTCATCCGTCAGAGTCAAATAAGGAACTGAGGGAGAGCCGGCCCATCCACCGCAGGAGCGGGCCTCTGTTCAGGCACAGCCGACCCGCGGACAATCACACGGGTCAGCACACACTGGCACACATACACACACACACACACACACCGAAATACACATCTAAAAGCAGAAGGGGCACGGCGGCAGAAAACCCCCCAAAAAACCATCCCCCCCCCCCCCCAGCTCCAACGCGCGGGTTCCAGCGCCTGCACAAAGTGCACTAAAGGCGGAGAGAAACGGAGACACCCGATATGTAGGCCGGCGCGGCGGGGGAATTCTGCGTTTAAAAATACCCAGGAGTCGCGCAGGAGGGGACGGCTGGGGTCGCTCCTCAGCCTTCAGCACCGCTGCCAAGAGGGGGATACGGTATCCTGAGGAGAACCAGGCAGGTAGCGGAGACGGCAACCAGACTGAGAGCTGCAAATTAAGGAGAGGAGAGGCCCCCCCAATTCCACTAGCCACTATAGGAGCCCTTTCTTCCCTGTCCTAAAACCACATCCACTAGCCACTATAGGAGCCCGTCTTCCCTGTCCTAAAACCACATGTACCCCCCCTTCACCCCCCCCCGCCAACCCCCCCACACACACCCCAGTAACCATACGGGTCAGCTCAGCCGTAAGGAGGGGACAAACACCAAGCAGCGCTCACTCACCGTCCGCAAGAACTGAATCTCCTCCTCTCCCTCTCCACCTTCTGCCATCCTTCCTCACAAAAAAAGGTTATCTGCAGTTCCTCAGGAGAAATCAGAGAAATCCTCCTCTTCTCTCTCTCTCTCTCTCCTTCTCTCCCCCCTCTCTCCTCCGTTTCTCTGTCTCTCTCTCTCTCCCTCTCGTTGAGCCCCGCTCTCTCCCGTGCCTGTGTGTGCGGGCGAGCTGGTGGACAGCCGTGTGAGCGTTGTGCGGTCCGTACCAGAGTGACAGCAACCGCCGCTCCCCTCCCCAGCTGGCCGGGCGGCCGGCTAAAAAAGGGGGAGGGGCTAAACACCTTGTCGGGGATTCACACCACTCCCACCGGCACCTGGCCACGCCCCTCCCGGCCGACAAGCCCCACCCCCTCCTTGACTGGGGGTCTATAAAAGGAAAGCAAATGGAAAGCCCCTGATGGTCCTGTCAAGACTGCTGATTTAACCTCTGCGCTCTCCTACGGAAATTATCTCTCAATTAAATAAGACGTGTTCATTAAAAATCACACGTGGCCTTTGAGCATTAAATAACTGCTTATGGAACACTTGTGTTTATCGTTGACGTCCCTCGACCTTCAAATGTGCATTTTGAAAGGAGAAGTTATCTACGGTTTACTCACCATCTTGTGACTTCTGTCAATCTGTGGATTTTAAATTGTTTACAACACTGATGTTTAAATGCGCAATGTTGAACTCAGGGTAGAGAAATATCTTAAGACAGCCTCTAAAACATCTTATTACTTATTAACTATCACCTACAAGACTTGAAGGTTCATTTCAACACATTTTCAGAAGATTTGTGAGTTCCGTTTATTATGGCCCGGTATGGAAACTGTGGTTAAATTAATACTTGCTTCTCTGTAGTACTGCAGTCACCTAAAAACACAGACTAGCCTGAACAACCAGCACTCGTGAGCTATTAAACCTAAAAACGTGGTCTCTTAGAAATTCTTCACCTGAGGGGCTACATTTTCAAACGAGAGTCTGATGACCGACATATAAGAGGTTCACAGCAATCATGCAGTGTTAAACCCATTATAATAAATACCGCTTGTCACTCATAAATTCCATAGCATGCACTGAGTTGCAAGTTTCAGCGAATCCAATTCATAACTTGCGGCAGTAAAGCCTGATAAAACGAGCGTCCATGTCCTGGACTGGAACACCGTCCTGAGAACACTGTGAACAATCTTTCTGTGAGGCGTTCCAGCGAATTAAGAGGCTCACAAATCACCCGCCAACTGCCGTTTTTCCAATTTCAAGATTTTTTTTTTTTTTTTGTTCGTTTATTAATAGGAATGTCATTATTTAGAAAAAAGGCCTCCTCCAATTCTGTCATTTGAGCCAAAAGGCGTTACACATTCTACTAAACAAGAGCTTTCTCAAGCAATCTAATCCATCCAGCCCCTACCCAGGTACATTCTCTTATCTTTTCATCCAAGTCTAAACATAATATCTGTGTGTTTCTGAGAGTCAGTGAAATGGCCAGTGTGTGGGGTGGTTTCCCTTCCTTCAGAAGCCTTGCAGAAGATGAAGAGGATTTTTTTTTTTTACGTAAGCTGCCATTTCCAGGCCTGCTTAGCTGTGAAACGGTGTCTTCCAGATGAGGACACTTTTTACTGTGCATGTCCATTTAACACCAGTCATTACCACTGAAAAACCTACATACAGCAAACACTGGATTCTGTGGGAAGGTATCGCGCGTCTTGCTTTGCCAAATAAATTATTTGCACACAAGTATGTTGCAAACAACACATTTTGCTTTCCCAGTAATTGGGTGAGCGTGCATTAATTATGTCACATGCTTTGGTTTTTCCAATTTTAGAATACGCGTGTGCGCATGAGTGCATGCATGTGTACGTGTGCATGTGCGCATATACTTTGCTGCCCCGTGACAATATATCTGCATGCACAAAAACCAATCATAAATAAGAAAAAACATGAAAGGCTCTGACCGATTCACTCTCTCACATCCCCCTATATTAATCAGCACAACTGGAGCAGTCCTCAGCTCAGCTCAGGAGAAAAAGGCCAGACTCTGCAGGAATGACACACCCCTTTACAGCAGACACAGAGCCAGGCACAACGCAGGCCAGAGGCTCACAGTGCCCGAACGCCAGCCAGCCAGCCAGCCAGCCAGCAAACACATGCACGTAATAAACAGATGCATCGCCTCACCTCCGCAATCTCCATCTAAGTGTCATCGTCCCTCACTCCAGTTCAATCCCCCTCGCTCCCATCGCCCCTGGCAACCATGTCCGGGCAGCACTGCGAGTGCTAGAAGCTTTTTTTTTTTGGGGGGGGGGGGGGGGGGGTGTGCTCGGCAGGGCTGACAGGCAAGTTCTGAGCATGCTCACTGAAGTTTCTGTCTGGAGATGGGATGGGGAGGGGAGGGGAGAGTTCAACCTAGCTCCCACCACTGAAAGGTATGCTGGGAATTGGAGTTCTGTTGTTTAGCTCTCCCGTCCCAATTCCACAAATCCATCAGATCTGCAGTTCCCATTCCCCACCACTAGATGAAAATGTCTACTAGTAGGTTCACCTAGAAGCATAAATGTTGTGGGCAAAACAGTGATTTGAGAAGCATTCAACAAATAAACAATAAATATGGACGTTTGTACTGATATGCCAAGAAATTAGATGTTTACTTTCACAGTTGCTACAACAAGAGAGGCTGGCATTTCTTACGCATGCAAGTCAGATAGATTGAAGGCTCTCCGCAATGACAAAAATGCAGATCAACAAATTACCAGCCCATATCTCCCTCCCCCACCCCCAAGCATGCACGCATACACACACGCATGCACACACGCACACATATGCAATATACCTCATTTACAGACCCAGGAAATCTGAGATGTGATACTTGAAAGGTTTTTTAGCGTTTTTAGCTATATTATACATGAGAGCTTGATAAAACAATTAATGTTTTTTTTGTTTGTATGTTTGCATCATGCAGAGACAAACTTGGCCGGCCTGACAGAAGTGAATGTTCCCTAACAACTACAACCTTAATTGGATGATAATCAATACATACTTAATTGAGAGCATACAGTTGGTCAATTTCCCCAAGTACATTTTTGACTTCGTCTTCTATAAACAGAGTAAAACATTTGGACTGTTGTTTAGTATATTGTTGGAGACACCTTTCAATGAGCGCTCTGAAGAAAAGTCTAGATTATAGTCTTTCAGAACTATAATCACTTATCGCATAGGCCCACGGGATTTTCTCAGTTTAGCTGTTAAAAAATGAATTTTTGAACTTTGAAGTGAACTTTTCAGTGATGCGATCTGGTACGAAATTGGAAAGCCAAGCTGAATATGGCTGTGTGCACTGAAATACATTTTATTTGACTTGCTAGTTCATTTGAATTCCTTGGCATGGCACGTTTCTTGGAGATCCACCAAATAAATCTGCATGTTCAGTAGGAAGTCAGATCGGCTTCATCTTCAGCCAAAGAAAATGCACCCCCCCCCCCCCTCCCCTTTTTGGTGAAGGATGAGATACAGTAAGTACTCTACTCTAAATGATTATATTAATTATTTTGGAAAGAATATTAAATTTACACAAATGGAACTGATAATAGAGAAATCCTACAGCATTGTCTATTTGCATTATTAGTATCATTCATTTTGTGATAAAGGGTCAGAATGCAGGACTATTCACCAAGAAATGAGACATCTGTTTAGCCTAGCGCCAGCGCTCCCTGTCTCTCTCTCTCTCTCTGGTCACATGGTCATACAGCAGCACACGCTCCACAGGGAGGGCCAATCAAACGCGAGCCATGCTGAGAGGAGGGAGGCAAGCTGCACGTATACGGCGCAATCAGGACTGCCACCTGTTTATGGGTGAGGGCGTTATCACCGCACGCACTGTTATTGCCAGTGCCTTTAAACAATAAACAGGCCCTGTACACAGGTGATCTGGACAGGTTTCCTGTACATGGACCGATCACCTCTGCGCAACGCAGCTGGGGCATTTCTGCCAGTTTCTGAGCAGTCGATGATGTAATCAGAAACCTCAGGAAAACGCAGTTGGCCGATTTCAGTTTAGAATGAGCGAGTATTCAGCCAGGGTACTGGGAGAGTACTGACGACATGACATCACCGGAACTCGCTACATTTGTTCGCTATGCTGAGTTCGCTCGCTATGTTCGCTATGTTCACTTGAAATACGATTGCTAATCACCGTGCTGAATGAAAAGTGAGGACTCTTTCCTCACACCCATGGATCCACCAGGTGTACGCACATACACAGCACACGTACATGCAAGCACACACAAGCACAAACACACACACACATGCTCGCACGTGCGCACACACACACACAGACACACACTCACTTCAGGGCCGTGGAGGAACAAGGGTGTCTTTGAGTTCCACTGGCCAGCTGCGTGCTCTGCGAGTAGAGAATCCACAGACACTACCTAACTGTGTGATGAGAGGAAGAGAGAGAGAAAGTAAGAGTGAGAGAGGGAAGAGAGACAAAGTGACAGCGTGTGAAAGAGAGGGGCAGGGGAGGAGAGGTATGCTCTACAGAGGGAGAAACCATGAGAAATTAGCACCATTCATTTTTCACTAAATTGCACAGACATAATCTTTAAAAATCAGTAACCCCCCCCCCCACACATCTCTCGCTCACTCCACACCCTCATTAGTACTGGTGACAAGTAACTGATGAATCCCTCAGCTTCACTCAAGTGCAGACACACTGCTAACCAGTACAGCCTTTCTCATACATAACTCTGCACTCCTGTCCTTATTTGCCCTCTTTCTGTCTCTCTCTCACAAACACGCACGTGCTCGCGCGCACACGCACACACGCACACACACACACACACACACACACACACACACACAGTTCCCCTATCTCACGGAGCCAGTTCCTCTATTGGAGACAATCCGAGGTTGGATGACCGCTTTGATGCACGCGTCTGCCTGTTTGTTTTTTACACATATACGTAAACACAAGCTGTCACACACACCACATCTCGCCTCTCCGCACGACCGCGCGGTTGCCGTGTCCGTTGCTGCCCGAGTGTTCTTCTCTGTTTTTGTGTGCTGGGGAGGCACAGTTCTCTCCAGTTTACTGGCGGCTGAGGAAGAGTGTGGATATCTTTGTCCCCCGATCCCCGACTCTCAGTGAAGGGGTCCAGTCCCAGACATCCAAAGCAGGGTGCGAAGCTATAGGGTACTGGGGTCCCCTTCAATGCCCCAGTGAGACGAGAGGAGGAAGAGGAGGAAGAGGACAAGGAGTTTGCGTGGATGACTGGAGCCTCGCCATGAACCGCAAGACCAAGAGGTAGGGAGGAAACAGGCTAACATGCACAGGTTGCGTCTACTGTGTGTGTTTGGGAGTATGCGCATTTGTGTACATTTGTGAGTGTGTCAGAGACATGCATAAGTGCAAGTGTGTGTGTGTGTGTTTGTGTGTGTGTGAAATGTGTGAGTGCGTAAAATGTAAACATCTGCGTGCAAGGACAGGTGTATACACAAGTGTGTGTGAGAGTGTGTGAATGCATACACATTTGCGTGTATGTGTTTATGTGCGAGTCCGTGTGTAAACGTTTGCATGTGAGAGTGTGTGCACACAAACGAGTGAGTAGAGTGGAGTGTGTGTGTGTATGTGTGTGTGTGTGCGCGTGTGTGTGTGTGTATGTGTGAGTGTATGTGTGTGTGTGTGTGTGTGTGTGAGTGAGTGTATGTGTGTATCTGTGTGTGTGTGTGTGTGTGTGTGTGTGTGTGTGTGTGTGTATCTGTGTGTGTGTGTGTGTGTGTGTGTGTGCGCGTGTGTGTGTGTATGTGTGAGTGTATGTGTGTATCTGTGTGTGTGTGTGTGAGTGTATGTGTGTATCTGTGTGTGTGTGTGTGTGTGTGTGCGTGTGTGTGTGTGTATGTGTGAGTGTGTGTGTGCGTGTGTGTGTGTGTGTATGTGTGAGTGTATGTGTGTATCTGTGTGTGTGTGTGTGAGTGTATGTGTGTATCTGTGTGTGTGTGTGTGTGTGTGTGTGTGCGCGTGTGTGTGTGTATCTGTGTGTGTGTGTGTGTGTGTATGTGTGTATCTGTGTGTGTGTGTGTGCGTGTGTGTGTGTGTGTGTATGTGTGTATCTGTGTGTGTGTGTGTGTGTGTATGTGTGTATCTGTGTGTGTGTGTGTGCGTGTGCGTGTGTGCGCGTGTGTGTGTGTGTATGTGTGTATCTGTGTGTGTGTGTGCGTGTGCGTGTGCGTGTGTGTGTGTGTGCGCGTGTGCTTGCTCAGTCCAGTACGCTGTACAGCGTAACGCATGGTGTCATTGCGGTTCTCTCTTCACGTGACGCATTTCACGAGGAAACTATCTGTTACCGTGGCGGCAGAGACGGGGAGAGTTAGCACCAGCGCATGCACACACCCTTCTCTGTCTGCACACAAACGCAAACGCCTTTGGGTGGGAGTGGCCTTCTCTGCCACCGTGTGTTCCCTATTTGTTTTATTTATTTTGTCATTTGCTTGCCCCGGAGAAGTGCATTTCAGTGGCACTGACCTTTAACCCTTCCAAGAGAAGGTTTTCAGCAAGCTTTCTTAAAAATTCTAAATCAGTGTTCCAGAATATCATGTCAGTAGTGATTGTTACATCAGCACTAGAATGTTCATTTAAGGACATTCTAATCATGTGTTTCCGATCTCAGGCATTAAAGGGTTAACTGAGCTGTTTGTCTACATGGTGCTTCCCAGCACATCTTTCCCAGAAGGGACCACAATCCACTGCACTATCCTCAATTCCTCATTACGCTTTTCTGAATAATTTGTTGTGGTAAGAGTTCCTCTTACAGAGTTTCATTTTCTATAAATTTTATATTACCCTCAGGTTTAATATTATGGGTAGCCTGTGTAGAAACAGAATGAACTAAATTTTAAAGAGTCTAATTTCACCCCCAAACCACACCCCCCCCCTCCCCAATTTGCATTTGCACTCTGCACCCAAACCCATCCTCAGGTAAAACTTCACGTCAAACATGTTGAACCTGTTAAATGCGTCCCACGTTCCCTGGGATGTCCTATCCAGACTTGTATTGTACTGGGATGGGGGTCACACTGGGTAAGCATGATTTTCTTGTTTGTTTAGGTGGGGGGGGGGGGGGGGGGCTACACCCCAAATTATCCATGGACAGAACGTAAAGGGTGAAATGACGGCTGACATAACCCAGTCTGGACAGGGAACATGAGACTTCATAGAGCCCTGTAGGTTCCACAAAGATGTCCTACTCATGGGGAGGGGAGAGTGTTAACGTATGACGAGCATTGAATCATAAACGAAAAACTTTTTTTCTTTTAAATGACTGAAAACGTGTTTGCCAGGTGAGGTAGTAATTAGTTGTCTTACACAGACATGCGTGTATATTAAACATGTACAAGCACACCCAGGTACACAGGCAAGGGATTTAAGAGCATATTCACAGCATTACGCATTCTATGGTACTTTCTTTAAGAGGATTGTTTTTTTTTATGTGAAGGAAAACAGCTTTGCGAACATTCTTATGATACATTGAGAATGCCATTTTATGGCCAGATGTGTTTGTGGCATGCCTGTAACTGTAATATTGCTATTAATATAAAATCAACGGGACACATCTGTGCATTTTAAGACGATCTCTGACAAAGGACAAGTGTGTGTGTGTGGAGAAAGCAGGTGGCAGGCAGAACTGAGGTGTCAGAAAGGGTTCATCTGTTGACACATTCACCTCTCTCTTTACTGTTCGGATACTGTTGTGCTTATAATCTGCAGGGCCTTATCAGATTCCTAGGAAATGAGTTCGTGCGGGTGTTAAGGTGGACAGGGTAAATGATGCAAATCGAGCCTTCGTCAGATGGACCGATAGAGAGACCCAGATGGGCCATTCGGCTTTTCATTTATTGAAATTCCGAAATGGGACAGCCACTTAAATGGGATGGGGGGGGAGGGGGGGTCGATCTGGGTCACAAAACGACATGAAAAAAATAACATGCTGCATTTAACACGTTCGATAAGTGAACCGCTTCCACTCAACACAGCACTCTGAACACATCGATAATCGTGTCCAAATATGCCCAGCTTCATCTCCACAGCGTAAAGCGCTCTTGCTTACGTAAGCCAAAGAGAAGTTGGTTTTTAGCCAGCAAGAGGCTGGCACTGGCGTGTTTTCGCAAGTGAGATCTCCACACAGTCATTCCACGGTTAGCTACCCTGTAGAACAGTGGGAGAAAGACCCCAAAAAATATCAACACATATTAATCAGGCAAGCTGAAAGTGTGTGTGTGTGCGAGTGAGTACGCGTGTGTTTGTGAGTATGTGCGTGAGTGTCTGTGTTCGAGTGTGTATATGTGTGTGTGTGTGTGTGTGTGTGTGCGTGTGTGTTGCATACAAGGAAAATAATGGACCGACAGTTTACAAAGACTGCGAAATGTTCTCTTTCCTGTGAGGCTGCACAGAGACACTCAAACACACATACACAATGCATATACACACACCCTAGCATAGTCACGGTCGCCAGCCTAATCGTTACTTTAAAAAGAGAACAAACTAAGATACTGTGCCGCGGTCTGCAGTGTGTATGCATGTGCGCGCGGGCATGTGGAAGTGCGTGTGCGCGTGCGCGCGTATGTGTGTGTATGTGTGTGCGCACAGTATGTGCAGCGATGCACACGCCCTGTTCCCAGTATTTTGAGTACAAAGGAGAGCGTAATGGGGCAAGAAGAGACGGGTGCAGTCAGGCAGGTTAGAGGCTGCCAAGAGACTGCAGAGCTCCCT
>CM077295.1:48293793-48298793 GCA_039654925.1 Anguilla pacifica
CTACTTAACTTTCCCACCCAGTGTTCTCAACAAGCATTTACAATAGTATGGAAGGGCGGCAATTCGGACACAGCCAAGATGAACAAGCGAATACGAAGAAGAGCACACACAGATACACACACCTGTGCACAGTAACACATTATTACATAACCAAGTCGGGAACGCTAACAAAAAAAAAAAAAAAAAGTTTAATATTTAAGCTTCTACTGCACAGGATCCCCCATCACTGCACTGGTTCATTGGATTTCTACTTGGGTCAGAGGGACAAGCGCCCCCTACAGGCCCACAAACACCACTCCCAGAAAAAAAAAAAGTTTGCCCAGATCTCCAATCCAAGTACTAACCAAGGCTACACGCAATTGGACTTCAGCAGTCTGACATGACATAAACACTGTAATAATAAAATCATTTTATATGACATATTGACGTGCGTGTGTGTGTGTGTGTGTGCGCGTGCGTGCGTGGGCATGCGTGTCCCTCTCTCTCTCAGGAAGTCTCGGCAGGGCAGCCTGACCGGGGCAGGGTCCCAGCGGGCAGCACACAGGAGGATGACCTGTCCCACCCCCCAGGAGATCAACCAGGCCCTGCAAGGCCCCCGTCCCACCCCCCCGTCCCATGCCCTCTCCCTGGAGGAGCTCATACAGCGCTGTCTGCACAGCTTTGGTGAGAGAGAGGGGTGTGTGTGTGTGTGTGTGTGTGTGTGTGTGTGAGTGTGTGAGTGTCAGAGACCAGGCTGTGTTTAGTTTGTGTGGTTCTGGGCTGTGCTGAGTTCGTGTGGTTCTGGGCTGTGCTGAGTTTGTGTGATTCCGGACTGTGCTTAGTTTGTGTGGTTCTGGGCTGTGCTGAGTTCTGGGCTGTGCTCAGTTTGTGTGGCTCGGGACTGTGCTGAGTTTGTGTGGTTCTGGACTGTGCTTAGTTTGTGTGGTTCCAGGCTGTGCTGAGTTCTGGGCTGTGCTCAGTTTGTGTGGCTCTGGACTGTGCTGGGTTTGTATGGTTCTGGGCTGTGTTTAGTTTGTGTGGTTCTGGGCTGTGCTGAGTTCCGGGCTATGCTGTTTAGTTTGTGTGGTTCTGGGCTGTGCTAAGTTTGTGTGGTTCTGGGCTGTGCTGAGTTCTGGGCTGTTCTGTTTAGTTTGTGTGGTTCTGGGCTGTGCTCAGTTTGTATGGTTCTGGACTGTGCTTAGTTTGTGTGGTTCCATGCTGTGCTGAATTCTGGGCTGTGCTCAGTTTGTGTGGCTCTGGACTGTACTGTGTTTGTATGGTTCTGGGCTGTGTTTAGTTTATGTGGTTCTGGGCTGTGCTGAGTTCCGGCTGTGCTCAGTTTGTGTGATTCCAGACTGTGCTTAGTTTGTGTGGTTCTGGCCTGTGCTTAGTTTGTGCAGTTTGTGAGGTTCTGGGCTGTGTTCAGTTTGTGTGGTTCCAGGCTGTGCTTAGTTCTGGGCTGTGCTTAGTTTGTTTGATTCTGGGCGCTGCTTAGTTTGTGTGGTTCTGGCCTGTGCTGTGTTTCAGACTCAGAGGGGAAGCTGGGCAGGGGAGCGCAGCTGGTCCACATGACGCTGATGATGCACAGCTGGGTGGTTTCCTCCCACACCTTTGCCCACAAGCTGCTTTCTCTATATCCTTCTCCCACTCCCTCTCCCCTCACCCGCCAACACTGTTTAACACTGAAAAAGGGGCTAATCAGGAGCTCAGCCCTGCCAGACCTCCTCTAAACTCCACCCCAACACGGTTTTACACTACAAAAGGGTCCAATCAAGGAGCTGAGCCTGGCCAGACCTCCTCTAAGCTCCACCTCCCAAGATTGTTTAACACTGCTGTATCATGATAATATTTTTTAAATAGGTACCATTTCAATAATAGGGAAAACACCAACACTGGTTCACTCATATATTAAACCACAGTAATTCATGTCATATATGGATACAAGAACAATTATTAGTCATCTTCAGCTTTTTTTGGGGGGGGGGGGGGGGGGGGGGTAAATTCCATTTTAATCTTTATCAATTCAGGAAATGAACTTAAAGTCAATTCAAAAATTTAAAAAATGGCCACTGCTCTCTCTGAGGCTAATTTTAATCGGTGAACTAAATCGCGATTCATTCTGTGCATTGAGAGAGATGGAATGTAAAGGACCCTCAGTACTGCCTGACAGGGCTGCCTTGGCGTCTGGCACGTTCGGTGTGTGGTGGGTAAACACAGTCTCAGGTGACCGTGTGTGCGGCGCGTACACACACATGTGCGTGACAGCGTCGCCACAATCACCTTGAAGCGCACGGTCCCTCCTTGACTTCCTTACCTACGAGGACAGCCCTGAGGAGACGCGGGAGCAGCGGCGGACGCAGATCTGTCACCTCATCAGGTACGAGAGCCTCCCTCTCCACTCCTCCAACTGAGCCGCCAGCCACACCTGGCCCTAATACTCACCCTTTAAATGCTAAAAGGACCTCCTGAAGATTACTCACAATTTAAAAAGAAAAACCAGTTCCTTGAAAAAAAAAATCCATCAAGTTACTCTATGTTTTATTTTAGTAAAATATTTTGTTTAGTATCCATATCTAAAAAGCATTCAGATTTTTCTGCTTCTCAGTGTTACCATGGAAATAACCGCAATAATCAAGGACTCTCAAACCTTACATATATTAACTTCTAACTAACTTCTGTAGCCTCTGACCACATATATAATCAGTCATTTTTCAGTCATTTTTCATTCATTCATTCATTCATAAATTCAAGAGATCGTTTCACACACCATTCACTGGCTGGAGGCGAGGCATCATCACTCTGGCAACCATCTCCACTGTTCCCTACCCAGGCATTGGGTGAACAAGTTCCCAGCAGCCTTTGAGGCAGACCCCCTGCTGGAGCAGGAAATGGGACACCTCTGGAGCCTGGTGGGCACAGAAGGGGAGGAGCCACACTGCCTGACGACCGACACCTCTTACCTGTGAGTGACACCTGGCTGCGAGGAAAACTCGGAGGGAGTGGCCAGGCGATGAGTGACATCTCTAAGTTAAAGATGGGGGTGGATAGTGACAGGTGTGGCACCTCCTACCTGCAGGTGACACACAGAGAAACAAATATAATTCCACCTGAGAGCAAGCTGTTCAGCCCATGCAGAACACAAGAATATGTGATGTGAGATCTAAAAATGAACTGTAATAATCTTCCAAGCACTTGATCAAACTGATTTTTGACCACATCTCCGGCACCTGACCTGACCTCTCTGTTACTCACATTCCTTCAATAACCCCTGCTTCATCAGACTCTCCAGCAACCACCCACCGATCCCCCTGCAAGTTCCCTCCCCCACTGTGAAGAAGAGGAAGGTGTCCCTCCTCTTCGACCACATGGAGCCGGACCAGATGGCCCAACACCTCAGCTACCTGGAGTTCAAAATCTTCTGCAGAGTCTCAGTGAGTGTAACTGTCCCATCGCAATAAATACTACTGACCAGCTGCAACAACAAAAAAAATCTATTCAATACTAAATGCATTGTTTTTTGTGTTGGTATGAACCCAGTGCAAACTGTGCAAAATAAATGGACTTCGTCAGTGTGCAGTGTATCAGGATACTGTTGACAGTCACACATTTTATGTGTTCGACAGTCCCTCCTTTAACTGATGCGTTAGATCAACTAATTGCCTATATAAGGATCACAGTTGATCACCAAATGTGCTAGAAGTTAGGTTACTGTAACAATCCAAGGCCTATACTGACCCCACAGGGATTTAGATGGTAATGCATTTGTGGTACCCTGTCCATGATAAACCGGTTTAGCATGACTATTTTTTTCATGCAGCGTCTAAAAGAACACGCGTTCATGTGAATGCACTTTGTACGACAATGCGGATGAAGGACATCGTTAAAAATAAACAGAACATAATAAAAAGTAATTTGCATTCAACAGTAAAGCAACGCTCCCTCCCCTTACCGGCGTTCCTGCACAGATACCACGCTTTCCAGCCCAGTCGTGGGGCGCAATGTCGTTTTTTGGCTGACGTTATTTTGAATTAATTGGTTGGTGAGAGAAGACAAACGACGGTAGGAAAAGCGCTGAATGAGTGCAGGCGAAGGGGAAGAGGACGACCAAGACTGAGTTGAGTCGGTGCTGCATGCGCAATGAAAAGAGAAACAAGCGCCCGACTGGTAACGAGACGTAAAAGACAGCATCATCGAGAAACCATCCCCTATCATTCGCCGTTTAACCTAAATGGACCCGTAAATGCGCCTTTAAAGTAAACACTCAAACTGCTTGTTTTGTCCCCCAAACCGGGTTTTTCAGTTCACGTCTCTTTTTCATTTAAAACCACGCGCCACGTATCGCCCTCCCGTCACCTTTTTTGAGGCTGTGCAAAAAGTGGGGAACCGCCTACAGTTGGAGTTCACGTCCACCAACTCCATCAACAAATGAAGTAAAATGCAAAAGAATCTTCGGGAGGAGTAACGGACCAATCGGTTAACTGCGTATGAACCAGGGATAATTAAATATTTTTTATTATAATGCTTGGAATGAACCAGGTAATCGCAAACGCAATTGTGTATCCTTGTAAAGAGAATGTATGAGATAATGCTGTTGTGGTTTGATTATCCGTTATTATTAATGATGTAAAATACGAATCTGGTAATATATATATATATATATATATATATATATATATATATATATATATATATATATTTAAAAAGGCCTGAGAGTAAAGTAACCTGCTCAGTATATAAAATAAGTGCATTATATAATGCCTTTCAAAGTTCCAGACCACTCACATACACTATGGGTTCTCATTGCTGAGTTTCTACCATATAACGAAAAGTTCACAGATGGATTGTGTAGGTGACCCTAACCCTGGGACCAGGGGCGCCGTAAGGGGTTGGGCAGAGTTAGGACGATTCCAAGGAGGCCGTCAAAACTCAAAAAATATTAGAACACCAAATTTTCTGGGGCGCTGGGGTCCAATGTGAGCCCCTGCCTGGGACACTTAACTGTTACGCTTACTCAGTGATAG
>CM077295.1:48301293-48413793 GCA_039654925.1 Anguilla pacifica
AGAGAAAGGGTATTTGAAGGGGGTCAGGAGAGCCATGGTTAATTCGGAAGAGGTGAGTCATGTAAGGAGTGTAACCAATGATTGTTTAGTAGAGGCTTGTTGCTGTTGTCGCTGCTGCTGTGGCTGTGAATCCCGAATGAGCTTGTAAATCTTTTTATTTGAATATGGTGTTTTTATTGCCTCCGGGCATAGATGAGTCGTGGCTGTGATCCCATTAGGAAACTTGATCTTGGATAGTATCCATTGTTCATGCACAGTGATGTGTTTACTGTTGCCTCTTGAGAGCCGCAGGGTGTGGCTTGCATTCAGCAACCAGTTCACGCTCAATGGGCTAGGCCTGCAGCGTCAGCTGTGCAACCAGCTGTTTTCAAATGACCAATCAAAAGCATTCGGCAACGGTGAAAACCAGCACTCCCTGTTCACTAGCAGGAATCTCAAACAGCAGTCCCAGAGGGTGCTAGTGTCCTTTAGGTCAGTGTTCTAGAACTCCATTGCTTTTAGTTACCAGTAGTGATTCTTACATCAGCATTAGAATGTTCAGTTAAGAACATTCTAACCACATATTTCCGACCACGCCTCTTAAAGGGTTAAAATGGCAGGCAGTGCTAGCCTTGGAAACAAGGTGCATGGTGAGTATAGCCAATGCATGACATGTGGAAACCCTGCGGAGAGTGTGGCCCTCCAGGACTGGAGTTTGAGATCCCTGGACAAGGAGTGAACAGCGCTGCTCTCTTGGGTGTGCTCGCCTCATTCTTCTCATTTCTTCGTGTCCTGGCGGTCTAAACCGGTCTGCCCCCCCACTCCACCCTCCCTCCACCCCCACAGACGCTGAGCGAGCTGACGGAGCTGCTGTCCTCTCGCGGTAACTACAGGGCGTACCGGCAGGTGTACAGGGAGTGCTCAGGGTTCAAGGTGCCCATCCTGGGGGTGCACCTCAAGGACCTGATCTCCCTGAACGAGGCCCTGCCAGGCTACCTGGAGGACGACAAGATCAACCTGGGGAAGCTGCAGCACCTGTACAGCAACATCGCCGACCTGCTGGCCGTCCACGACTGCACGCCCCCCTTCCAGGCCAATAAGGACCTGCTGCACCTGCTGACCGTGAGGGGGGGGGGGGGGGAATGGGGAATTATTTGTAAATGTTCTCTGTGAAACAGGATCTGTGTATCGCTCCGTGTAATGTTCACTCTGTGAATGAAGGGCGATTGCAATGCATCATGGACTGTGTGTCTTCAGTTATGCTTGCTGTTCAGACTCCTGTAGAGTCAATTTTATGTTTTTATAGACTGTGCATGGTCCCTGCATAGAGTTGATTTTAACACTGAGAATTTTGCTGCAATGTCTGTATGTCATCTGTGTGACCTTTGACCTGTGCCCCCACTCCCCAGCTGTCTTTGGACCTGTACTACACGGAGGATGAGATTTACGACCTCTCCTATGCCAAGGAGCCGAAGTACCCCAAAATCCAGGTGTGCAAAGTGTGCAAACTCTAAATTGGGGTAACCCTTACCTATATTTGGGCATCCATTTCCTCTTGCATGTAGATCTAAATAATTAATTTTGCATATCTAAAATTCCTTTAATGCTGGTAGCAGCTGAAAACACTCCCACAGATCCTTGAGAATATTTCACCAAAACTTGTTTCTAACAGAAACTTATGAAATTTATGAAAATTATTAATATATATTGAACACCAAGGAAACAGGTATGGTGTTTCATATTACATATGATAGTACAGAAGCTTGTACTTTATCTCTCTGAATTTCCAGCCCACCACCCCAGTGAAGCCCCCTGTGGTGGGAGAGTGGGGGTCAGGGGTCACGCCCAGGCTCGACCCCGAAACCATCTCCACACACGTCAAATTGATGGTGGACGTGAGTACGAAAGGAGCCTTGCAGTGTCAAACAGCAAAACCTGTGACACTCTGCTTTTATGATCAGAGCATGAGAACGTGCTTTATGAAGAATACATCGTTGTATCGCTCAGTCAATTCCATTTCAATTCAGTCAGTCTGGAATATTGATTGAAGTTCTGTTCATTAATTGAGAAAATGCCAAATATGTACATTGGGGATTTTTCAATTAATGTATACTGATTATTAGTAGTAATGTATACTAGTTGTAATGCATACTAATTTAAAATGAAATTTCTGAATTGACTCAATTGAGATGCAATTGGCCCTAGCACTGGCCAGTGCTATGGTTCATTCTTTAACCCTTTGAAGAGTTGGTTTTTTAGAATGTTTTTTTCAAGTCAGCCACTCCATGGCTTTCACTTACCTGTAGTGATTGTTACATCAGCATTAGAATGTTCAGTTAAAAAACATTCTAATCACATATTTGTGATGTTACACCTTAAAGGGTTAAATAGTGCATTCGGTGCTGATGAATGGTGGAGAAACTGTGTTCTGGTGTAGCTCACTAATGTGCTCATTTGGTTGCTTTTCTCCCCTCCAGTCCATAATGAAGAACTATGACTTGAACCAGGATGGATATATTTCCTTAGAGGACTTTGAGAACATTGCCTCCAACTTCCCCTTTTCTTTTTGCAAGCATGAGAGTGACAGGTGAGAGAGAGAAAAATGCACAGAGATACAGACAGACAAGCGTACAGACAGGAAATTAACCAAGCTTTCGTAGTACAATGAGGACAAAGAGCAACATATAAAGCATTCTAAGGCCTTGTTATTCCTCTTTCATGGCAACAGTACTCTGGCAGTAAAGACTGGGTGTGACCGACTGACAATAGGATAAAAAGTGGATGTGGATAGAGTCAGGAGATGTGCGAAGATGATAAATTGTTTTCTCCATATATAGTTGTCGATCTGACTCTCTTACCCTCTCTTTAAAAGGGAGGGGGAGATCAGCCGGGAAGAGATAACCTCCTACTTCATGAGGGGGATGTCAATCTGCGCCAAGCTGGGCCTCAACTTCCTGCACAACTTCCACGAGGTCACCTACAAGAGGCCCACTTTCTGCAACACCTGTGGAGGCTTTGTGAGTGTACAGCTGTTGTCTTTATTGGTTTTAAATTTCCAAAACAACTAAAACACATTCCTTTAAAAGTAAAAAATCCATAAAGAAAAATAACCCAAGACAAAAATTGTTTTAAAAAATTATAAACAAAATTTCTACATTAAGACAATCAAGGGATTACCTATTTTTAAATCAATAAACATGAATACATGTTTACATGAATTGTATTCATGAATACATGAATACAATACACAGTACCTAAAACACAAAACCACAATAAAAGTAAAAATAGATATATCTTGAGAGTGTACAGTACAGTACGGTTCCAGTATGGCCTCCAGTGTGCGAGCTGTATGTTTGCTCTTTCCCTCACTCATCCACACCCCTCTCTGTGTGCTCTCTTACAGCTGTGGGGGGTCATTAAACAGGGTTATCGGTGCAGAGGTGAGAAGCACCGTCTGCGGCTGTGCCACACCAACTTCTAACTTACAACAACATGCGTTTCTAAACTGTCAGACATACTTAACCGTACGCTTAATGAGCAATTAATTTTGTAGCTGTAATATGGTCATTTGCTGAAGATAACGAGTAAATAGCAGAGCTCTTTGAAGGCGTAACGTTGCCTGACATTAACTTTAACTTGGCACGCTTGTTTAAAATGAGCATACGATTCCGAGCATGCAGTCTGGCTGCTTCTAAAAACGTGATCTCAGCAACAGGTTATATAACGGTTGATTTACGAAACTGCTATTGGGGGAAAACCGCTTTCGGGCGAATATCTTCGTTGCAACAAGTTACATATATGTTAGCTGCCACAGATTATTTATGGTTGTGATGTATTGTCTGTCTTGCATTATTTTGACTGACAAGGAAAACCGCTGACATTAGCTACTTTGCTTTTAAGACACAAGCAAATACTTTTTTCTCGAACAATTGACAATAGTTCTACTATCACGTATCAGAGTGAGCTCGATCTAATCTGCCACTTTCCAGAGCAGAGGGCACTATGAGTTTAAGTAACCATAGCAACAGGTTATTCAGAAAACCAGTAATGTAGGTTGATTATGCGGATAAAAAGCGTTTAATCTGGCGAATATTTTAGTTGCAACACGTTAAATTAGCTAAGCATTTTTGGGTGCAGTATTAAGTTTATAAATATTAACGTAGCGCAGTTAGCTAGTCTATGTAGATTAGAGTGAATGACAGCCGACTGGCTGCTATATCTAGCACTTCATGATACTGACAGCTAAATGCGCTTTTCATAGGATGGTATGGCGATTTGAAATGGAACATTCTTTCACATGCAAACTAATGATACATTTAAACCAATGAAGCATAGGTCAAACATTATTCGTACAATTAGTGTAATGGTAAAGTAGTAAAGATGCAAATGAATTACCATTAATAGAGCCATTTGGTGCTTAGTGCAAGGTGGTCACACACAGTGACTGCTAAATAAAGCTCTCTGGAAATTATGATTCATTGTGTGTTGACGTTTGCTGAAGTTCTTCATCCAGCATAATCTCTCTGTCTCTCTCACTCTTAGACTGTGGGATAAACTGTCACAAACACTGTAAGGACAAAGTTGGGCTCGAGTGCAAAAAGAGGTTCAGTGTTTCTGGGGGTTCCTGTCCTTGCACCCCCAACCCTGACACCAGGCCCAAGATAAACAGCTCGAGTGAGTTACCATGGTCACCAACCCAGTGCATGCACACTGCGATATCTCCTTTTCAAACAGTAGGTAGACTTATGAATTTGCTTCCATGTCCTATCATCCTATACAGAAAACCTGTGTTTGTTTCTGAACAGGCTCAGAAGAGGACGCCTTTGTTTTTCCCCGTGGTGAGGAAACAGATCAGGCTGAGGACCTCTCCCCTCCCTGGGTTGATGGGAAGGGGAGTTCCCGGATTTCACACCGGGCCACTCAGACAGAACCGGGGTTCTGGACCCCGGGACCAGTGGACAGAAGCGGGGGAAACTTAAATTCACACACCCCAAGATCCCCTTTAGAGAAGGTACTTGACATCTGTAGGTGTCTTCTGGCAACTGAATCTCTCACAGCTCTGCATGGTAATATAACATCACCATCACAAGAATTTCTGATCTCCGATTCCAAAACTGTGGTTCGTGGGAGGGATTGAGGTGGTTTGTGGGATGCAAAATGGGCAAAAATAACACTTCTTTCCACTGACATTCACCCCAGTCAAACTAAATGCTACCTCTGTTCTGGTGTACATGCACTTGTGTTATTTATTTAATTTTTATTTGGATAAATCACAGCTTTTTGTTTTCTCCCCTCCCGTCCACTGCCCTGTTACCAGGACAAAGCAGCTCCGTCCCCTCCCATGTCTCCAGGGCAGGAGAAGGTTCCGGAAACTTCAGAGAACAGGTGCGCGCAGGCGACAGCTGTGCCTACACCTGCTCTGGTGGAAAACATGGAAGAGCTACAGCTGCAGGAAGACCGGAGAAAAGAGCCGGATTAAGTCTCAAGCACACAGTCATGTGACTCACAAACTAAAACCGATGGTAGAAAGTGATGTGATGCTTAGCAAAATCAAATACTCACCGTCTTTCTTTCTCTCTCTCATTCATCATCTTAATTTCCATCTTCCTTTCTTTTTTTTTACAATCTCATCTCTATTCACTGCCTGTCATGTACATTGGAAATTGCGCCTCTGGTTATGAATGAACTTGTTTTCTTTTGACAAAAGACAGAACGGTTGTTGTGGATTATATTTATTTTATGTTCATCAATTTCTGACAAATGAACCGTTTTATGAAAAGTCCCTCTGAGCCTTATGGTTATTTTTGTGTACACTGTTTTATTGAAACAGAATTCACTTTGTATTGTTGATGGCTGCGGTCATTATGAACAGCCGACGGGCAAGCTTTGAAAGTATGGGCCAAGTGGCACTGTGTAAAAATGACAAGCATGCATAGCGGGGACCTCAGTCTGTTCCCGTTCGCCCATCGTGTCAGTGGGTTTTCCTGTCAATCGGCAGGCAGTTTGGACCTTAGAAATAAGGCATGTGGGCCTTTTCTTTAAATGTAAAATGAAGTTAATAACTTATATTCAGCAGTTATATGCAGAAACACACTAAAAGCCAGCAGACACTGCAGTCCCATAAGGACTGAAATTTGAGACCCCAACCTGACAGTTCGTCTGCTGTACCAGTAAACATTAATTTTTCCAAAATGAGAACGCGAATACTTTAGCGCCCCCTGGTGGAAAGAATTAAGTGCTAGCAACGTTCGGTGCGAGAACCATTCACGATTAGGGATGGGAAACTGTACTACTATGTGGTATTGCGCTAAAAAAATAGGTCTTTGTTTCTAACGTTAGACATTTATAATGAAATAGCTAATCGAAAAATGAAGGGCGACACATTCATTAGAAGGACAATATCAGTCATAAGAAGCAGGGACGTGTGTTTACAATTAGTCTAACGTGGAGTTTGATGTTGAATGGGCTTCTATTGGATGGGGGCGGGGGGGGGACGGGGGTTATATCTAAATATCTAAATATTGAAGCAAGCAACCTAAAAACTGTCTGGGGTGCACACAAAAGCCTGGGTAGGTGTGAAAATGACCCCAGAAGTGTTATAAAGTGAAATTCCCCTTTATGCATGTTGCTGATGCAGTGTCCCACCTGAAACCAAACCTGCAACCTCATAGTTGCAAGCCCAGTTCATTTATGCTGTACTGTTGCTCTTTACACATAGGGTTTAGGGTTTTTGTTTATGGTTTTTATCATCTTTATCTTGTCAAGTTCTTGCATTGTTCTGTTATTTATATGGTGCTGCAACAAACAGATTTCCCCATGGGGATTAATCAAGTGCTACCAATCCATTTATCAAGGTGCAAATCAAATCACTAATAGCCATGTAGAAAATTTGATTTTATTTTACAAGACTCCATTGACATGTTCTTCATGCAATTGCTATCCAATATATTCAAGAAACCAACATGTCATGTATTGAATGCACTCAGTACATCAAGCAATGGAGAAACCCAAGCATTTGCTCTCGGGCAGCAAGAGCAGAAACTGGATTTTATGATATGTGTTGCGGATCCTGCCAACACAATCAAATGTTTTGCTTTTTTACAGGATTTAAGGTCCAGTTGGTGCCATTTTGTGGGATGGGGGTTACACGGGCACAAACCACAAAAACCTGACAGACTTTATTAACCACTCTTAAAGAGAAACAGATCAAATCTACTGGAAGAAGCAGAATAAAAATTCTTCCCTTTTACTGTCCTGAATGTAGAGTATTATTATACAAAAAACCCCAATCACAAGTGCATCAGCTTCAACACTGCATTGTACTGTAATGAAACGTGAGAACCATACTTCTAAACAATGCATTTCCATTTCTGCTTGTTGGGGGCCTGTCAGGTTGCCTTAGCAAGCTCTCTGCTTGCAGTAGCACACAATTCCATCAAGTTACACTTGCATCAACCAAATATATTATTCATAATTATCTTAGCAGACAAACAGTGGCTCTAACACAGTGCTCACAACACTGCCATCCCCTGTAGTTCAGCTCCCATTCAGCAATGCCCAGCACGGTGGGCAGGGGTGTGTGTGTGTGTGTGTGTGTGTGTGCGTAGGGCAGTACTCTAGCAGGGACACACCCTCCCTCCACGGACCAAACCCGGTCCATTCCCCTCCCGCCCAGCAGGGGGCGCAGCCTCTATTTCTGGGCGGGAGCAGGCAGAGAATGCAGCAGCCTGTTCACCTCCCTCAGCTGCGTGTCCAGAGTCTCGGTCGCCAGGCTCAGCTCGGCCAGCTGGGTCTGCAGGTCGGTGATGCTCTGGTTGAGCTCCTCCTCCTTCCGCCTGGAGTTCGCGGCCTGACGGCTGTACTCCAGGATCATGCAAGCTCCGCCCACCGTGAAGATGATGGCCTCCCCCAGAAGCTCCGCCCCCAGCTCGGCTGCCGCCTCCTCGTTCAGCGGTTTAATGGCCGCCCCGCGGAAGCCCATTATCCGCATCTTCGTGCGCATTTCGATCCAGTGGTACACTGCGTGGGAATGTCGGGGGGGAAAAAAAAAAGTGGGAGAAGCTGCTTCCCTGTCCACACCTTCAACCACTGTAGCCCACTCCGTGCGTGTGTAGACTTACATTGCTGCAGCGGCGCAGACCAGGGGCAAACACGTATTTGAAATAACGCCTTAGATGGCCCGTAGAATTTGAAAACACTCGAGTTTTATCACATCACCTGACAGTTTACAACTCAACATAGCCTATTACCAGAATTTTGCTCTGAATAAAAGTGAAAACGGATGTTTATTCATACAACCTTCAGCAATCTGCAGGAACTAACTGGTGTCTAAAGGGTTAAAGTATAAATCAATAAAGTATCTGAACAAGGTCTGCTGTGGCTTTCACTTTAAAATCTTCCTGGCACACAACTTTAATGTTTTCATAACTAAGCACACACATTTACATTTTACCTTGATACAATTAGCAGGCACTCTTATCCAGAGCTATATTCATAAGTGCAAAGATACAGGTTTAGGCAAGGAACAGTGTGTATGTCAAGTCACAACCAATAATAGTAGCAGTAGCCTACATAGTCTTACAGCATAAAGTTAGGTTAGGAGCCATAGTAGGTGCAAGGGCAAAACAGAATCGGGTTTATTAGTAAGCAAGTGGGTTAAGAGATTTTGTTTTTCATTTAGCACAGGTACAGCAAGCAAACCCATGCAAAATGTTCAGCATTAGGAAAGCCAAACACAGGCTATTGTTACCTCAAATCCTTGATGTGCTTCTGGAAATAACTTAATGCTCAGAAATTATCATACAAATACCAAGACTCACTGCACCTCCTCTCCTTCTCTTGGCAAATTAAATTTACAAATGACCGTGCTGTTACTTTAACAACACCAGAATCGCCAAAATACAGCATCAGTTAAGATCTCTGTACACTTATCAGTTGAATTTGAATTAATATCAATTTTATCAGTTCAACAGTCGCATCCTACCACGGCATAAGACCATAAAGGGCCATGATCAGCTCAGTGCATTCTTGTAACTGGATAGGGACAGGAACGTGAAGTAAGAATGCACAAAAGTGTTGACTTTGAAGAAATGTGAACTTTTCAACTAAAGTAACTGGCTTAATTCTAAATCCAGGCGTGAGGCCCTTACCTGGGTAAAACTGGAGTTTAATCTTTTGCGATTCTAGGCTGAACTGGCCTAGGCGTTTCAAGACATCCAAACACCGGAGCAAATATTATCTTGGATAGCTTTGAGATTATGACTAGCAACTCTCCTCGGAATGTTTCCGGCAGATGTATATGGCAGCTAGTTCATAAACCTTATCTCACGCAACTAGCTAGCAAGGTAACATCTGTGAGACGAAACCTTTTACTTTACATTTAACTGAGCTGGTCTAATATAAGACTCCTGCTAGGAAACCACACATACCGCTCACTAAAGGCCGAACTATCGTTATGTCTTTTTTGATCTGAATAGAGCGACAGTTAAGAAAACAAACTGAGCAACTACAGTACTAGCCAGTAACCCAAAGATCCCGACATACAGTAAGAAAACCTTTGTACTTTCAAGTTGACAAAACCCTCAATGACACACGGTTACTGCCTGCATTGCTTCCCTTCTCGAATCCCATTGGTTAAATTTTCAACGCAAGAACCCGCCCATTGAATTCAATTTACATTTTAACTGGTCTGTCCCCTTGTCAATTAAATGCAAACTACGAATACCATCGATTCAAAACCCAGCCCATACAACGGATTGGTTACACAAGGCTGAGAGCTGAAGCTAGATTGGTTCCTCCTCTTCTCTACAAAAAAAATACGATTCCACCCTCTCCTCTACCCAAGTATGTCCGAAGGAGCAGCTGTAACGTGGGTCATTTTAACACGTCATGGTTACTTACGCTGTGCCGGAGGTAGACATACGTAATTCTTGAAGAACTCGCTTCTCCGAGCACCTGCCTTAATTCGGTTAGCCACAGGTTTACTCATTTGCCGAACCCCCAGATACAGCAGTTTAGCGATGGGAAAGGCTCCGACGACCATCTTGGCGGAAACACCTCAATGAAAGGGGCGGAACGAAGCGGAAGTTTCAACCGAAATGACGTTCTATTAATATTCATGATGCATTCTTGCGATTGATTGACTAATACCTACGTCATATATTTTATCGGGAACTTTTTGTATTTCTTTACTGTGACGCAATATATTATTTTGTTTCAACATCTTCCATTTGCCCAATATGTTTATTCAGTGGTGCAATCTACATATGCTGATCTGTCTTAATATATTTTATATGGATGCCTTGAATGTTATAATCAAGGTATCCACATAAAATGTACAAAGGCCACGTTTGGTGCGTTTGTTTCTGAGGTATTATACTACACGGGTTGGGGAATTTTAAAAATCGCGAAATAAAAAAGACAGCGTACAAAGGTGTCAAAGTCCCGAGCGCGGATGGGGGCGGGTTGCACACCTGCCCCAGCTGTGCTTCGTGAACACCTGGCTCAAGTTACAGCGGCGCAGGACAGTGGGCTGGACTGCATGCCGTGAGAGCTAGATCGCTACGCCATCCTGCAGTCAACCAGACGCACTGATTCACACCGAGTCAGTGGAAGAGAGCAACAAGTAGCATAGGTCCGGGTAGACCTCGAGGAAGAGATTTGCGGTATTATTTTACAAAGCTTGCGGTTGCGTTGACTTTCGGTAGGAACAAGGGTCCGATCGGGGTAAGTAAACTAACCGAGGTTAAAATCGTTTTTTTTTCTTTGTGTAAACTGGCTAGCCGTGTGCGCAATACGCTGCTAAGTAGTTGCACGTCACATTGGAAAGATTGGATTATTTTTATCATAATGCAAACTGGTAATCAAAGCCCGCGATTGTGATGCTGAAACGGACTGTGCGAATGTAAGGATTCTTGTCTTAATAGCCTTCAAAACTTTTTAAAATCTGTTCGGTTGTTTTACTGTAAGGTTTTAGATCTCGAACAATGAGTCAGAACTGTAAGCGAGGAGAAGGCTGGGGAGACTTTTCTAATGGGAATCAGATGTTTCTGTAGCTCACAAAATCCAAGTGGCAGTGCTGAGAGGAGTGGATACAACAACACAGAGAGTTCTATCGCTGCGCCTGGCTTGTAGTTCGGAACTTTGGACTGTTTGTGTGCATTGTTTTAAGTTGCGGATGTGGACCGTGCATCGAACTGTATATCCATGGGAATAAAACTTTGATAATTTGTGTGTTAATGGAACATAGAGACCAATGCACTGTCCCATGGTCGCAAAAAGAGGAACGAGATGATGTTAAACCAGACCCCCCTTTTGGGTCTGACTTCTTAAACACAACTGGGCTGGTAAACCTTCTGCATTAGTCCTTACTTGATATCTCTTTAACTTTGACCGTGTGGCATAACATTGCCTCATTCACGAAACGTGTACGATCGCATTTGTTCTGAACTGCGTGTAAGAACGTTTCCTCGAACATTTTGGCATTCTTTTTTTTCTTTCTTTTCTTATCTGTATTTGTTCATGGCTCCTTCCTTATGCAAATCACATGAATATGATTGCGAATAAAATTTATGAACAGCCAGCATTCACATTTCGTACACCTAGGATATGTACAAAAACAAAGTTGTGTCATGAATCTCGTATTGTTATTGTCGTGAAGTTTTTTTTTTTTTGTAGGAACATTTTTAAGAGCAAAAGTAATAATTTAAGAAAAGTTTTGTGAATGAGGCACATTGTCTCTGCAAATGCTGCGAATTAACCCAACTGCAACTGTACAAGTGCTCAACTGTAGCCTGCAACGTTCGACTGTATGAATGTAAAAGTAACTGTGACCTAGATTTCCTGTTGAATAGCAGAATCAACATAAATCAAAATGTCAAAGTCAGTATTGATTTTCATGCCTCGAAGAGTTACACTCTGCCTGTATTTTTTAACTTCATGGAAATGTGGACCTAATGATAAATTGCAGGATCCTGCACGAAAGGAGAAATTGCCTGGGTTTGCAGGACAGTGCATTGGAGTCTATGATTGGTGTGTAGCTAGGCATACCGTGTCCATGACTATTTTTTCCCCCTAAAGGAATACTCAAACAACAGGCTAAGTGTGTAACGTTATTTTTAATCTTTAAATGTATTTATTTATTTATTTATTTTGCACACTAGACTACCTAGCTCCAAAAATAAAATACATGCATTATTTAAAATCAACATCATCTTTGTGACCCCAGTGGTGTCGCTTATACCGGCCCATTCTTTTGTAAGTTCCTTATTTGGTTAGTCTACTCTTGATTTACATGAAATGTAGCTAGCAGCAATGGTTTCCAGCATTACCGAAATGGCTAGTGGAACTTTGACAATATAGTTGCCTTTTTGAGAGGAGGCACCAGTGACGCAGTCAGACGGCGTCAATCGATTTTGCAACAATAGGTATGAAATGAGATAACTCAGGTGTGAAAGCGAATGCCAGGTCAAATAATAAAAATCAGTTTTTTTTAACAGGCCCATTCTGTCGTAAGATCGTGTTCTTCAGAACCAACACGACCAGCGCGATTATTAAAGAAATGAACGTGCAGGCGTCCATAATTGTGAAGCCTCAACACGTGTGTGCAAAAAAAAAAAAACATACAGACTAAAACGCAAGTCTCCAGCCGTTCAACGGGGACAGGCACAATCGATGTGCAGCATGTACGTACGTGCCTTGTTTGTGATCACAAATAGTGAAAATATGAGTGTTACTCGAGAGTCTTGTTTTTGGAGAGATTCATTAACTTTGATATTGAGGCAGTTCTAAGTATGCCAATGGAAGCAAGTAAAGCACATACTGTGTTTGCGTGACCAGTGTGACGTGAATGCTCTCATCGTTATTCAGAAGCAGGTATCACATTCTGCACATATGTTTTGCATTCTTGTCTTCTTGTTGCGGACAGTGCTGGGAAAGCCCTGTGCTTTGTGTGTGTGTGCAGGTCCAGTGGGACCAGGCACTGTGAAGCTTTGACTGATTATTTATTTTTATTTTTTGATTGCATTGGCAGGCCATTGCAATGCAATTGCTGTGTAAAAAGTTGTGTAAGTCGCACTGGATAGGAGCATCTGCGTAATGCCTGTGATGTAATGTAATGCTCCCCGGCTCTTCACCCCTCTAAATAAGGCTTCAGACCCGCTCTTTTCCTGCCGAAACTGTAGTGTAATGGGTAGGGACCTGGGTTTGCAGGTTTAAATCCTAAGTGGGGGCATTGCTGCTCTACCTACATATGCTCTTGAGTCAGGAACCTGATCTGAATTGCTTCAGTGGGAATTCAGCTATGTAAATGGACTGCATGCAAGAGAAGAATGTGTGCTATATAGATTGCTCTGGATTAGTGCACCTCATAATGCTTTTATACATATAAAGGTCTTCCTCCTCTACTTCCTTCCCCTGCGTGAAAAATTATGGGATGTCCACACTCAGTCAGACTTTCTCCCAGTCTCAACCTCTCGGCCCTTTGCGCATCTGGAAAGGGACCGTGCGGTTTTTGAGATGGGTGTTCTGCAGTCTGATTGGCTGGAGACAGTTCTAACGATTGGCTGGTCAACATTACATTCTTGGTCAGCGGTTGAATTGGTGCCTCCAATTTGAGCCCCACCTGCACAAGGTCCTGATTTACCAGAAGAAAAGTAACTGACCCCTGGGTTAGGGTTGGAGGCTCTCAGTTCAGGCTCAGAATATCATAAGGTGAGACAAGGTGAAAGTAGTTTTTGTTTGGTTACCTTTTTGTATTCAGGTTTTACCAATGATAGGGAGATAATTTTGTGGTATGTTCCCTTGTTTGATTTGAAAGCAAACGTATCGCAGATATGCCGACTCACCTTGAACGTCATCTGGTTTTCTATTTGCATCCAGCTAACTTTTGTTTGAACATGTACTAAATGAAAATGGAGTATACCAGCTTTTTTTTTTGTTTTTTTTTGCAATTGCATTGTTTTTTTGTTTTTTTTTAGACAACGCACCTTATCTTATTTGCGTGAGGGCTTCCGTGCTTCGTCTGTTATTTGCGTTCGGCTAACCAGTGGTTTAACGGGAACACTGGTGCTGTGAGAAAGTGAGTGTTTAGGGTCTGAAAAAACAAGTAGCGCAGACCTGGGAAATTTACGAGGGCTTGAGTAATTGCCATTGGGTTTGGACTGAGCAGGCCTTCTTCTCAAGGCTCAGAGCTGCTCGTAGGAACCAGTTGGACTGCATACTTGCCTTTCGTCGATCTTGCTGTAGCTTGTACAGTTTGTTCACGGTGTCATCACTGTGAGATGTACTTTTATACACACACGCACACACACGTGCACGCGCGCACACACGACCGCACACACTCATACATACGTGCACACACAAACACACATACATGCACACACGCACGCACATACATACGTGCACACACACACATACTCGCGCGCAGACACACATACATATGTGCACACACAGACACACACACGTACATATGCGCCTGCACACACACGCACACACACGTATTCGCGCACACATGCGCATGCATGCATGCACGCAGTCCTCCCTCAGTGAAAGCTCGGTACGTGCCCCTTTGGCAAGCTTTTGCAGTGAGGCTAGGGCACTGCCTGGGATGTTTTTTGGCTAGACGTGCCCCGCAGATTCGTCTGCGACTTTCTGATGTAACCTGGTCACAGTTTGCCACTGGTGGGCTGAGATCTGACTGACGGCTTTTTTTCCGGTGCATGTGTCGCGGTATTTCGGCTGAAACCGCTGACGATGCCTCCTGCTTTGGCCGGCCCTCACAGTACACACCAAACAGGACGGACTCAAGCCCAGATTTTCACTGGCATAAAGATGCAAAACCCTCAGCCTGGAAAAACAGAAAAATGAACATAAGGAACTCGTATTAAAATTGTTGCGTTTTGCAAATTGCCCTAATTAGTGTGTCTCATTCGTCCAAGGTTCCAAGTAGTGAATATTTGAGTGTTGACAGTGGCTGATGTTTACAGAGCCCTGGCTCACTCCCATATTAATTACTGTCCTTGCATGTCCCCCCCCCTCCCCTTCCTTCCCCTCCCCTCCACTCTCCTTTTTGGGGATGGTCAACAAGCTGGGGCGGGACCCATCTGGAATGCTGGACTCGGAGGTGGAGACGAGGCGATAGATTCCTGAGTGACACGCTGACGAAACACTGGCCGTGCACGACGGGGGAGTTTAGAGCGTGTTATTGTGGGTGGGGTGTGCAGGGAGGTAGGTGAAGGGTTATCTGGAGTACAGAACGGGCGCTGGATCCTCCTGGAGACAGTGACAGTGTACAATTCTGTATGCCTTGACAGCAGGACTTGTGTAGCCTCCGTATCATAAAGATACACCAGATTTGTATCATGGATATTTAAAGTTTGATCTTTAGTGCTGTGACTGAGGAGTGCCTTGTTTGGACACAGCCTGTGTATTGCTACAGCCTGTCTTATCACCTGATTATGTGTCCTATCATTCTGATACTGTCTTTATAACTGTGTAGCCAGTGCGTCTTGGTTACATGGAAAATAAGGTGTCAACCTCAGTGGGGGGTGTTCCCGAGAACATAAAGGATAAGTAAAGGCATAAGAATAAGCCTGGGGTACTGTTTCACTTATGTTCTGTCTTTTATGTGGACCTTGAGTCCAAAGTAAAGTTTTGATTGATTGATTGATTGATTGATTACAGCCAGATCACTGCGCATTGTGATGCTACTTTTCGGGAGGACGGGTCATGTGTGTAAGTGAACGTGGGTGTGTTTACCTGTGAAGGTACGTTTTGGGAAGAGTGGCGGTGACGTGTAGAAACGTCCCAGGTGAGCCGCATGGGGGTAGTGAGTGATGAAAGTGAACGTGGGTGTGTGTGTGTGTCAGTGTGAAGGTGCGTTTTTGGAAGAGTGACGTGTAGAAACGACCCAGGTGAACCCCATGGGGGTAGTGAGCGATGAAAGGGATGGTCTGAGACAGTTGTCATTTCGGTGTGTTTGCACAAGGGGTGTGGGATGTGGGAGTTCGGGGATGGGCCATGGGGCGTGTTCGACCTTGCAGCGTTTTCACATGCATCACAGCTGAGGCTGACATGCTGGTGCCGACCACAGCCACCGGCATGGGAGGGAAAACCAGCCAATGAGAAACTTGTGTTTCACTCAAGTCACCAAATATAAAAAATAAAACTTTATTGAACAGAGTGGGTAGGAGAAGATTCATTCACAGCTGTATGTGTACATACTCAATATTTATGTATGTACCGAGTACCTGGTGAGGAAAGATCTAATTGTGGAGAAAGTGGTAGCAGTTTTGATGGTCCCCTTTTTTGCAGGGTTGAGTATTTCTACACGTCTGGCTGTGTTCGGTATGTCGGATTTCCTTCCTCTGTGAGGGTCCATTCCTCCCTATAGCCCCCAAGAGACCGCTGACTGCCTCCTCAGTCTACCTACCCTGAGTCCTACGGTTTCCCCGAAACCTGACACAATGACTGTGCACGCCACAGAACTCCTGGGTTCGGACCTGGGCCACAGAACTCCTGTGTTCGGACCTGCGCGACAGAACTCCTGTGTTTGGACCTGCGCCACAGAACTCCTGTGTTTGGACCTGCGCCACAGAACTCCTGTGTTTGGACCTGCACCAGAAACTTGTGTTCGGACCTGGGCCACAGAACTCCTGTGTTCGGACCTGCGCCACAGAACTCCTGGGTTCGGACCACGTTCCTACCAGGCGCTCGCACCCAGTCCGACGAAGACGCTCCCGCGCCGATCGGACAGACGGCCGAACTCTCGCGACCTTTCTGGCGACGCGCAGGCTCCAGCGCACCTGGGCCGGTGTCGTGTTTGTTTGTTTGTTTATTCGGTGGAACGCGCGCTAACGTGTTTTTCCGTCGCGGCGCGTTTGCTAATTCGGGCAGCCGGCGAGCCGCTAACGCTGCGCGTTCCTCAGAGAGTGCTCCTGGGAACCGTGCCAGCTGAGTCAACGTAAACCAAACCACAACGAGAACACAAACGGACCTGAAGCCTAGGAGGACTTTCAGCTTCTGTACGAAGGGGGTAGCTTGTGCCCGTTACCGAGGGGGAACGCGCAGTTGGGTTCGGGTTAGGATTCGGCTTCGCATTGGAGATCAGGCCGCCTTTTTCGTTCGGCTGCTACTGAGCGCGCTCGACTGCGCGGGGCGATCGGTTGGATTTGGAGCTCAGACGGAACGCTGTGAAGACGGCGTCAGGGAGCGATTCTTGGGGAAAAAGAAAGAAAAGAAAACGGCAGTGAAAGGAGGAGGAGGAGGTAGTTTTTTAGATCAGCCACAGCCTTTAGATACAGAGTGGCTGGCGGTGAGAGCGAGCGGCACAATCACCACTGCAGAGCGGTTTTGGGTTTTTTTTTCTTTTTTTCTTTCTTTTTTTTCCATTTTCAGGGTGGGAAAGGCAAGAGGGTGGAAACACAGATTGGAAAGTGATGAAACAGAGACGGGTGGGGCAGCATATAGGAGGGGCGCGGTGGTGGGGGGGGGTGAGACTGTACATGTAATGGGAGTTTAGATTGCGTGGGGGAGTTCAGAGAGAAAGAGCGAGTGAGTGTGAGTGAGAGAGAGACAGAGAGAGAGAGAGGGAGAGCCAGAAAAAACAGAACATTCCGGGGACACACCCTGACATGCTGAGGAATGGAATCATTATTGTCCTGATGTTGTAATCGTCCCCGAGTCTGGCTCTGGTATTGTTCTGTTACAGCAGGCCGACTGTAGAGCCTTTCCTCTGTTGGAGCCAAACAGCCAGCGGCCGCAGGCTTTTCTCAGGGATAGGAGCGCACCGGAGTCGCACGGCCATTTTAAGTTAAACTTCTGCGGCTACCGTCTATACTAGAATGATGGTGGGTTTGAGAAGGAGGGAGAGATGGAGTAAAAAAATAAAAGGGAGAGGGAGAGTGAGTCAGTGCCACTGAATGATCTGTGTGATTCAGTCACAGTGGCATCTGCAGAGGGTGCTCTTGACAAAGAGATAAGCTCCAAGCAGGGGCCTGATAGGTCAGCTGTGGAATGTGAGTTGCAGGTCTAACCGACAGTCTAAATTTTCTGTGAAAGGAATCACATTAACACTGCAGTGTCTGTCTGTGATAGGCTAAAGAATCATATTAACACTAACTGCAGTGTTTGTGATAGGCTAAAGAATCACGTTAACACTGCTGTGTCTGTGATAGGCTAAAGAATCACGTTAACACTGCTGTGTCTGTGATAGGCTAAAGAATCACATTAACACTAACTGTAGTGTCTGTGATAGGCTAAAGAATCACATTAACACTGTAGTGTCTGTGATAGGCTAAAGAATCACATTAACACTGCAGTGTCTGTCTGTGATAGGCTAAAGAATCACATTAACACAGCAGTGTCTGTGTCTGTGATAGACTAAAGAATTACATTAACACTGCAGTGTCTGTCTGTGATAGGCTACAGAATCACATTAACACAGCTGTGCCTTGGATTTGAAATCAATCCACAATAACCACAGATGCAATACATGGATTTTTATTGCTGTTGTTTTTTTCCTCTTTGTCCTTGTCGTCTATGCCTATCAATCAATCAATCAAATTTTATTTGTACAACCCTAGCCTAAACCCCCACAGGAGCAAGCCTAAGGCAACAGTGGCAAGGAAAAACTCCCTGTGGCAGATGGGGAGAAACCTTGGAAGGAACCAGGCTCAAGAACTATGCCTAGAGCCGGCTCTGCTTCAACGTGTCTGAAATTTGACTTGAATGAGTCTGCACAAAACTGTGCAGCAACTGCACATTATGACACTGTAAAACAACACTGCTTCAGCCCATAACATTACAGGCATTTAGCAGACACTTTTATCCAGAGTGCCTTCCACAACTTTTACATAGCATTTACATTGTATCCATTTATACAGCTGGATATATACAGAAGCAACGCAGGTTAAGTACCTTACTCAAGGGTACAACGGCAGTGTCCTACCAGGAAATCGAACCTGCGACCTTTAGGTTACAGGACCAGTTCCTTACCTGTTATACTACACTGTGGGTTTAACATGACCGCGCTTCCCACGTGTGACTCACTTTCGTGCCGAACGGCTCCAGATTTCTGCCAGTGCTCCCCTTCCCTCCGTTTCCTGCAAGGCCGTGCAGTGGAGTGCTGTACCTCTCTCTCAGGCCTGAATTACGGCCAGCCCGCTCCACCCTGGGGCTCTTTGATTGGGCTGCGATGGTGGCCTTCTGAACCCGTGTCGGCGGGAGGCTCGGCCCGTGGGCGCCGGCGCGTTACGTAATCGCGCGGTGGCCGCGGGGGCGGGGGCGGGGGGGGGGCTCTGTCAGCGAAAGCGGGAAAGGAATCTTTTCGCAAGCAGAAGCTTGTCGCCTCGGCCCGTATAAATGCTTTCTTTCACTCGTCCTGACTTGACCGGTTCACTTTATCTGAAAACCAGGAATCGGTGCTATCTGGCTATCTGGCTCCGCCCCTCAGTCCAACGTAGGCCTTTTCATTATCTGTGTCCAACCAAGGTTATCTCGGGGGAAAAAAAAAAAAAAAACACCTTTTACAGCTTAATAAATACTGTGCTTTGTAAAGCTATTTTTACTGTTTGATGCATTTCAACTGCCAATGCTTTTGAACATGTGGAATATGCAGACAATATGCATGCCACAAATTCTTCTCTCCAGTGCCGATTGTCGTTATTGCGAAAGTTTTTTTTTTTTCACTCTCGGTGCATCTGTCTACGTTTGACACTTTCTCATGCACGCAGATCTTCCACCCAATTTGTCGGGACAAGTATGATAAAGTGAAGCCTCAGAGATTACGCAAGAGCATGGGGTGATTTAAAGGAGTATTCAACCTGCCGAACTGTTTACGTTTTATTCTGATTTGTCACTTCCCGATCCCTGTCTGTGACCCTGCAGCGCTGAACGGGATCGAGCGATCGTCTGACTGAAGGGGGAGGTCATGGAGTCGCAGATGAAATACGGCAGTACGCTGTGTGAGTGTGCACTATGGGACAGGCTAGCCCCTAGGGGTCCATTCACAATCACGGCTTGGCGGTATTCTGTGTCTGTTGAATTTTCTCAGCTAAAATTGAGTGTGTGCGTGTTTGTGTCTGTGTTTGTATCTGTGTGTTTGTGTCTGTGTGTTTGCATGTGTGCCTGTGTCTGTGTGTCCGTGTCTGTGTGTTTGCGTCTGTGTTTGCATCTGTGTGCCTGTGTGTCTGTGTCTGTGTGTTTGCGTCTGTGTGTCTGTGCCTGTGTGTCTGTGTCTGTGTGTTTGCATCTGTGTGTCTGTGTCTGTGTGTTTGTGTCTGTCTGTGTCTGTGTTTGTGTGTTTGCATCTGTGTGTCTGTGTCTGTGTGCCTGTGTCTGTGTCTGTGTGTTTGTGTGTTTGTGTCTGTGTGTCTGTCTGTGTCTGTGTGTTTGTGTGTTTGTGTCTGTGTGTCTGTGTCTGTGTCTGTGTGTTTGTGTCTGTGTCTGTGTTTGTGTCTGTGTGTTTGTGTGTTTGTGTCTGTGTCTGTGTGTCTGTGTCTGTGTTTGTGTGTTTGTGTCTGTGTGTCTGTGTTTGTGTCTGTGTCTGTGTGTTTGTGTCTGTGCCTGTGTCTGTGTCTGTGTGTTTGTGTCTGTGTCTGTGTGTCTGTGTCTGTGTGTTTGTGTCTGTGTGTCTGTGTCTGTGTGTTTGTGTCTGTGTCTGTGTCTGTGTCTGTGTGTTTGTGTCTGTGTGTCTGTGTCTGTGTCTGTGTGTACTCTCCTGCAGTCCGGTCGATAGATGACGATTTGAACGCCTCTCTGGCCACGGCGGATGAGCTGTCGCGGGAATTCAGCAGCCTAATGCAGGAGTGCACCACCAGCCGCCAAGTGCCTGAAGCACAGGTACACCGACTCTACACCGACTCTACACCAACTCTACACCGACTCTACACCGACTCTACACCGACTTTACACCGACTCTACACCGACTCTACACCAACTCTACACCGGCTCTACACCGACTCTACACCGACTCTACACACTCTACACCAACTCTACACCAACTCTACACACTCTATACAGACTCTACACCGACTCTACACACTCTACACCAACTCTACACCAACTCTACATACTCTACACAGACTGTACACCAACTCTACACCAACTCTACACAGACTCTACACACTCTACACAGACTGTACACCAACTCTACACCAACTCTACACAGACTGTACACCGACTCTACACCAACTCTACACCGACTCTACACACTCTACACAGACTGTACACCAACTCTACACCGACTCTACACACTCTACACAGACTGTACACCAACTCTACACCAACTCTACACTGACTCTACACACTCTACACAGACTGTACACCAATTCTACACCAGTTCTACACGGGCTCTATGCTGACTTTACTCCAGCTTAACACCAACTCTACACCGACTCTCCACAGACTCTACATCACTTTACACCCACTCTACACTTCCTGTACATCTGTTTTTCATCAACTCTGCATCTCTTTACACCCAAACTCTCCAGCTCTTCACACAATCCTGACACTCTCCACAATGAACATGTCTTTAAGTCCAGTTCAGCCGAGTTCAGTCGCTGATGTGTAGACCTGTCACAGATGGGGTGTTGTCCTTTCGATTCAGTCAGATCTGTCTCACATGCATTACTGTGGTAAAATGGCGGTAAAAATGAATAAAAAAGCTTCTGCAGATTGTTGAGAATGTACTTGGTTACTTGGAAAAAACTGAAGTACAGCTGCAGTGACGTGTAAAGGGTTATGAAGTATTTGATCTCATATGAAGTATTTGACCAGGTTTTCCCTCTCTCTTTCCCACAGGCTAAGCCATTCTCCTCTGGAGGGACGTCGCAGAACGTCCCGACTGCCAGCTTTCCCACGTCTCCAAATAATGGGGGCAGCGGCAGGTACGTCTCTGTACCCTCCACCACTGCAGCCCAGGTCCCCGAGCCGAGCCACCGCCCCCTGGAGTCCTTGGCCCCCAGCGGCAACTACACGTCCCAGTCCCCTCTCTACTCCCCCCAGCCAGCGACCTCCCCCAAAACCCAAAGAGCACACAACATGACCTCCACTCATCGCTCCGACTCCGACTCTGGCGTGAGCTACGGTCGGCTGACACCCCCCAACCAATCGCCTCGCTCCCAGAGGCGGATGTCCCCCTCCCGTCTGACCGCCTACAACGGCTCCCAGAAGGCTCAGCGAAGCCCCTCCCCCAGGCCCCACGTGAGCTCCGTCTTCAACCAATCGCCTCGCGTCGCGCACCTCCCTTCGCCCACGGTCCACTCGCCGTACGACTCCGGCCCGCGGTCCCCGAGGACCAGCACGCTTCCGCGAAACTTCCTTCCCTTCAAGCCGAGCGGTGAGCGTGCTCAGTGGCCCTGTGCAGATGTGCAGAAGCTTTTAAACGCCGTTGCACCTGGCCTGTGTTTCTTTGGTAGTCATGACGACCGGCAACATTGTTGTGGCTCTCTACCAGGGTTGGGCGGGTCAGTTCTGCAGTGGTTCAGTCTAATCGGGAAATGAATTCAAATTCAGTCAGTGATTTTCTAAAATGCCTGCAGTTTTCGGGGAGGATTTTGAGTTTCATTTTACTTCATGAATTCACCGAAGCTCCACTGTGTGTGCCTGAGTTTGCCTGTGTGTGTGCATGTGTGTGCCTGAGTTTGCCTGTGTGTGTGCGTGTGTGCATGCCTGCCTGCGTGCGTGTGTGTGCCTGCGTTTGCCTGTGTGTGTGCGTGTGTGCCTGAGTTTGCCTGTGTGTGTGCGTGTGTGTGCCTGAGTTTGCCTGTGTGTGTGCGTGTGTGTGCCTGAGTTTGCCTGTGTGTGTGCGTGTGTGTGCCTGAGTTTGCCTGTGTGTGTGCGTGTGTGTGCCTGAGTTTGCCTGTGTGTGTGCGTGTGTGCATGCCTGCCTGCGTGCGTGTGTGTGCTTGCCTGACATTTGCAGGTAGCTAATTCAGCACACCAAGTGACGGCTTGTATGGCAGCCTAAGAAATAATAAAAAACGAACGCTGAAACGATGTGCTCTCTCGTGTCCTTGGGCAGATGAGGGAGCTCAGAGGCCGAAGGTTCCCACCAAGTGGAACGAGACGGACCTGGACGTGTCCTACGACAAAAAGCCGCATCACACTTACGACAGTGAGCCCCTCGCTTTACGTCGCCCTGTATGTTAATCCGGCTAGTCTGTCGACCGTGAACCACCACAGATTCTCTAGGCCAGTTAGATGGTCAGCACAGATTCTCCAGGCCAATCGGATAGTCAGCACAGATTCTTCTCACCAGTCAGATCATTCAGCACTGTGTTCTCAGCATAAAAGCGGCAGTGGTGTGGACTGGTTCTCTGCCGCCACACCCCTGCATGACTACTCATAAACTGTGATCTGCCACCTGCTAGTCTAAGGATGTCAGGAACACTGAATTATCATGTTACTGCAGAACAAGGGTCCCCAGAACCGGTCTAGCAGGGCCACACGATCTGCTGGTTTTCATTGTCACTCAGCACTTATCAGTTAGAACAGTTAATTACAAGACCAATTTGTATCAGCTGGTTTTTTTGGTCGCTGATATGTCTTTCAGTGTTGTTTATCAGTGTTAACTCTGGTCCCTGGTGTTTCAGAGTGTAGTGTTGTTTATGAGTGTCAATTCTGGTCCCTGGTGTTTCAGAGTGCAGGGTTGTTTATGAGTGTCAATTCTGGTCCCTGGTGTTTCAGAGTGCAGTGTTGTTTATCAGTGTTAACTCTGCTCCCTGGTGTTTCAGAGTGCAGTGTTGTTTATCAGTGTTAACTCTGCTCCCTGGTGTTTCAGAGTGCAGTGTTGTTTATCAGTGTTAACTCTGGTCCCTGGTGTTTCAGAGTGCAGTGTTGTTTATCAGTGTTAACTCTGCTCCCTGGTGTTTCAGAGTGCAGTGTTGTTTATCAGTGTTAACTCTGGTCCCTGGTGTTTCAGAGTGCAGTGTTGTTTATCAGTGTTAACTCTGGTCCCTGGTGTTTCAGAGTGCAGTGTTGTTTATCAGTGTTAACTCTGGCCTTTGCGTTTCAGAGACAGAGTGGCTAAGGCCCGCGGTGCCAAACAGCAACTGGAGAGAGTCCAACCTGGATGCCCCGCCCCCTTCTTCCAGAAAGGTGTGTGCTTGTCCTCACCTGTGTGTGGAGCACACTGTTTCTACACCAACTCTACACCGGCTCTACACCGACTCTACACCAGCTCTACACCGACTCTACACCGACTTACTGCGCTCACAGAACTATAGCGGTTCTGGTCAAATACCTACATACTGTTATACTAATGGAGGCTTGTAACAGTTCTCACCAAACTCTCTTCCCCACCCCCACCCCCCCTCCAGGATCCCCAGTCCCGTTCTGGCCAGTACGGCTACCTCCCGCATAACGTCCGACTGACCCTGGCCCCCGATAGGCCCTCCTCGCCGCACGGCTCGGCCAGCTACGGCCCCCAGCCAATCGCCTCCCGGATCTCCATCCCGCCCTCCAGCCCCCGGGTGCAGCAGCGACGCCCCATCCCGCTGTCCGTCATCATGCGGCTGCAGAACCCGCAGTACTTCGTGGCCCCCCAGCCCCCTGCCCGGGGGCCCGAGCAGGGCAGCGCCCCCTACAGGCAGCCCACCTTCCTGCCCTCAGACTACCTGCCCCAGCCGCCCCCGCCGGAACTCAGGCAGCCGGGGATCTACGGCGAAGGTACGGCGGGGAACCGAGAACACGCTCACCGCCATTTTTACCATGTTCCTTACTCTTGGACGTGTGCCCTCCATTTTAATGTCGTTAAGGTGTTTTGTCTGTGTTTGTCTGTGTTTGCGTACGTGCGCGTGTGTATGCACGTGTTTGTATGCCTGTGTCTGTGTGTATATCCATGCATGTCTGTGTGCATGTGCGTGTGTGTGTGTGCATGTTTGTGTGTGTGTGTGTGCATGTTTGTGCGTGTGTGTGTGTGTGTGTGTGCGCGTGTGTGTGCGTGCCTGTGTGTGTGTGTGTGTGCGTGCCTGTGTGTGCGTGTGTGTGTGTGCCTGTGTGTGTGTGTGTGTGCGTGCATGTGTGTGTGTGTGTGTGTGCTTGCCTGTGTGTGCGTGTGTGTGTTTAGTGCTGGTTCCTGAGGACGTGGAGGCGGAGCTTGAGAGGGTGGAGCCGGGGAGGGATCACGCGATCCCAGAGGACGGCCAGGCCCCTGTGCCCCGCCCACTGAGCCCCACCCGCCTGCAGCCCGTGGTGGCCCCCGAAATCGAGGTGGCCCCCGACCGGCAGGAGGTGCTCCGCCTCCGGGCGGAGATCCCCAGGGCGCTGAAGAGGCGGGGCTCCGTCGACCAATCGCGGCCGCAGGCCAAGGGCCAGTACAAGCAGGTGATCAGCAAGCTGTTCCGCAGGAAGGAGATCCGCCGCAAGGGGGAGCCGGCGAGCGAGAGCAGCAGCTCGTCCGAGGGGGAGGACCCGGCCTCCTCGCCCAGCGCAGCCTCCACCCCCAGCACCCCCACACCTACCACACCTGAGCACAAGGTGAGAGCGTGGGGCCAACCGCACCCACCATTCACGGTTTACACACACCTGCCACACCTGAGTGCAAGGTGAGAGGGTTGGGCCAACCACACCCACCATTCATAGTTTGCACACACCTGAGCACAAGGTTATTCACAGTTTACAAGCTGTTCTTTAGTTTCTCTCACCTCTCTCCCTCCCTCTCCCCCCCCCACTCTCTCTCTTTCTCTCTCTTCCCCCACCATCCCCCCCCCCCCCCCCGCCTCAGGGTGTGAACTCCATCCTGAGGAAGAGCAAGGAGCAGAAGGGTTCTGGGAGGAGGGCGCACCTGAGCCCGCTGGTGCTGCTGCTGGACGGGGCGCTGGTGGGGGAGCTGGAGACGGTGCAGAGGGCCGTGCAGGAGGTACAGGGTTCGGGGTCCGGGGTCCGGGGTCCGGGGTACGGGGTATGGGGTACGGGGTATGGGGTACGGGGTACGGGGTACGGGGCGGGGCGCCATGCACATTTAGGGCTTACTGCTAATGTTTCAGCTTCCTGTGTTTAAATGAATCTGTGTGTGTGTGTGTGTGTGTGTAGATGAGTGACCCCAGCCAGGCCAATGATGAAGGTATAACTGCAATTCACAACGCCATCTGCGGGGGGCACTATACTGTAGTGGAATTTCTGGTGCGGATCGGAGCCAACGTCAGTGCGCCAGACAGCCACGGATGGTAAAGACACGGCTCAGTCTCTCTCTCTCTCTTTCTCTCTCTCTCTCTCTCTCTCTCTCTCTCTCATGAAAGAAACCATTCGCTTGAAAATGCTTTCCTGGCCTGATACATTTGACTGCATCGCAGAAAAACATTGTGGTGGTTCTTCTGCTGCCCCTCATTGTTATGATATTCTCTCTTCCTCCCTCTCACTGTATTATTCATCTCTCTCTCCCTCTTTCCCTCTCTGTCTCTTTCCTTCCCTCCCTCTTCCTCTCTGCCCCTCACTGCCTCTTCCTCTCCCTCCCCCCCCTCCCCCGCCCCGCCCCCCCCCCCGTCCCCAGGACCCCCCTGCACTGCGCCGCCTCCTGTAACGACCAGATGCTGTGCGAGTACCTGGTGCGCAACGGGGCGGCGGTGATGGCGGTGACGGAGAGCGACGGGGCGACGGCGGCGCAGAAGTGCGACCCCTACGCCGTGGGGTTCCAGGAGTGCGAGGGCTTCCTCAGGGGTGAGGGCCGCGCCCGCTTCGCTGGGACAAGGAACGCGAAAATACGAAATACGATAAATATACGATCGGTGCGCACAAGCAAATGTACTTTTTGCTGGACCGCAACAGCGGGGCCAGCCCTACAAACGCGCAAGTCTGCGACTGAGTCACTGAGTGAGTGATGAAGTTACACCATTGGTCAGCTGAGTTATGAAGTTACACCATTGGTCGGCCGAGTTATGAAGTTACACCATTGGTCGGCCGGAGAGGTCCAGCCATATACTAGGTTTTGACCTGGTCTTGTTATTAATTATTTGTTATATTCATTGATCTTAAGTGTTAATGACAAAATAATAAAAAATGCCTAAATTGCTGAATGTGTGTGCACAAATATATTACATTACATTACATTACAGGCATTTAGCAGACGCTCTTATCCAGAACGACTTACACAACTTTTACATAGCATTTTACATTGTATCCATTTATACAGCTGGATATATACTGAAGCAATGCAGGTTAAGTACCTTACTCAAGGGTACAACGGCAGTGTCCTTACCCTGGAATCGAACCTGCGACCTTTCGGTTGCAAGCCCAGTTCCTTACCCACTGTGCTACACACAATATAGATTGATATAAATCAATCTATATTTATAATTTATTTATTATCATCTATTGTTTTATTTAACCTACTCTCTGTGCTGCATTGATTTGTCTGTTAGTTTGTAGATAGCTTATAGAAGCTGTAGGTAAGCTAAAGCTTTGTTTATGAGTAAAAGTCACGCGTTGTTATGGTTGCTGTGTGTGCCCGAGACGTTGAGTAACGGGGTTTTTGTGTGTACCCCCTGATTTCAGGCGTGGAGGACGCCATGGGGGTGGAGAACAGCGGGGTGCTGTACGCTCTTTGGGGGTACCCCGCCCAGGCCCCGGACGAGCTGAGCTTCAGGGAGGGGGACATGGTGACCATCCTGCAGAAGCCCGAGGGGTCCGACTGGTGGTGGGCCTCCCTCTGTGGCAGGGAGGGCTTCGTCCCAAACAACTTTTTTGGGGTAAGAGACACCAAGATGAGAAAAGTACCCAATCTCCCTGTAGCTGGACTTACAGGGTTAAAACATGATAACAATATTAAATTTAAGTAAGAGACAGAGATGGACAAAATGTCTGAAGTTATCTCCCTGTGGCTGGACTTCCAGGGTTAAAACATAATGTTAAATTTAAGTAAGAGACAGAGATGGACAAAATGTCTGAAGTTATCTCCCTGTAGCTGGACTTACAGGGTTTAAAAATGAATAATAACATTAATAATTGTAATAAGAATTATTATCATCATTACCAATGTATCATCATCGTCATCATAATTATGATTACTTCATTTATTTTTTATTTATTTATTTTATTTCATGCAATGGTTTGCAACTTAATGTGCTTCTCAGATACAAACTCATATTTATAAAGTTGATAGCATAGTGTAGGCACCTCAAGAGTTAAGGATATTTATAGTTCATGTTCAAGGTCCAAGGACCATACATAAATATTTCAAAAATAATTGAGCCCCAGGACACTGTTTATTGAACCAAAACATGCTGACTCATTTTGGATATCCAGTGCTTTAACGGGTGTCTCCCAAAAATGTCAGCAATTTTTCGTTCCAAAAGATTTTTTTATCCCGAGGGTGTCACGGGCTGAAGTGACTTTTTCAGTTTCATTAATTTCTTATCAAATGAATGTGTTGTTATTTTAGTGTCTGTTCACATGGTTCCGCATTACAGTATATTCCACGTGTACTTGCTGCTGTGTTTCAAATGGGCTCAATCTGGCTTCTCCTGCTCCTGTAGTTTAGCTCTGCATTTGTTACTCAGAGATTTTTCCTAAAAGAATCAGTGATTTTAACCATTCTCTTCCACCGGAAACTCAATGTCAAACGCGTACGAACGCACGAGAATCAGAAGAGCTGAGCTTCGGAAGGCTGTGAATTTGACGGGTGTTCTTAATCAGGGACGTCAAGTTGACGCGTGTGCTTTGTTTTTCTCTTTTCCATTTCTGTTCCGTCCCTCGATCTGTCCGTCCGTCTATCCTGCAGCTGTTCCCGAAGGTTCGGCCGAAGTCCCTGTGCTAGACGACGGCTCGCGGGACGTTCCTGGCCGTCGCGGCTCGTAAAAGAAGCCGCGGACCCTCCTCCCTTCCCTTGCAGGTGACGCCCCTCAGTCACGCCGTGTGCATGCGGTGGGCGTGGCCTGTGCGTGTGGACAGTCTTTTTCTCCGTGCGTCACACGCAGCATCTCAAAGAAGCCGTGACCTGCACTATTCAAATCTTACAATCATCTCAAAGCTTTTTTTCCCCGCAGTCACCGTTCGTACAGGTTTTGTACTACCTGTTCATGCCATCGGTTCCTGGAACCCCTGGAATATTTCAGCATCTCGGCACTAATATTTAAATATTTAACCTGAAAGCGTTAAGACTTCCGCAAAAACCATTTCGCCCCCCCCCCTCGTTTCTCATGGTGTGTGGCTCAGGACTGGACAGGACGGCTCAGGGTTGGACAAGGTTTTGGAAATCGACTGGTCCAGTTAGTTCTGCATGCTCTGAAAAGCAGGAAAATAAACTCTATGAAAAGCAGTGGGCCAAATGAACATTTGCACCCCCCTAGGGCCGCTGTTCGGACGTTGTGTCCACCCTTTTTTAAGCCGTGCCTTTTCAGCGTTTGAGAAGGATGTTAGCGGCGCTCCCAGGACAGCGCTCTGTGGAATCAGGTGGTTCATCACCTGGTTGCCATGGAATTATCAGCTGTACAGCCCTTTTAGGTACCTGGACAGAAGTACCTGGATATACCTTGTCTGTGTAATCTTGCTGTCCCTGGAACTCTGCTCTATAAACTCTTATGCTACAAATATATATATATATTTCCATATATGGAGATCCAATATGTTGCCATTCTTGATTCATTATTTTGTGTCGATGGAAAGGCTGTTCTTTCAGCATTTAACTTCACAGAATAATGATATCAAGATATAACACTGAAACTAATTTAAATGTGTATATACAATTGTAATTTGCACTGCAAAATATATTGAATAATATATAGAAGTATATTGCTAAATATGCCAATTATTGCCACTTTGGATACAGTGGGATGTGTCTGAATATGAAATATTATGAAACAAAAAAAATGACTGGCAGGCATTAAAAATACAAACGGAGTGCCTCAAAATACTCAAATATATTCCATGTTTTACAGTATGTTTCTATATATGTCAGTATATCTTGTTGTACAAATATTCATCTCACCCTTCAGCTCACCATGATTTCTTTTTTGTGTTCAGATCGTAAGTACAAGGTAAAAAAATGGAGTTCTGTAACATGTAAAGCAATTTGTGACAAAGTTTTATCTCATTTTGAGTTACAAAATGTGTTAAAATGGGAATATTTCTGTGGAGAGCTGGCAATACAGTTTTTGGACTCCAGACTCAGAAGTGCTGAGTTGAACATGCTGGAAATTTGATCGTACAGAGTATCAGATTTGTAAGACCGAGTGAGTTGTACACAATGTGTTTTTTTATTTTTTTTAAAGATTTGTTTTCTTGTTCTGGGAGCCAAGATGTCTGACTCAGCATTCCGTTTGAGACACTGCGTCAGATATGACGGCTATTTACAAAAGATTTCCTTGTAAAACATTGTGATTATTTTATCTGACAGTAGCAGTGTATTGTCTGTCCCAGGGTATCTCGCTGTCATGACTTCTGTTAACTGTTTTCCTTTATATTCTCATCTGTTAATATCCTTCTTTTTTTTGCAGTGTAAAGATTAGTGTTTTTCTTTGAAAGGTTTCTGTCAGTCTGTCCATAAGGTAAGACCATATATTTATACATGAGAATGTATGAAATGTCTCTCATATATACATATATGTATATATGTGTATATATAAACACATATATGTATTGATATATGCGTGTACACGCACTCTTGCATACTTGTGTACATGTAAATGAATGAAATGTATGGGATACTTATTTTTTGTCTTCCATCTGAGAGGCTGATGTGTACTAAGCACTTATAAGAATGCTGTGCGTGCATATATGTGTGTGTTTCTGATGATGGGCTTTGTTACAAACGGTCAATTTGATTTGTACATTTTCAAGCATTTTAATGCCAACAGAAAAGCCATAATACAAATAAATAAATGACGCAAGTCCCAAAAATGTCTGTCTTTTGTTCGCAATGATATACAGTGTTTACGAAAGGAAAGTTTCCTGTCCCATGTATGAACACTGCTGGTTGCAAAAAAAAACTTTCAGGAATGTTTCTTCAGCTCGTGGCACAGCCTCTACTTAGGACGCAAACCCGTAGCCCCCTGGCAACCATCTGGTCCCGTTACTGGGGTCCTACGCCACTGCCCAAACACAAAGGTCATCTAATAACAAACTACAGGTTATACTACAACAACAACAATACTTCAGGTTCTCAAAATATATAATTCTCATTTGTTGTCATTATACAAGTATATCTATATATATATATATATATATATATGAACAACTGAATCCACAACGGTCATGCCTTTTTTCCGTTTTATTGTTCGTGGTCACGATTCAGATAGCAGCTGCTTCTCTCTTCCTTTCTCTCTTCCACTCCCCCCATTTTATATCTTCTGGCCCGAAGCTTGATCGCGTGTCACTGTGAAGTGCTTCTCCCACCGCGTCTATAAATACCGCCTTCCCTCAGCTCATTCGCTTATTTTAAAAGCACTTATCCTTGAAGCCGTTTTATTATTTTTTTTTTTTTTGAATCGTCTGGAGATTCAGAATTCCGTCTCCTCTCCTCGCTCTCCTGCTGACATCACCCCTCTCATTCTGACCCTCAGTATCATTCTGTGAGTATCAAAGCACTGGAGGCTTGAGCTTTGGGATGGTCGTGTTCAGTGTGAGGGGTTAGACTGGGAGCTTAGAGACAGTCGTGCTCAGTGGGAGGGGTTGTCATAACACTGGGAGATTTGAGAGGGCTGAGTTCAGTGTGAGAGGTTATCATTAGACTGGGCGTGTACTGCGGACCTGCGGTCTCAGGAGTCCGGAGATCACACGGGTCGAAAGCCTCCGGCTGCAGGTGCCAGAGATTTAAGAGCAGGTGCCAGGTGAGGGGACTGGGAAAGGGGCGGGGCTACGCGGAAAAGCAAACGCCATCTGCTCAGACCAGGGCACCTCAAAGGGATTAGACAAAAAACACTGAGGCTGTGGGCTGACAAAGGTTCTGGAACAATAGCAACTGCTTCTAACAGATTTGGTCCCAGAAAATGTGAGGCTGGGGGGGGAAATCATTGAACAGAGAAATTACACGATACACGATAAGTCATAAATATTTATGAGAATATTAGTTTTTAAAAAACGCATGAAAACCCACCTGTGAACTTGAACATTCAGCTAGTTTGGCTTTGGCCTGTATTCAGTGTAAGCTATAGCTGTACACTGCCAGGAGGTGGCAGTGGCGAGTCTCTAAAAGGGTAAGCACAAGATATTATTGACTTATGATATTACTGGTGTTTTCCATCAGGAGTGATCAATGTGTCAAATTTTAAGCCATACTACGGAGAATTTTAGCTTAATTTAACAAAAAAAAAGAAACTTAGACTAAAAGTAATTAGTTCAATATATTTGGGGGATGCTGTAATGAGATGCTTACCTTTTTAAATGAGCAGGGTTATGCCGACTGTCCGACAGAGTATGATTCTAATTTATTCTTCTTGATGCCTTTCCATATTTTATTTAGCCCATTTTCATCTAAGTGGTAGACACAAGGAGTGTGTAGGCTCACAATCAGTGTCTGCCAACAACTGTCCCTCTCCTCTTAAACTGTGTTTTTACCCTTCGCAGAGCACGGGTGCATGCAGCTACTTTAATAAGTCAATTAGCCAATACTAGTCTATCCTGTACACCTATATAATTACTGCAGGTTTAAATATAGGGATAATTTAACAAGCCAATGACGTCCAAGGACTGAAGGTGGCTTAGTTTCCATACCTCCCCCATTCTTTGAACACTCCACAAAGCAGACAACTGCTTCTTCTTCTTCTTCTTATTATTATTATTATTATTATTATTATTATTATTATTATTATTATAGGCCTAGCCTATTCACAGTATTGTGTTTCTATTTGCTACGCACCTGCCACTGTTTATGACAAAGAAGCTGTTATCATTAAACATAGGCCTACTTGTTATTATAGGGTTGGCACTTGCATACCCCGTTTATGCGATGGTCTGCTGACTTCACCGGTGGCTAATTTAATAAGCATGCGTGTGCTCATTTGCACGGTTGTGTTCATGGGACACCCCGGAGGCGAACGATCGGGGCCACACGTCTTCTTAAAAAAAAAAAAAAAAAAATTATTTTTATGAAACGTAGGTGCAGAGTCGCGCTACCAAACGCGCGCTCATTTTCCCTCCTTCCTTGGCCCTCCCGTGTCACGTTCGTGTCTCGCACTTGCCCCGTCACCATTATGTGTCGACGCAGGGTTTTTTTTTTTTGTTTGCAGTGGTCCGAGATTGTGCTGAACAGCGATTTTCAGTCGGTCGAGCTCATTTGACGCCTCATTGAGACCCCGTTATTACCGAGATGGGGAGAAATGGACTGGTATCGACGCGGACGGAGAATTTTGGCCTGCTGACACATACAGCAGTAAGCTACTTTACCACCGTCTGCACTGTTTCCTCTTTTTTTTCCTTTCTTTTTTTTTCTTTTTTTTTTTTAACGGCTTTCAACCATTTTCGCTTTGCTCGGTCGCTCTCACTCAGCCACAGCCGCAGAGGACTTGCGCTCGCCATTACCCGTGAAGGTATTTGTTTGACCCGGGACGTCCCAAGAGGCTTACTCAACATGACAGGACAGCCTGGATCCAAGTGCCTTCTGCTGGCATAAATGTGTGTAAATAAGTAAATAAATAAATAAATTACGGTGCAAAATTCAGCTTTGCTATTTGGGTTATCCTTTACGAGGGAAAGAGAGAGAGAGAGAAGTGATTATAAGAGACTGTCTTGAACGTTTTGGAAGACAGGAAGGTTTTGAAAGAGGAGGAAGGCTCAGAGGGTAACCCGTCTTCTGAACGCGGTGATAATCTGTGAACTGCAGGGCCGTAGGCCTACAGATTCAGTCCCTGGGGCCGATGTCAGACAGCGCAGGCCGTATATCAAGCAAGCAGACCGCTGCTTGTGCAGTGAAGCGCGAGCTGAGGTTTTAATTGTTTAAATGCTTCGAGCGAAACTTCCACATTAAAAGTGCACAAATTAAAATGCACTTTTTTTGCACAATGCTTTAGATGTCAAAAAAATAAAAAATGACACATTTGCAAAAACACAGTACACACACACACACACACACACCCACCCACTCTCTCTCTCTCTCTCACACGCACACACATACATACACTCACACAAGGTACATATGCAAATAGAAAAGGGGCTCATTCCAATAACTTATTTTTTTTAAACTCATTGCTTCCTTTCCTTGCGTCCTTTCCTAGCTCTGAGGTCCACCCATCAGAGGATGCAAGGAAAGGAAGCAAAAACAGGATGCAAGGACAGAGGGGGGCAACATAACTCAGGAGGTAAGAGCGGTTGTCTGGCAGTCGGAGGGTTGCTGGTTCGATCCCCGCCCTGGGCGTGTTGAAGTGTCCCTGAGCAAGACACCTGACCCCTAACTGCTCTGGTGAATGAGAGGCATCAATTGTAAAGCGCTTTGGATAAAAGCGCTATATAAATGCAGTCCATTTATCATTACCATTTACAGAGGAATCAAAGAAAAATTGGACTGAATCCAATCGCTTATTTTACGCATCCTGGTCACCTTGGTCTTCGCCTGAGCAGGAAATCGATCGAGGGCCGCCATCTTCAAGGACATCCCAAACCTCTAAATGCTCCTTGAAGGAGCTACGAGCCAGGAACTGGGATGTGTCTGGTGCAAAACCAGTCACATTCTGCTTCTGGTCAGTTCTGGTGGACCTTTGCACCAAGCCTACCGTACATGCCAGCCACTTCACTTGCTTTAGCTACCTTGAGCTTACAATGCTTTAGCCAGCAGGCTAATAACGGTAAGACTGTCCAAACCACATCCTACAGCAGGGGTCAGCAACTCACGGCCCTCGAGGGCTGAGACCTGCTGGTTTTCCACCCTCCCTTTGCCTGGGAGTCAGGTGTGAAGACAGTTTGGCCAATCAGTAGCACTAATTACCCGGGAAAAAAGAAAACCAGGGCTGGATTTGGATTCGAGGGCCAGAGTTGATGATCCCTGTCCTACAGTAATTGTGGTTTTCAAACAACCCGAGTGCATTGCTGCACTGCCAGCTTCATCTTTGCGCTAGGCCTACCATCCAGGCCTTTGTACAGGTCACTCGCTTTAGCTAACTACTTAGCGTACAGTGCTTTAGCCAGCAGGCTAATAATGGGTAATAATGTCCAACGCAGATCCTGCGTGAATAACCACATAGTTACTGTTTCCAATAACTTAGCGTTGTTTCCAATAAGGTGTTGATACGTACAAACCACACCAGTCCCGGAACTGACCGGAAGCCGAAGGCAACCTTTTTTTTGCAGAAGGGCAACAGGTTTTCCACTGGCTGAGGCTCCTGAAGGATGCTTGAGCAAGGAAACTCAAGTGCATCCTTTGCCAAAGTTTTTTTTTTTTTTTTTTTTTTTTTGGAACGCATGACGTATAAGCGATCGACCTGTGGCTCCACCTCTCCCCACCTGCTGTGTCTGCTATGTAATTGACGTGGTTTCAAGGTCAGGCGAGGAGCGAGGAGACAAGGATAGATTATAAGTGCTTGGAATGAGCCCAAGGCCAATTTACCGTGTGCTTCTAGCAGTGAGAGCTAAAGCAATGACGTCATTACGAACGGCTTCCTTTTTGTGGCTCTCAAAATTTGACACACTGTGGATGCGGGCGTGCCAACTGTCAGTGATTTGTTCTCGGCGTGTGCTGCTAGCCAACTCCTCTTCTGGCTCTTTCCAAACACAATGGCCTAGAAGGGACGAGTATAGCAGCACTCTGGCGCAGTGCATTTAGAAAAGAGTATATGTAGGCTATGTCCTGGGAAGAAATAGACCGGAATGTTTTCGGTTTTTGGAATGCCAAAATCATAAATCATAATCATAAACAAGCACGTAACCGTCCAGACCCACGGCGCAACTCACTTCCACAGACACATTTCAGCTGGCACCACCTGCGCATGCGTCCCACAAAATGTCCCGCAAAGGTCGTCCGTGAGTGAGTGAGTGACCACAATTTGCCATGCATAGCCCATGGCGGCAGTTCCTGCACGCAGTGGGAAAAATAAAGTCCCTTGTGAACCTGGGTGGTTAACCTGTCACAACCAATACAAAATATATGAGGCATCGTTCATCTATATATTACATGTATATGTACTTACACCCAGTACCACAGAAGTAAAGCTACTGTTACTGTTAGCTCCAAATAATGACATACTATGAAATAAATTACTATGAAATATACAATTTCTCACCTGAAAATAATCATTAAAAAAAGAGATTGGAACTAGTCAGCTAAGCTAGGCCTCACACGCACAGACAAAGATTTTGGGGGGGACGCAGGGGATACGTCCCGCTCAATATTTAGAACACATGCATTTGTCCCCCCCAAAACACGAAAGAAGCGTTTCCACCATAAATTGATTCAGAAAGGCACTAATTGGTGCATAAAAATTCACCAGAATGCAGGAAATGAAGTGTTTGACACTCGATATTTCCTGGGGGAGGACCCGCAGACTGCCCGTTTAATGTGCCCCCCCCCCCCCAATGTTCAAACGAAACCTACGCCACTGCTCACGCGGTGTTGGAATGGAACTCCACTGTGGACTGCGCGCCGGTGACGATCGAACGTTCATGTACATCTTGTGCTCTCGTCCGAGGCGCTTCTATGGCGAGCCGTTGAGACCTATAAAAAGGCCGAATTCAGACCGGCACTTAAGTGCTTTTCCCGCTCAATTCATGGAAAATCCACTAAAGCGCATGTCCGAATTCGGCCCTAAGCATCCTATATACAGTACATATGTGGATACGCCGACGAATAAACAGTAAACACACACACACACACAGGCCTACACGCTTAAGCCGACGTCCAGAATAACAGCCTGTCCTCCTGCTTCTGCTTTCAGAACCCAGCCGCCCAGGGACCATAAATGTTGAATGCCTGCCCACAGCATTAAAGCACCACTCTGAGTAATTACATCTGAGGGAGATTGGTTGTGTCAGACCAACGGTGGGGAAATCTTTCCTAATGCGATCTCAACAAGAGCCTCGTTTAATTATTAAAGGACAACAAAACAGGACCGCGGGCTTCGCGCGCGGGAGTCTGGCAGGTGAGATGGATGATCCACGGCGTGCGTAGCGTACATCACGCGCTCACCTCCCCGACAAAGCCCGGCCAGCCGCACAGCTCAGTATTATTCGCGTGCTGTTTCTGTGATGACTCCACGCGCAACGTTAAGCCTATTTAACGGTAATCTTATTTAACCTTTTAGGTTTAAATAAGACTCGGGTGTAAGCTAGAGCGTCCGCTGTGCAGGTATTTGCTCCCTGAACCGACAGCTTTTGATTTCGTTGGCTGAAAATCATGTCGTCTTTAGTTACGGGTTATACGAAATGAATGGCATATGATACGACTGATTTGCGTGTGATGATGACGACACATTTATAAATATCCCTGACACAATTATACCGTCTAAGAAAATATTTGTGCGGTGTAAAAGGACATGACAGTCAGATGATTTGTAGTCACGCTCTCTCTAACCTGAACCCGTTAGTAATCTGAAATCCTTTAATTCCGTAGGCACCGGTAGCCTACAGATCCTGCAAATGACAGACCGTTTTAAAATAAGCATCTGTTTTCACCAGTGTTCTGGTCAAAATTCTTATTTCACGCGATGGGTAATTTGTCTGTTCATCGATCGGCATCAGAAATATAACCCTTTTCTAAAGGAGCAGCCCGAGGGCAGCTGATCCGATTGATCAGCACATCTTTGAACAAAAGACCACTCGCAGGCTACAAAGTGCTGCGTAAAGCAGCCGTTAGAAGGGTTGTTCATTATAACCGCGTGTTTCAAACAGATCAATCAACTCGACTTTACGCCCGGGGGGGAGACTGCACTTTTGTTCGAAAGGAGAACCACAGCAGAGGAAATCCATGGGACCAATCCCGGACCAGGCCCTGTCTCATCCTGTATCGGGATCCTTATTATTCATTACGCTTTAGAGGAGCAGGATCACAAACATGGGATTAAAATGTTGTAAACTGAACGTTCTACTGCGGATGTGACAGTCACTCCTGGCAACAAAGGAGATGAGATGAGTTCTAGAACACACTGAATTTTGAAAAATGCTTCAAAGGGATAAGTAGGCATGCGTGTGTTTTTCACACATGGATCTTATTTGTGTATTGTTTGAATAAACTGATTGTTAAAAAATGGTTGGCCTGAGTCAAGCACATACTTAATCAGTGTAAAATGTACTTGTGCATAGAGTTGGTTTAACACTGAATGCTACTGTGGTTGAAGAACCCATACTGGTGATCATGTTCTGCGCTGTTATTTATTTATTTATTTATTTATTTGGGGGGGGGGGGGGGGGGGTAAAAGCATATAGTGGAGAGAGAAAATCAGTCTTTGCACCTCCTCCTTCTTTTCCCTCTTTCTCCTCCCTTTAATCTGGCCCTACTCCCTATCTCCTCTCCTCCACCGTGATGAATAATGGAAAGACGCCTGCTCATCCCCCCATCCCACGCTTCACCTGGGTGCTCTCCCTTCTCTGCAGCACCTCCCTGCACTAAATCATTCAGACCGTCAGGAAGATTCGGGCTAAGTGGGGAGCACCGTGCCAAAGACCCTTCACACCACCACCTCCCCCCCCCCCCCCCCCCCCAGGATTCCACTTCAGCTGGCAGCTACTTTCTCTTGATTGCTCCCTCTTCCTCCTCCATCCCCTACTCCTCCTCCTCGTCCACATCCCAGCCTGCGGGGGCTCTTGTTCATTCAGCCAAAGTTTCAGTGAGGACATCAAGAGAGCCCGCACGCACGCACGCACGCACGCACACACCCCTAGAGGTTACATTTAGGGCAGACAGCAGAATGCGTTTAAGAACCGAAAAAAAAGCTCTAAACTTTTTAAATGTTCCACAGACCCCATCCCCTTCCCCTTTATCTCCTTCCCCTTTGCTTTTCTTCTCCCGTCTCCCGTTCTGAGCAACCCATGGAGACGTCGGCCTCCTGCAAAAACCCGCAATTATTCTTAATCTACCGCTGAATAAAGCGATTCCCCCCTCTGCCCGAGTTTCACATATTAATCACTTTAATTGCAAGGGGGGGGGGTGACAACGGCCCTTTCAACACTTAATGAATTATTTACCATTTCCTGTCTTAATTGTGGTCATTGCAGTTCTGAAACCAAAAATTAAATATTAAAATTGTGAAAGTGAAGATCTCATTTGTCTCAGTTCACTGGTTCCTTGTATTCTTAATGAGATAAACTGTGATGCTTTATGGGTATTTTTGGTCTATTTTACATTAGTGTAAATACATTGGTATAAGTTACATTGTGTACGTCACGTGCCGGTAAAGGAGGGAACGTTCCGGAACAATGTACGATGCGGACCTAAACTCAAGCGTTTATTACCTACATAAAGCTCAATTCAATTTCACATAAGAGTAACTTCAGAAACATTAATAAGTGCTTATTCAACTCATGTAGGCTAACCGGCACTAAACATGACAAACTGCTATTATGTGAACAAACAAAAAAACCCGATAGTATTCACACACGACTCCTTTTTGAAATTGCGAAGATAATGACAAGCCACTGATAGTAGGAATGCTGATGCACACTTTTAATGAGAAACAGATTTACTCAAAATTGTCCCTGCATTATTTTACAAAGCAGGGCGTTACTCAGATCAAGCTGTGAGTTTTAATGTTAACATGCACAGATAGTAAAAATAAAAACCATCATTCCATTCTTGGGCGAAACTTTAGCCTACTTTAATACAGGGTGGTTGTAAGTGTCGTCTTCCAGTCTTATGCTATATTGTGCTATGTAATATATATATATATATATATATATATATATATATATATATATATAGTGGCATTAGCCTTGATCCAAGGCGTTCCCAAGCTCCCCAATTAGCAGGGCGTCAAACACGCCGCACAGTGTGGCCCAGCTAACGAGGCGGCGTGCTGTAATCTCCGTCTCCCCGGACGGCTAATAAAGCCGAGCGAACCACAGGAACTGCTGAGCCGGAGAGAGGCATAAATAAATTATCGCGTGTCTTCGGTTCGATTTGAATAGCGGCGGCTCGTGGGACATTAAAGGAGATCGAGGGGCCGTTGAAACTGGATACATCGCGGAAATCGAATACACCCAACAGTGTCTCAATAGAGCGCCCCCAGCCCCCGGCAAGCTGGGAGAGAGGGGGGGGGGGGGGGTTGATGTCTCAGGGAGGAACGTATTTTGTAGCAATGCCTTTAAATGGCCACTTCCACTCATTTCATTGCTTATTAATGCTTTACTCACCCCAGCCGTTCCAGGTCTGCAATAAAAACAGAACGTCTCAGAGCTACCGCTAGGACAGCCCGACTCTCCCACAATTCCCTCACTTCCATCCATCTCTCCTTCCCTCTCTGTTGCAGCCCACAGCCTCCAACTTACAGGAAGCAAGCAGCAGCAATGACTGCAGCATAAATGCCACAGAAACACAAACTGAGAATTAGTCCAAAGGCAAACGTTAAACGATTTTTTTTTTTTTTTTTAAAGTGACCCAAAAAGGCATGCTAGGAGAAGTGGTCCAACAGCACGAATTGGGAGGCGGGATAGGGGGTAGTTTAGGCCTCCCCATGAAGACCCGAAACAACGCCAACCATCCTACAAACAACCAAAACACAACAAACTAAAACAATCCTGAAAACAGAGGAAAGTTCACTAAACCAATTGAGAGCGTTCAACAAAAGAAAACAAATAAATAAATACCTGCGTGCCCTTTGCAGCCAACAGCAGCAGGACGCGAAAGAGCCCAGCTCTTGGGAAAGAGGACAGATCGATATTTACAGGCTCCAGAACAGACGGCTAAGCGAAGGAAGTTCATAATTAGCTCAGGTGTGACCATTTTCTCAATTAGCACAGGTGTGAATGGCTCCTATCAGCAGAGGAGAAGGGGAAATGAGACCTGCACACTCATCACATGTCAGGGAGAGGGGAATATTATATATATATATATATATATATATATATATATGTATATATATATATATATATATGTGTGTGTGTGAATATATACTTATATATATACTTATTTAGCGAATATTTAGCAGAGTGTAACACACTCCACTTAAGTTCTTTGTCATTTTCTTCTTGCTTTTCTTAATTTAATGACTTAATGCTGTCCCCTTCCCCCTCTGTCTCTCCTTTATTCACTCACAATCTCTCTCTCTCTCTCTCTCTCTCTCCCCCCCTGTCTGCCCATAAATAGCGAATCCAATTGTTCCAAAATCTTGAAAATGCGCGGTATGTAAGTGCATTTCTGTACACGCCGTTTTCCGTGAGGGTGATCCTTCCCTCTCTCCTCTGAATTTTACATTTCTCTCCCCCCTTTCTCTGCCCACGCGTTCTTCTCCTGCATCCCCTTCTTTTCCCCGCTGCTGTTTCTCCTCTTCCCTCCCACTCCCTGTGCACTTCGATGTGTAATTGATTTGCCGGTACATTAACCCTCCCCAGTGGGAATATAATTCCTCTCTCTTTCTCTCCCTCTCTCTCTCTCTCTCTCTCTCTCCCTCTCTCACTCACTCTCTCTCTCTTTCTGTTTGTCTTTCTCTTTTAATCTTTTCCATATTTTCCACATCCCTCTCTCCTGGCAACATGCAGCACAGGTAGTAATGGACCAATGCACTACCTGTAGTGTGAGCCTCTCAATCTGTTCAGTTTTATGATTCCATTTCAGGTTTGAATCCATGGTGTGGTTACTTGGCAACATCTCTAAAAGCACTGAGCCGGTGAAATTTCTGAGCACTAAAATACTTTGCTGAATAATGCGCTTAATTACATTAAGCACAAGTTTGGTGATATCACTCATTGAGAGGGGAGGGAGTGCACATTTAGCATTTCTTATGTTTCATTCGTTAGTGATTTCTCTTGCTCTGGTGATGTGTGTGTGTGTGTGTGTGTGTGTGTGTGTGAGCGTGCGCACGCAAGTGTGTGTATGTGTGTGTCCATGTGTGTGTGTGCGTGCTTGTGTGCGTATGTGTGTGTGTGTATGCGCGTGTGTGTGTGCGCGTGTGTGTGTGTGTGTGTGTGCACGTGCGCACGCAAGTGTGTGTGTGTGTGTGTGTGTGTGTGAATGTGTGTGTGTGTGTGTGTGTGTGTGTGTGAATGTGTGTGTGTGTGTGTGTGTGTGTGTGTGTGTGCCTCGTGGTCCAAGGCTATGGGTATGCATGTGTTTTCATTCTTCTCGTGGGGCTTCAGAGAGAAGAAGGGTGAGGCAGAAAGATGGAGAACTCCTTTGTGATGTCTTTCAGATTACAGAAGGAGAAAGAAAGGTTGGGAGGAAATGACATCACATGCAGAGGCACCACAGAAACAAAGCACTCCTCTTTCCAACATTCTCTCTCTCAAAAATAAAAAATTCCACAAAGTAAATATTTTATCCCCTTTTTTCTCTACGTGACGAGGGAATGTAGGACAGAGGGGCGGGTCCATAAATGAATGATGCGTAGATGCGCCGTGGTTCAGCGGTGAACGCTCAGAGCGCTGGAGGTAGCGGCTCGGTGTGATCAGAGCGTACAGCCGCTAGAGCCGCTATCCGCTCGCAGTTTACCGCGCTCACAGGGGCTTATGGCAGGGGTGGAATTAACCTACGCTCATCACACAGATTATTTCCTTGGGCCGGGGAGTGGGGGGTGGGCGGGGGGGGGGGCAACCCTGTTTCCTGGAGCACCGTATCCATTTCTGGATTTCAGGCCTACCTCTGCGCTTAATTAAGCAATTAAGCCCATCGTTCATGTGATCTGCCATTTCAGCGACGTTCGCCGATAAAGCTGTCAGCGATAGCCGAGGACTGTTCTTGTCTTCCTGTGTGAGGCGATTTAGCGTGACCTAATCCGCGAGCGAACAGGCGTCGGTGCGTTCGGCTAATTGGCTAATTGAACCGTGGTAATGAGTGGAAACAAAAACCAGGAACGGCACTGCCCTCGGGGAACAGGACTCCCGAGCCCTGTCCAATTAAACCAGGACAAGAAAAGAGGAAACTGGCAACTCAAGCAGGCCATTCTACAAATCATTAGTCTTGTGCAAAATACGTTGTTTAAATTGCTCGTTGTTCAAATTTCAGACATATTTATTCATTAATCCCTGTAATTGCTAAAACTTGGTAGGGATGCCTGTCAGTCATCCAAGCCAGGAATTTCTCCTAGTATGACATCATCCCAAGTCTCTGTTTGTTTGTGACATCATTGGCCTTTGCTGGAGTTCTGGCAGGGCTGCAGTGAAGCAGAGTGGTTACAGACCTGGGCCTGGAACTCAACGGGTGTGGGTTTCATTCCCAGCAGGGGTGATGTCTCTGTAACCCTCCAGTAAGGTGCGTAACCTGACTTGCCTCATTTAATAATCCAGCTGCTTAAGTGTTTGTTTTAAAAATAAAAAAAAAATGTCATCAGTCTATATCATCAGGATAAGAATGCAACCGCGATCGTCTGAGGCATCCTTACACATTCCAAATGCTCCTTCTGTAATCATTCAGAGCTATAACAGTCATGTGATGTTTTGACGACCACGAGGCATGTCTTCATTCACACTACTAGTCTGTAGAAGTGCACCCTTGTGGCCTGTATTCTTTAGCTTGTTTTCAGTTCTCAGGTAAGAAACCTTTTAAAGGATCCATTTCCTGTCTCAACAATGCTGTTGCCTTATAGCAGGGGTGTACACTCTTATCTGAAAACAGTCGGTGTGGGTGCAGGTGTTTGTTTCAGCCCAGCGCTGTGACACCTAATACAACTAATTAACCAATCACGGTCTTCAATCGAGATCTTGATAAGTAGAATCAGATGAATTGGTGCTGGGCTAGAACAAAAACCTGCACCTATTCATCTATCGAATACTACCACCACAGTAATGTTATATTATAGTGTTCGTCTATGGACAACTGACACTATAGTGATGTTATATTATAAGGTTCACCTATTGAATGCTAACACAACTGTTCAGTTCTTTCATAGTGTTCATCTACTGAATGCTAACAGCACAGCGCTGCTCCCTTGTTTGTGCAGCTTGCAGTAAACAAACAGCACGTTTGTGTCGAGCGCAGGGGGCTGCAGAATGTTCCGGGAGCGGTGAAATTGGCTGGCAATAACCGGGACATTTGTTTGTGAGCCGCCCTGGGGGGGGGGGGGGGGGGGTACATCCGTAAGGTGTGTTCCAGAGAATGGGTGTGTGAAGTGCCTTTCTGTGGAAGTGCCTGGACCGCCGAATCTTCCTCAGATGCCTGCGTGTCAGGCTGTGCACACCCAGTATTGAGTCATTTCCAGTTCATTTCTTGAGCTCTTGAGGCGGAGAGTAACCTCAGGCATTCACAGTACTGGGATGGGTTTGATTTTGTTTACAGATCTGACATTTGCATTAAATTTAAAAAAGTGTTTTTTTTTTGTTTTTTTTGGCATCGTCTCTAGGTTGGTTTCACACTGTACGGATTCTGCAGAACTATAATGCTTTTGCATAATACTGTATGTTTTTCACATGATCTATGCCAGCGCGTGACCTCAACCGGTCCGGATCGCGTGTCATCAGTGATGTCATCACCTCCTCCTCTTTCCCACTCGCTCGGATCTTACCTCCTGGTAATCAGATTGAAGATAAAAGCAAGAACAGGACACAGTTCGGCAAAGGGAAGCGCATTCAGTTTCCATTCATTTTCCTTTGTACAAAAATGAATGTTGTGCTTTAATTAGTGTTCCTAAATCTCACCTGATAGATGATCATGACAGAGCGTTTATGACAGAATGCATGATAGAGGATGCATGTCCGGGTGGCTCACCCAACTCAGCACAGCACGCCCAGACCAGGGCCCGCATTCATAAAACATCTCAGAGCTGTAGTGTCTGCAGGTTTAACTCCAGTCTTGGAGGGGGCGCTGTGTCTGCAGGATTAACTCCAGTTCTTGAGGCCTGCAGCATCTGCTGGTTTAACTCCAGTCCTGGAGGGGGCGCTGTGTCATGCTGGTTTAACTCCAGTCCTGGAGGACCACAGTATCTGTAGGATTAACTCCAGTTCTCGAGGGCCGCAGCATCTGCAGGTATTTTTTGTGGTTTCCTAGCAACCGGTGGCCAATTTAAAACCTTGGAAACAAGGTTTTATGTTTGTAGTATTTTGGTCGATCAGTGACTCAGGTCAGTTGTTTAAGTTTTGAAACATCCCCAAAATCCAGACAGGACTGGAGTGGGACCCCCCTGGGACAGGATATTGACCAGGTAAATCACACAGTGAGAGCGACACTTTTGACACAGGTGTGCCAAATCAGCAGAAGTAAAGTAAACTTTAAAATACAGGCCACACCTGTGCATTCAAATATTAACCAAATTGGCTTAATGTTGCAATGACTCCATTGCACCAACATCATTCAGGAGTAAGTCTAGATAACTGATCAGCTGATTGTATTTACCTTGTTATCACAGACCGAATAAAGGCCAGCTTTAGCAGTATAATTTTAATCAACTCAACCCCCCCCCCCTCCCCACTCCCTTTTTCTGAATAACGTAAGTGTGAAGTGGTTTGTGGTTGTGTGTGCGATGACTCTTTTCAGTCTGACGAACAAAGCAGACTACGGTCCTTGAAACGTGCAGATGTGCACGCATCCGGAATCTGGTGAACGAGGCCACACATTGGCCCCGCCCACCCACCGACACCCCCCCCTCCAACACCCCCATCCAACACCCCCAACCGACACCCCCAACCGACACCCCCAGCCGACGTCATCTTCTACACTAGCAGGCGACGACGAAGTGGCGCGGGATGAAAGCCAGCGACAGTCAACGGCCGATTCCTCGCAGAATGCAAATTATATGCATTTCACGACCGGAATTATTAAGCAGGATTAACCATGCGTAGTGGCTGCCTTACGCGCTGTGTACGCGGCTGCATCAGTGAAACCGTGTGACTGCGTTGTGCTAACACTAAATAATCTCAACGACAAAGAAGACGGCGCAGTAATCCCGAAGCGAATTAGCAGTTTCTCGAAGCTCTAATCAAGAATTCAGACAAAAGCAAAATTTTGAAAAACAGCAGGAACTCAAATTAAAAGAACGTAATTGCAGGCGGATGAGGTATTGTGAGAAATGGCGTTTCGAGCACGAGCTGCTCTGGGGGAAGAGGAGCAGATAGTAAAAGGACGGGACAATGAGCTTCTCTGTGTCTCCTTCGTCTATTTTTGAACGTGAACCTTAATTCCGGTTAAGTGACGGGGTCACGGGGTCAAGCCGACATGAACGTGGCTCAAGGGGAGGACTCACATGTGTGTCTGCGGTACCACTCCACAGAGAGCACAGGCCTTTACCTCGTCTACCGAACATCCCCCATTCTCTCCCTCTCTGTCTCTCTCCCTCCCTCTCTCAGTCAAATTAAAATTCAAAATGCTCTGTTGGGATAACAAGATATTTCGTATATTGCCAAAGCACGAACACGTACAAAGGAACACAAAAACATAAATCCAGACAGTCTCCCTCAGTTTCTCTCTCTCTCTCCCCCTCGCTCTATCGCTCCTTCGCTTTCTCGCTATCTCCCTTGCTTTCTGTCTCTCTCCCTTTCTCAGTCTCTCTACCTTACTCTATCTCTCTCGCCCTATCTTAGTCTCTGCCTATCCCTTGCTCTCTCGCCCTTGTTTTCTCTCTCCCCCTTGCTCTATCTCTCCCTTGCTTTCTGTCTCTCTCCCTTTCTCAGTCTCTCTACCTTACTCTATCTCTCTCGCCCTATCTTAGTCTCTGCCTATCCCTTGCTCTCTCACCCTTGTTTTCTCTCTCCCCCTCGCTCTATCGCTCCTTCGCTTGCTGTCTCTCACTCTATCTGGCTCTCTCACTTCTCTCTCTCTTTCTCTCTCTCTCACGATTGAATGCATGGCTTAATGCTGATGTATTGGCAGGACAGCTGGTCCAGTACTGCCAAAGCATGAATAAATCATACACGTAAAACATCTAACTGTGCTGTGTTTATTACACAGATTGAATTGCTGTTTCTCTGTCACCAAAAAAGTATTCAGCTCTCAATATAATTTCTGGCGAAACAGAGACTGAGAGATCACTGGGTGCCCAGTTGCACCGGTGTCAGTCGTCCTGTCCAGGGTTAGCCGAGGAAGCTGGTAGCATCGGTGCTGGTGGAGCTCAGCTGTGTGGGAATATCAGCTGTAGGGACCGGGTCCCCATTCTGTCCACGCGGGGTGAGCTAGGCTAACCCACAGGCTCTAGGACCCCGTGAGCCAGCCCCGACATCGTAGTGTAGCTGAGAAACGGGAAAAGGAGAGAGGGAGAGAGAGAGATAGAGAAAGAGAGGGGGACAGAGAGAGAGAGGGAGAGAGGGAGGGAGGGACAGAGAGAGGGGGAGAGAGAGAGAGGGAGGGAGGGAGAGAGAAAGGGGAAAAGAGATAGGGGAGAGATAGAGAGGGAAAGAGGGAGGGGAGAGAGAGGGAGAGAGGGAGGGAGAGAGAGAGGGGAAAAGAGAGAGAGAGGTAGAAGAGAAGGAGAGCAAGTCGCTGTCGCTGCTCAGCACTTGGAAAGTCGCTGAAAGCTTAGCCTTTACAGGAGACACTTAAAGAGGCAGCAAAGGCATAAATACCCTGCTTTAGTGGGATTACAGAGCTCCAATTCCATCTGCGACAAAGAGATAGAGGGAGAGAGGGAGGGAGGGAAAAGCAATGAGGAGGGAAGAAAAGGCTGAGTAAAGAAAAGGTGAGAAGAGAGGGGAGAAAAACTCTATAATATATGATATCTACAGTCCCATGTTCCCGTAGGAATTTCATTTCTGCAGGCACTACATGGGTCCATGCAGATACATGCGTAAATATATATTTTTATGCTTTTAAAAAATGTTGTCAAACCACACACAGGCACATAATTGAGAGATCCCTAAATCAGAACATAATCAGTACGGAACATGCACAGCACACACTCACGACCAGCAGAGCGTGGAGAAACGTACACAGATCAACTCACTCAACCACGTGTGCAGTCGATCGTTTATCTGCCTCTCTCTCTCCCTCTCTCTCTCCCTCTCCCTCCCTCCCTCCCTCTCCCTCTCTCCCCCTCTAATGCTCTCTGTCTCTCGACCGCTAGGGCTGACTCCACAGGATCGGAGGCTGTGTTCTTGCATCACACCGCGCGTGGAGCTGAACTCGCCGGATGCTTCAGTCTGGGATGCTGGATTCTACCCCTCTCGTCCGCAAGCGCTCCCCTCCTCCCTCTCTCTCTCTGTCTCTCTCCAGCACTTCACCGGTTCACTGCATGGGCTGAAGACAAAGAAATATCTGGCTGCACTGAGGTAGGTCTCACCTATCTCTCATTGATTTAAAAAAAAAAAAAAAAAAAACATTTTCAATCAATCAAATGCATGCTCAGTTCTAGAATCTACGGAATTCAGCGGTTCGTGTGCTGTTAAGGAAGGAGCTCTCGGAACGGAATGGAATGGAATGGAATGGAATGTTCACTAATGAATTGTAACCACGGGCGCCTTTTCATCTGGAAAGTGGCAACAATTACCATTTATATGAGAAACGATGCTGTCGCGTGATTTACGGTCTCCTGGAGAGAAGGCGAGCGTGTGCTCTTGCCGCTGTCCGTAGCGTAGCGTAACTGTTTGCCGTTGCCGTTGGCTTGATTGGGGACTGTGATATCTCGGTGTAGTTCTGGAATAGATTGGCTATGGTGAAATACGAACGGGGGAACACAAACAGATGATGTGGAGAATGTAACCAATAACAATCTTCATTACCTGTGGCGGTACTGATCTTTTTTTGCTGTTCTTTCTTCTCAGATTTTTTCCATTTTTCCGTAGGTGCTGTCATGTGAATTTATGTCATGGCACAGATAGAGAAGAATGGTATATAATATATGTTTTTGTTGTCATGTGAGGTTGTGTGCTGGGAGCTGTACCTGCAGATTGAAGCAGGGGGTGAGGGTCGAGGGATTTATCCAGCGGCTGTTGGGCTATTGCGTTGTGTCCATGGGGAGACAGGCACCACTGCTGCAGTGGAAGACCGGCTTTCCTGCTGATGTGTGTGAGCACTCTGTGTGTTTACTGCAGACTGCATACAGGGCAACTGTGTGAGGATAGGGAAACATGGACACACACACACACACACTCACACATGAACACCACACACACACACACACGCTCACACACACACTCACACATGAACACCACACACACACATACACACACACTCACACATGCACACCACACACACACACACGCTCACACATGCACACACACACACACACACACACATGCACACACACATACACACGCATGCACACCCATACACACGCACAGACACACTCAATCACACAAACAAACACATGCACAAATACATACACATACAAACACACAAACACACACACACACACACACACACAAACTCGCTCCTCATTCTAGATAAAGATCTGCATTCGTGCGCTCTCGTACTACCTTTTCTTTCTGAAACAAAGAGGATTCGTTAGCGAGGAGCGGCCTCGGTGGGGAGGTAAGATTTTTCTTGTTTGTCATGCTGTGGAGCAGCCCCAGCCAATCCTCCGGTGCCTGAACACGGAGTGTAACAGCAGCCTACAGCGTGGACGTGACAAATGTCCAGTCAAGCCCCGTGGCTTGTGCCTGGTGGTGGTGGTAATGACTCGGTTGTGCGGTAAGCTGTTTTTATCCAATACTCGCAAATTGTCACAGCAGAACGTTCACAGTCACTGAGTCAGAGAGGGGAGGAGTCACAGCGGAACCCTCACAGTCACTGAGTCAGAGAGGGGAGGAGTCACAGCGGAACCCTCACAGTCACTGAGTCAGAGAGGGGAGGAGTCACAGCGGAACCCTCACAGTCACTGAGTCAGAGAGGGGAGGAATCACAGCGGAACCCTCACAGTCACTGAGTCAGAGAGGGGAGGAGTCACAGCGGAACCCTCACAGTCACTGAGTCAGAGAGGGGAGGAGTCACAGCGGAACCTTGACAGTCAGTGAGTCAGAGAGGGGAGGAGTCACAGCGGAACCCTCACAGTCACTGAGTCAGAGAGGGGAGGAGTCACAGCAGAACCTTGACAGTCAGTGAGTCAGAGAGGGTAGGAGTCACAGCGGAACCCTCACAGTCACTGAGTCAGAGAGGGTAGGAGTCACAGCGGAACCCTCACAGTCACTGAGTCAGAGAGGGGAGGAGTCACAGCGGAACCTTGACAGTCAGTGAGTCAGAGACGTTTAGGGTCACAGCAGAACTCCCCTAACATTGATTCTTCGCAGGATAAGCCATGCAGAGCATAAAGGACAGGTTCATAGATGGAATAGACCAGGCATCAGGACAGCAAGGGAAATTTTTAGAAACTTTTAGAAATGACTTTTTAAACAAAAAGGAATCTTTCAAATAATTCACTTCTGAAAGAAGAAGTTCAGGAGAAATCCTCCTGAACTGCTGCAAGCATAAATAAAGTACAAAAAGATAAATCAATACTTCTGACAAAAGAATTGTCACAGAGCATTTCACAGAACAGAGAAGAAACACACTCCTTAGTTTTAACTGTATTGCTGTGGGGAGCAAGAGAACAACCGGGAAAAAGTGTGTACATAGCTTGTATGCATATCTGCAAATTCGGAAAGCAAAGCAGAAAGATCACAAAGAGAGAAAGCCGCCATTATTGCCTCTGTCTGCCTCCAGGGGTGCTGTTTTTTGGGGGCATCTCATCAAGGCTTCTCTTTTTACCCCCGAAACTCTGCCCACGCGACCCGCTACCTGCAGCATGACTAACTGAACCTGCAAACATTTATCAGCAGCTACACACACCACAGAGCAAGACCCGGGCACTGCTGTTACCACATCCACAGGCACTGCCCACAGCCTTCAGCCAGGCGCCAAGCAGGAACCAAAATGGCAGCTGTCGCAAGGCAAAAAGGCAAACTACTTCTCCCTTCTCCGTTTCGTACTTAAAGCGCAATCGCCTGTCCGCTGTCCGCTGCCGTAACTCTGCTTTGCACGCAATGTGGCGTTTGTGCGGTAGGTTTGTGTGTCGGTGGTATTTTGTTATTGTCGGACGCACGCACACACACCCATACTGTATACACACACGCACGGTTCAACGCAAGTCCAAATTTGCATATAAATGCGAGTGCGCACCACACACACACACACACACAGACACACAGACACACACACACACACAGACACACAGACACACACACACACACACACACACACACAGACACACACACACACACACACACACGAGCCTCACCCCGAGGCAAGAGAGACAGAATGAACGCTCTGCCACGCTCGCCTGCATTGGCTCCAAGTTCCCCTTCATTTCCCATAATGCCCCTCCACACTGTGTACAATGGCACAGCTGGTGCTGAGCGGAATGAGCCTGGGGGATGTGGGGAAATCACCCATCTAGGATCTGTGCGAATGAGTCCTGTAGAGAGAGCAGTGCATTATGGGGAGGCGAGAGAGAATGACTGATTTATGAGCTCATATTCTCAACACACACACACACACACACACACAAACACACACACACACACTCAGAAAGCCTGGTGCAAACCCTGCAACTGTGACTAATTACAATCCTTGAAAAATAAACCAGTGTGTACTGCGTGTTTAAATATTTACAACATACATCGGGCCTTTGGATACTCCCGCAACCGATACATGAGATTCAGTCATCTTTTTGAGGGGTACTTTCCCATGTTTCCTTTAATATTAATCTGGCTGCTGAACACAGAAGCTCGTAATAGATGTACGGTGCGGTCTGACGATCCGAGCTGTATAAACATTAGCGGATAGCCGCCGGCTCTGTGCCTCAGCTGTGTGTAAATCCACAGCATTAACTGACTTATTCATACGCTCATAAGAGGAACGTGCTGCGTAAACTATACATCTGTGGAGAGCGCAGATCGGGAAAGAAAACACAGCATCCCGCCGGGCTGCGTAAATCAGCTGCAAGCGGGAATCGGTCGCCCCGAGCGACTCTCTCACCGCGCGCGCTTGGCGGTGGCAGTTTCGGACAGGAGCTGCTGAACGCTGCGGCTCACGTTTTTTTGGAAACGGCCCACGGGCCAACTGTCGCATCCCTGCCCCCGCAACACTCATGGGGTTCCCCCCTCTCCGCCCCCGACCGCCCCCCACCCCAATTGCTATCCCCTCTCCCAGCCCGCGTTACACATCACGCCTGCCACGCCCACCTCAGAGCCTGCGGGAGACTGTGCCGGGGGGGACAGAACGGCATTATGGCGGTAATGGAGGACAGTGGGAAGCACCAACCCCCCTTCATGGGAAGGAGGGGAGGGCACACTGACTCTAAACCCCCCCCCCCCCCCCCCCGGGTGCCCGGAGCACATTCACCCTCCTTCACCTGCGGCGCTGTGGCTGGGAATGGCTCCGTGGCGCCATTGCTCAGGTTTATCAGCGTCGTATCAACCGCGTATTCCGCCAACCACCCACGCCACTCTGCAGAAGGGCCTCTGCTCAGGGAACGTGATGTCATTTAACGCCATCTAATCTCACGCCATCTCAGTTCTGCCTGTACAATTTCTGGGTTTTGTTTTTCGGTTTGAAAAGCTTGTGTTTGCGGTGGTGGGGGTGTTGTGTGTTTGTGGTGGTGCGGGCAGGGGTGTTGTGTGTGGGATGGTGTGGGTGAGGTCATTGAGCGTTTGTGGTGGTGGTGTTGGCGGGGGGGGGTGTTGAGTGTGTGTTCAGGACGGCGAGGAAAGAGGCAAACAAACTGCGATGATTTGGGGGGTGTGAGGAAGAACGGGTAGAAAATGGCGGTTGGAGTGGAAATGGAGTGGGAGCTGGGGATGGCAACCCAACAATAAACGAGTCTGCAGGACTGCAGAGAGAAAGCGATAAAGTGAGAGAGAGAAACAGAGAGAGATAGAGGGAGACAGCGAGGGAGAGAGAGAGAGAGAGAGAGAGAGAGAGAGAGAAAGACAGCGAGAGAGAGGACTTCTCTGTGAAAGTGCTTCTGGTGATTTTCCCTGTTGTCCTTGCAGGCTGACTGGATGCTTTATTGACAGTGCAGGACTCAGAGAAGCAGGCGCAGAATACAGCTGACGGAGGTCTTTATGGTTGGGGGGGGCGGGGTAGTGGTGGTTGGGGGGGGATGTAATAAAGCTAAGTGCATCTCTACTGCAGAGCAGCACTGGGGAGGTTTAAGAGGTATCATAAATGTAATGCTAACCATGAATGCTACGTGTCTGTGTGTGTGTGTGTGTGCGCACAGGCATGTGTGTGTGCATGTGTATGTGTGTGCGTGCATGCATGTGTGTGGGTGTGCATGCACATACATGTGTGAGAGTGTGTGTGTATGTGTGTGTGTGCATGTGCATGTGTGTGTGCATGCACGTACCTGTGTGAGATTGTGTGTATGTGTGTGTGCATGCATGTGTGTGTGTGCGCATGTGCATGTGTGTGTGCATGCACGTACCTGTGTAAGTTGTGCATGCGTGTGTGTGTGTGCATGTGCATGTGTGTGTGCATGCACATACATGTGCGAGAGTGTGTGTGCATGCGTGTGTGTGTGCATGTGCATGTGTGTGTGCATGCATGTACATGTGTGAGAGTGTGTGTGTATGTGTGTGTGTGCATGCGTGTGTGTGTGCATGTGCATGTGTGTGTGCATGCACGTACATGTGTGAGAATGTGTGTTTGTGTGTGTGTGTGCATGCACGTACATGTGTCAGAGTGTGTGTATGTGTGTGTGTGCATGTGTATGTCTGATTGATCATTGCAGGTTTGAAATGGGTGCTGTTTACCTCAGGTGCTGTTTACCTCAGGTGCTGTGTATTCTGTATGTGGTCCCAGTCCTGGGTGAGAGAGACAGTGTCACTGGGGGGGGGGGGGGAGCGTTGCTGTTGTTTACATCTGAAAGCACAGACACACATATTATCGCTCCAGACTCTGTGGCTCAGTTCCATTACAGCCAAGCCTGAGGACCGTATGGCACAGACACAACAAAGAAACACCTACAGCAGCACTACTGCGTGCAGCTCGCAATAAATCAGCATCTTCTTCCCCCTCCAAAAGCTGTTATACCGAGACAGTATATATAATGTAGAGCCCCCCCACACCACCACCCCCCCCCACACACACACACCCCCTACTCTTCAGCACCCTGTTATTAAACACAAAGGCGCTGTATCGAATATTGAACTGTTTAATGTCCCCGCGCGTGATTACTTTCTGCGTGATCTAGTTGTGCAATAATGGAAAAAGGAAAATTACAGACAGGCGAGAGAGCGGGGGGCTTGCAATTCTGTTAGCGGTAATGTTACGTGCCTGTTGACAAGCGTGCGCTCCGCACGAAAATGAGATTTCCCCTCGCGAGTTTTATTAATGATCTGTCACGCACGAAAATGAGATTTCCCCTCGCGAGTTTTATTAATGATCTGTCAGTGCGCCACTAACACCGCCGAATGACAGAGAGAGCTACTGACACGTCCATATTGTCTGTGCCGCCAACTTGCATCTGATTAGCATTTACTCCTCCGGTTATTATTATTAGTATTATTATTTATTGAATTGATTTTTCTGGTTTCCATTAGTCTCGCCTGGCTTCACTTCTTCAGGTCTGGTATGGACTTGACCTGCACACCAAAATGATACAATGAAGTATTTCAACAACAAAAAAAAAAATTATAGGTATACATATTCTGTGCGCTTTTTCCGTGGTGGCTGGTCGGTGTCTGCTGTCGGAGGACTAATTGGCTTTGTGGAGGCTTAAACGCTCCGTCGAGCACTTCCTTTAGACTGCGGCCGCGCTGAGTTCCTCTGGAGCCATTATCTGAGGATTAGACCGCTCACACGAAGGCACTCCGCCCACCTCTGTGGAGCGCTGCCGCTCCATGCAGTAAATTAAGAGCGCTGTTAACCCTGAGGCCGGGGTCAGCGCGTCCTCTGGAGGTGCCGGGACGGGCACAGAGGGCTGGTGGGGCGGAGAGGACGCCGGAAGGTTTCGTGAACAGGAACGGTGTTTCGCTGAGACGAGGCTTAATTTGTCCAGATTTGTTTTTAAAAAAACAAACGCAGAATGTGCTTGCTGGCTGCGCTCCGTGGATCCGTGTGGGAATGATCAGACCCAGCTAACACAACAACAACAAAACAAAAAAAAATGTTCTCACAACGTTGCCGGAATGTTTTGTCAGTGTTAGGACGCTGGCGCTACGTGGCAGCAACATTTGTGTGAATGTTCTGTGTTGGCTGTAGCGTAGAAAGAGTCCACCAATCACCATCTGCGTTGTTCAGTGGGTCGTTCTCAGCATGCTCCGTGATTGGTGGAGCTCCCCTCTCTGAGGAAGGCCATCCCATTTGGAAGCATGAGACTTTTCCGGCGGGATTTATCACCTTTTAGGCGTTTCTGGACTGCAGCACGGAGCCCCAGGTAATAAACAAAGTGTCCTAGAAGGCCACAGACAGGGGAACAAATGCCCCAAAACAGACTCCTTGCCCTGGCCTGTGAAAAACAGGCAGACACCCAGAACAGTCTAAGGGTCTATGGCGTCGTTTAGGGCAACAGCCACGGAGGGGCCACACACTTCAGGTTTTAAATGTTTTTTGGAAGACTTTTAAAAAGTCAGTGTTCAAAGGGCTCTTTTTCAATGCTATTGTTCTTGTGCCGGTTTCCTGGTCCAAGATGGCCGATAAATCTCCTTCCATCCCTGTCCATGTTTCTTGTTTAGGGCCACCAAAACCCTAGAGCCGGCTCTGTGGATGCCAGCGAGACTGTCTGAGAGTTGAGTCGGTGTGTGAGCGTCTCCTGATAGCCACTGGGCCTGCGTGCTCCACACGCCTGGCTCTATCCATTACAGCAGGACTCAATCCAGTTAGGAGAGGAAGTCCAGGGACCTATAGACAGGAACTGCCTGCAGGTCCTTTACGCACAATCTAATAGAAAAGGGGGAAATGATAGTAATGGAGAAAACGAGGATGGTCAGTGTAAGAAAAGAATTCACCGCTTTTTATGTCATCGCAGCTGAAAAGACGGGGAAGCGAAAGCCATTGCCCCAGGCATTATATATGCAGGGACGTGTCCCACTGTTCCTGCCCGAGCGTCTAATGCAATGGGGCTCGACCCCTTCAACCAATTAGAAGAGTAGGTTTTTTTTTTTCAAATGTTTTTTTTCCCCCCCAAAATTCCAAAACTCAGTGTTCTAGAACTCCATTGCATTCGACCGTCAGTAGCAACTGCTACATCAGCGTTGGAATGTTCAGTCAACAACATTCTAATCGCGTCCCCTTTAAGGGCTCGGGCAGGTGCCCTACCTAGACGGTTGCTTTAGCTGCTCCTCCTGCTGTTTTCGGGGGGGGCAGCAGCAGCAGCGCCGTGTCAGACAGGATCCCAGAATAGACTCCACATCATCGCCGGGGGCAAAAACTCCCTCTTCCCCCCACCCCCACCCCCCACCTCCCTGCACCTGGTACACCTGACTCTGATTTCTTAATATAAATCAATCGTGGAAGTGAAGACACAAGATTCCATGTTTCCAGTTTTTTTTTTTTAAATGAAGTCATTTCTAACGGTGTTTTTTCTTCTTTTTTTCCAACAGCATCACTTGACCTGAAGAGGCACTGGGGACCGCCTGACAGAACCGCAGTGGACACCTTCCCCTGTCCTGTCCGAAACGCTTCTCGCTCCGCGCCCGGAGCACATTAAAAATACACGTCCAGGTGGAGAGCTCGCCTCGCAGGAGAGCAAACTCAGGCCCGAGAAATCAATACCAGAGATCGCCGATTTGCTCATCAACATTGCTTTCCCTCAAACAACAAATTACCTACTGCGTGCCTGAAGAACACAACCAAGAAGCCTGTTGCTCTCATTTCCTGGATCCTGTTGAAGGAGAAGTCAGGTGGAGGAGGGTGGGGGGAGGGGGGGTGGCTGCACCCCAAAACAGCTTCCTGCTTTAGGCGATCCCCTCAACAGAATTTTTTCAGTACTTCAGTTCTGATCTTTTGTCTCAGCCTTCCAAGGTTCTTGTGTCTGTGAATGTTTTGCTATTTGTTCTGACTGACAGAGAATATATATACCTGATATCAAAGGACAGCAAGACTTTCCTTTCAGGGTTCAATTTTCTATTTTTGAAATAGTATCTTCGTGAAATGACAGGTTTTTTAAAATCCAGTTAAGTTTCTCAAGGTGAACCTCGCTATTCACATTAAGGGCTGTGTCCATAATTCTAAATCAAGATAAGTATACGAGCCCTTGAAAGGGGTTTGTCCTTTTTGGTCTTTTTTTGTGGACTACACTACTGTTCTACCTTTGTTAAACAGGATATTTTGTCATTCAAATATACATTTCAATTGAAGTCACAAAGTCTTTGGGCTCGACTCAAGAATATGTTTTGATATGGGGAGAGAAAGGAATCCTGTGGCACTGTTCAGACATTCGTACAGCAGCAAACGCTCTGTAAATACTCTGTGATTGACACATTACACATCAGGAAATAAAAACGTTTTACCTTTCTGCTAATCTGAGCTGGCGCTGTATCAGAATCTGGTTTGAGAACGATAAGAGGAAAGTCAATTGTTACTGCATTGTTGCCATTATCCATGGATCATTTCCAGTCCTGTCACTGAACTCAGCTGACTGTTTAGATACAGAGGAGTACAGAGAGCAGGAGCACGATCACCGGTTGATGACGGTTGATGACGTCAAATCCGTTCAAACCGCTGTTTCTAGAGCAGAATGGAGAGTCTAGATGAGCTGGAGCACCCCCTGCTGGCCGCCAGCCCCACACACTGCAGCGGAAATGGCAGCGGTACAAGTGGTGGCGGCGGCGGGCTGTTCAAGGGCATCCTGGTGAGATGTGAGGAGGAGAACACACTGCCCCCAGTGGCCTGGAGGAGTTACTGCGGGCCCAAAGAGCTCCATCAACAGCAGTTCCTGGACCCGTGTTCCTTGCCCAAAACACTGGAGCCTTTTTACCCCCCAGCGTCAATATGGGGCAACCCTCAGTCCCTCGGCCTGCACAGTAAGGACTACCTGGAAACGACCTTCGTTGACCTCGGGCCCACTTCCCCTCTGGACAGGAAGTTGCTCAGGGAGATGAGGGATGTCCACAGCGTGTCCTACAACATGGACGACGAGGACGACCTGCTGCACGATTACGAGGTAGTGCTCCTGATGCGTTTTGCAAGCACACTCAAGCATGCATCCACAAGCAGCAGTTATCAAGCCAAGCCAAGCGATCGCTTGTCACGCTTCATTATGTGAATTCTTGTGGTGACAGTTTTCAGACCATAACAACAAGCAACCAAATCATAACATGACAGGCATATTCAATGGAACAAATAACAATGATGTTTCGGGTTATACGTTTTGTGAAAGGTTTGGAATTAAAATAATCTGATATATAATAAGTAATATAAGTAATACAGAATTTATGCACTTGTGGAAAAAAAAAATATATATACACATAGTCAATTCTGTTCAGTGAAATAAGAATGAGTAAATCTCTTACATATGCTCATATTCCTTTGAGCTCCTGGAATGCACAGAGCCCCCATATCTTCTTCTGCACATTTTTCATTGCTGGAGTTCGTCAGTTTGGTTATGGCGCGGAATGCTAACGTGCGCTTACCTTAGTGACCAGGTGGAACCCGCAGCCGGTTCCCACTGACAGAACAGGGGAACCCACCCAGTACTGTGACGGTGAAGCCCCTCCTCTCTGTCGCCCTGTTGCCAACTGTCCTTGTGAGATATGAGGGTGGCCGTTAGTACAAACTAAAGAAATAAATTAAATGGTAACATGAATATTAGTATTGAAAAAGCTATTTTCATTCACTGGTTGATCTAAACTTGATTACACGGTATCAGAGTTATTATTATCATTAGTATTGTTATTGTTATTAATATAAGTAGAAGTAGTAGTATCATTATTCATAATTAACATTAAGTTATGATGAATCTGATGGATGTATTGTATTCAGGGTGACTCAAAAAGCCAATAGGACACAGCTCAGGAGGAGCCAATCACAACCGCTACAAGGACAAAGGCATTGTGGGTAAAGATTATTACATTCACGGCAGTGTAAACCTTGCGCAGCTACACTATGAGGGAAATAGCTGGGAGCGAAGGTATCTGCGTGTGTCCCTTCGGTGCTGCTGGAAAAAGTTAGTGCTATTTTTAAATTTCACCATTCTTATAAACGGGGCGAGACTGCACTTTGGATCAATGAGATCAGCTAAATTTAGACCAAGTTACAAGAATAGTAGTACCACTCTATGGTAGTTCAAACAAGACCAGACACAACACTGTCTGACTTTATACTGTCACTCTTTGTCATGAAACCTCCCTTTTCACAGTTCTAATGAAATGAATATTTAAAAACCAAACAGATCCCTGAATTCTGATTGTAGCAATACCACAATATACACCTTTAACCTAAGTCAGGTAAAGTATGTGTATTAATATTGATATTACATTTATCCAGTATATTGTGATTATGTTACTCTAATACAATATATTACATCAGACAAACAATATCTTAATGATAACATAATGCAGAGTATTTGCAGAAAATTTTCAGTTTCCTTTATACAGTGCTCTGAAAAGAAAAATGTATCTTTCCAGCTCAGTGCATGGTTTCTCTTTGAGATCCCTTGTTTGGAGTAAACGAAAAAGGAAGGAGGTGTCCTGACTCACTTCCATCTCATGATGCTAATGTTTCGCTGTCTACCAGTAATGTCCAGTTGTGGCCAGGCAGTGACCTCTGCAAACAGGTGGCTCTTGTCCTGGAAAAGGGGCCCTGGAATTCAGGAGGTCGTAATCCATCTTGCAGGATACAGGAGCCTCGGCCTGATGGTTTTACGACCCGCCGTAAAGGAAGTTCCTCCCATACTGGGGCGGTTTCTCAGGCCCAGTTCCCATGCCTCCATATTAAGAATTTTCCAGGTGTTCCAGTCTTTCAGTCTGCCTTACAGCAGTGTGGTCAATAAATGAACAGAACGTGCTAAAATCCCTCAATAATATTAATGAAAGACTAGTTGGTTCAAGTCCAAATCAAAACAAACACACTCATGTTTTTTTGAAAGTGAATATTTCTACCCCAGCAAGAATGCTATTTGTTGAAACAGGTATGCCCTCCCATTTTGTTTTTTATGGGTTCTGATCGAGTCTAATGCTGGCTGTAGTGTAATTCAGAATCGGACAGCACACAGTAAAATGATCAGCTGTTAATGAACTCTGACAGAGCTTGACAGAGCTTGACAGAGCAGGGATCAAGTGTACTTTATCACAGTATACTCTATCAGTGGTGATGCTGAGAATTTTACTGTGCTCCTAAAGGAAGGAACGTTAAGAGAATTACCTTGAATGCCTGTTGGATTCAAATAGATGGATTTAAATTTCCTAAATTAGCATGAAAGACTCCAGAAAATCTCTTGGTTGTTGTAAATTCTAACCTAAGATTGATGCTCAAATGTGTGTTTCTTACTGTAATGTGGGCATCAGTCCAAAATAACAGCTTGACCAGATGACAATTGTTCAATTCAATAGGCAAATATAATGCACCAAATGGTCCGTTACATGATTTTGATCATGTCCAGAGAATATGTTGATTTTATTGAGAAATAGGGAGAAATTATCAGAATTTCTCCCTATCCTAATCACCAGTCTAATATTAGATATTGTGCTATCTGAACCAGATAATAATACTCTGTATTTGCTTTGCAGCCAATTTTAGAAAATTACCACTTTTTATTTTTCACTCCAATTTCAACGTTTTGTTTCAAATACCACTTATTCATGCAACTATTGCATTTTTAAATATATTCTTTTACAATACTTTAACATTTGTTACTTTCTCTTTGCAATATGTAAAAATCTCCGTTTTACTAGGCTAGTTGATAGATCATATTTGGTCACTACAAAACATCAATGATTTACAGACACATACACAGTAAAATGCCCTGTGCTAATTCAACTCTTGAACGAAGTGAAAAAAGAGACTGGCTCGCGAGGCTGATTCAACTCTAACAGAGTACATATGAGTCCAGTAGGTCCAACAGGATTTGATTTAAGGCTGAGTACTTATACTGTGTAGTCAGTTCAGCTGAATTAACGGACTTAAATGCCAGTAGCCATGTGCAGCAATGCAAATCGACAAGCGCACGCAGCTGTGCGTAATTAGGGGTCGTTTCGCGGCTAATTGAGACGAGTCAGGTGCAGCGGTGGAGCGATGGCTAATGAGTGATAAACACGAAGCTTCGTGGGAAAGGCAGTGACGTTACGCTCCCGACGGAGTAAAAGGATCAATCATGGCCAGTCGTTAAACGGACGCAGTGCCCACGTGGTAAAGCATAAACCTAAAAAAAAAAAAAACATGCAATAAGAATAGATCATCGCAAGCTATTGGTGCGTTTAGTATTTTATCACACAGACGACAGACAGCCAATGTCGGCCACGAAACAGGGTTTAATCCCACTGATGGAAGCTATTAATAACTGCTTTATACATCATTTAACAATACACATTTACTGATCTGTCAGACGTTCAAAAATTGTTTGTAAATGCGTAATTAAGGAGTTGGCAGATTGAGAATAGTCCGCAAAAGTGTTGTTGCATCTCAGCAATGTGGAATTTTAGAAATCGAGTATCCTTGGCTTCCACGGTATGCATTTATTAACATTTATCAATGTTTGACTGGCATCGTCTCTAATTTGTTAAATTGCGCATAATGCAGTTATTGGTGCTTTATTACAGGTGTATAACTTCTCAGCATTGAAGTGTTGTGGAAAATGGCCGTCGCTCACTTTTTTTGACACACTGCCCATTCACAGTGTCGGGTATCTGCTCAGGCAATCATGTTAAGTGCACCACTTCACTCAAGAGTCTGATGGGAAAGCACTGTTTCTGAAGCAATGCACCACCATAAACCCCCTAATGTATAGCTCTTTAGCCAGTCAGTTATTATTATACAAATTTAAGTAATAAATCACCAAACAACAGGAGACAATGCAACTCCACTGGCCAAGATTCTGACACCCCTGCTGTATGTACATTCAAGAGAGGGGAACACAGTAAAATGTTCAGTGTTAAAATAACTCTCACAGACACAGATGGACTTGTGTACTCTGTCAGAGTTGAATTAACACTGAACATTTTACTGTGTAGAAATGCAAAAGAACTCTAGATCCGAAGATACACAAACATTTTTTTTCTGATATTATTCATGAAAAGCAGACAGGATCACCCCTTCATTGTGAAACCAAAAAAGAAATAATAAATTCCCTATTACTGCCACCACAGTAACCGGGAGCGACGGAGTTAAATAAGATCAGTAACGTGAACACGCTGTTAACAGTGACACCCTCTGGTGTGGTCCGTGCGACCCCGGGTCTTTACCCAAGCTGACTTCACGCTCGTCAATAAATAATTTCTTTTCCTTGGAGACCGTGGCCATAGGCTTCTTCATCATGGCTGCCGGCCGCTAAAGTGAACCCGATGGCTAACTGACACCAACTGAAACACAGGCGATCGATTTACAAGGCAGTAGTCGCGCGCGTTCAAAAAAAAAACGACTAAAAGACCACACTGTGAGTGAATGTCCCAGCTACCCACGCACAAAAAAAAAAAGAAATCCCAGAGCTACTCTTTGAAATGCATTACGTGATGCCACAAATTTAATTCCGTCTCTGCTGTTTTCCTTTTAATCTTAATAGCTGACAAAGAAAGCCGTTGGCAGGATTGGCTGGTTCGAGGGGGGCTTGGTGAGCGGGGGGTGGGGGTGGGTCGTGGGGGTGGTTCTGCATAAGGCTGGATGAGGTGAATACTCAATGCACCTCATCTATTAGAAAATACAAAAGATGATGTAAAAAAAAAAAAAAAAAAAAAAAAAAAAAACACTGGCACAAAACAAAATCGGGTGTTGACTGACAACCTGGCTTTTTCCATAAACGTGATTCATACTTAGCCCGCAGCTAATCTACCGCTGTAATAACCTCATTCCGTCATGTTATTTTAGGTACCAGTAGTCATTGTACAGAACAACTTTGAAACCGCAGAACAACAACGGCAACATTGACTGTTTAATCAGCCTAAACATGTCACAGCTAATAGTTTTCTTGTGTAGCCTAGTTATGAGTTCTCTAGCAAATGACTGCTGTATTTCTCAAGGCTGATAATTCAGTCTAATTTAGATAATTCAGTCAAATTAGGAAACTCATTTCGAAGTCAGTTAATTAATTGAAAAATCCTCATAGATGATCATTGGTATTGTTTTTTATTTGTTTGTTTTTTGTTTTTGTTTTTTCAAATTCATGGTCAGATTTTTTTTTCAGTTAGTCCCTGACCTCGCTGAACTGAATTGGAATTGACCCCCGACTCTGCGAGAGAATGTGTTCTTTTATAAAAAAATGTTAAATCAGCAGGAGTAAGTACAAACACAGCCTAACATCTGCGCGCATCTGTTGCCTTGTCAGGACTCTTCGAGCGAAGACTTCAGCGACACGGACAGCGAGAGCGACTTCCCGCTGATGATCCCGCAGGACTACCTGGGACTGGCGTTCTTCTCCATGCTCTGCTGCTTCTGGCCGCTGGGGATCGCCGCTTTTTACCTTTCCCAAAAGGTGAGTACAGCCAGTGTTGCCAGATCTAAATATTTAGACACAGCCCCGCATTTTCTGCATCAGTTTTGAAAAAAATAAAAAAAAATACTCTGGCCATCTACATGACCAGACCAGCATCAAAGGAATTCTACATTGTATTTTGTGACGGGGGCTGGCGGACATGAAATGATTCCAGAGTGACAGATGGAATTAGAAAGGGAACAGATGGGAGTGTCAACAGACAGAGAAAAACAGAACGAATTAGGCAATGAGGGGAAGGAAGAGAAACGGCATATTGCACGGTCGTGACTGAAAGACAGAATGTGCTGAGCGCTCGGTCGTGAAGCCGTGCATCCTGTCTTCCGAGCCCTTTGTGAATGAAGCGGACAGAAGCCCCCGCTTGTCAGTCTTTACAGTGCTAATTATCCCGAACAGGTTGGCTTCCTGATGTGAGATCACGTCAGAGAGCCCCCACCACTGGGGAGTGCAGCTCTGCCAATCAATCGTCGGTCCGTTCTTTCTTCTCACCAATCATCACCTCGTGTAGGCGGGGCTAAAACTGGAGTCAACTGATGCAAACCAATGCCAACCATTGGCCAATGTCACGGCAACGGTTTAAACTTGGTAGACCCAATGAGATTACAGGAAACCTGACTGTAAACCAATAAATCATGCAGTGGTGGGCAGATCCTTTCCTGGAGAGCAGTTGTGTACGTAGGTTTTTGTTTACAAAAACTGCCCACCCCTCGGCTTAATTAGCTAAAAGTGATACAATTCATCAGTATGTTTAGCTAAAATACTAAACCACTTATATTATATCATTGGGCTGATTGCATAATCAAGTGCAAATATTGGCATTGAAAGATGGCCCCCCAAGCCCCCACCCCGGCTGTGTGTGCATGTGCATGCTGCACAGGCAGGAGCTCATAAGAGCTGAGTGTCAGAGGACGCTGTGTTAGGCAGAGTAATGTCCTTCTCGTGCGCGTCATTTCGGGGCCGACCTCAGTGACTCACCCGTGGGTCCCGGCCCCTGTTTGGGAGCCGCTGTCCTGCCGCACGGTGTCCGGGAGAGAGAGAGGGTTTTCGGCAGGGTCACGCAGTGGCGTGATTGCGCCTGCGATTTAGCCGGGATTACAGGGATATTTAGGGGATTACAGCAGCAGAACTGCGAAAAGGCACAAAGAGCATTAATGTTCGGTGAGTCTCTCTCCCTCTCAGCACCTCCCTCTCTGTCCCTCTCTCTCAGCACCTCCCTCTCTCTCTCTGTCTTAGCACCTCCCTCTCTCTCTCTCCCTCTCAGCACCTTCCTCTCTGTCCCTCTCTCCCTCTCAGCACCTTCCTCTCTGTCCCTCTCTCTCTCTCAGCACCTCCCTCTCTCTCTCTCTCAGCACCTCCCTCTCTCTCTCTCTCTCTGTCTTAGCACCTCCCTCTCTCTCTCTCCCTCTCAGCACCTCCCCCTCTCTCTCTCCCTCTCAGCACCTTCCTCTCTCTCTCTCTCTCTCAGCACCTCCCTCTCTCTCTCTCTCTCTCTCTCTCTCTCAGCACCTCCCTCTCTCTCTCTCTCTCTGTCTTAGCACCTCCCTCTCTCTCTCTCTCCCTCTCAGCACCTTCCTCTCTGTCCCTCTCTCTCAGCACCTCCCTCTCTCTCTCTCTGTCTGTCTTAGCACCTCCCTCTCTCTCTCTCTCCCTCTCTATCTCTCTCTGTCTTAGCACCTCCCTCTCTCTCTCTCCCTCTCAGCACCTCCCTCTCTCTCTCTCTGTCTTAGCACCTCCCTCTCTCTCCCTCTCAGCACCTTCCTCTCTTCCCCTCTCTCTCAGCACCTCCCTCTCTCTCTCTCTCTGTCTTAGCACCTCCCTCTCTCTCTCTCTCTTAGCACCTCCCTCTCTCCCCCTCTCTTCACACCTCCCTCTCTCAGCACCTCCCTCTCTGTCTGTCTTAGCACCTCCCTCTCTCCTCCTGTCTTTGCACCTCCCTCTCGTAGCACCTCCCTCTCTCTTCATGTCTTAGCACCTCCATCTCTCTCCACACCTTCCTCTCTCCCTTTCTCTTAGTACCTCCCTCTCTCCCTGTCTTAGCACCTCCCTCTCTCTTTCTCTCTCCCTTAGCACCTCCCTCTCTCCATGCCTCCCTCTCTCCCTTTCTCTTAGCACCTCCCTCTCGTAGCACCTCCCTCTCTTTCTCTCTCCCTTAGCACCTCTCTCTCTCCTCTCTCTTCACACCTTCCTCTCTCCCTTTCTCTTAGCACCTCCCTCACGTAGTACCTCCCTCTCTCCCTGTCTTAGCACCTCCCTCTCTCTTTCTCTCTCCCTTAGCACCTCCCTCTCTCTCCCTCTCTCTCTTCACGTCTCCCTCCCTCCCCTTCTCTCTGCACCTCCCTCTTTCTCCCTCTCTCGGCACCTCCCGCTCTCTCTCCCTCTCTTAGCACCCCCCTCTCTCCCTCTCTTAGCACTTCCCTCTCTCTCATAGCATCTGTCTCTCTCTTCTCTCCCTCTCAGAATAGAACAAGAAGGCACAAATATCAAAGAAAAAAGGAAAAAGAAAATGGCATCATGGCAAGCTAAATAAAAAAAACCTATGAAAAGATTAATTGGATGAAACAGGAACAAGGTAGCATTCCACTGGCCCAGAATATTTTAACAACAAAAACACACAGCACTGAAGATAGAACTGATTCTAAAACAATCTCTCTTTCTCTCACTCTCTCACACTCTAAATTTAAGCATGATTAAAGAAACAGTGATATTTCAAAAGCTGTGACTTCACAATCTCAGAAGAACAGACAGGTCAGGTGTTAGGCAATGTCTGGCAGCCGCCACTGACTGGAGGAACAGCAAGCTCGTGTTTAAATACTCGCATTCTCACCTCTCCCTCTCACTGTCAGTCACTGAGCGGAAATTACTATAGATCTGAGCAAAACTTTCCATTACCCACAATGCACGGCTAACCAACAACACTTCAGGGCACATGGCCTCAGATCGATGGCCTTCGTTAAGGTTTAATTACAATCATAACAAGCAGCCTCAGGTGATAGATTTCCGATACTGAGCACTGACCAAAAGAGAGGGGGAGGGGTGAGAGAGAGAGAGAGAGAGAGAAACAGAGAGAGAGGGAGGGAGAGAGAGAAACAGGGAGAGGGCAAGAGAAAGAGAGGAGAGGCAGAGAGAGCACAATAAACTGAATAAATCCAGGTAAAAGGAACACCCAGGTGATGGTGAAGTGAATGTGGAGAGAGAAACAGAGAGAGCAGGGGGAGAGAGAGAAACAGCAAAAGGTCAAGAGAAAGAGAGGAGAGGCAGAGAGAGCACAATAAACCGAATAAATCCAGGTGAAAGGAGCACACAGGTGACGGTGAAGTGAATGCACCTATGCGGGAGCGACAGTTTTATCGCCGTGCGGCATCGCCAGAACACCGACTCTGTTCTGACTCCGCCCCCTCTCTCCTCCACAGACCAATAAGGCGTCGGCGCAGGGGGACTTCCAGGGCGCCAGCGTGGCGTCTCGTCAGGCCCTCTGGCTCTCCGTGCTGTCCATCATCTTCGGCATCATCACGTACGCCTGCGCCGTCGCTGCCCTCATCTCCTACCTGTCTGGGAAGCCCCCCTAAAGGACCCCCATCCCCGCAATATCCATTTTTAACCCCCCCACCACTCCTCCTCTCCCCAAACTCCAACCCCATGCCCACCCCCCACCCCCCACCCCACCATCCCCCTCCCAGAATACTCAGCAGCTCACCAGACTCACCTGGGCTAAGGATTCACCTGGACAGGACATCTCACCTGGAGAGAATAAGGGTCGCAGTTAGTGGTTTGTACATTCACGAATTTCGACACAAAGACGTCATCGGGTTATAAATATGCGGCTAACGCAGATTCAGGGGGACAGAGGGAAGAATTTAAGAAAAGAACTGAACTGGAATAAGGGGTGAGGGGTGCCCCACAAATGGCCCAGGACCAGCAATGCAGCCTCCTTCAGCATCTGATCCAGCGGCACACGAGACATTAAAGCCTGTTTTAAGAACAGAGATAGCGTCATGATTAGTAGAGCTGGCAGTAATCTCAGCGGTGTGGTCAGGGAAGGGACACAGCCTCCCTCCCTCTCTATCAGTCTCTCTCCCTCTCTCTCCATCTCTCCCTCCCTTTCTATCTCTCTCTCTCTCTCCTGTCTGTGGCTGACAGCGACTGGCTTACCTTTGGCAGAGGGGTTCGCTGATGAGGGTTGCCCTGTGGGTTTCGCTCCAAGGATTTGCAGAAGACAGGAGACCTTGCCATGGAAACCTCACCATGGCAACCAAGGGCAAAAAGCCCCCCTAGGCAAAGCCCCCCCCCCCCCCCCCCCCCAGGAGGTCCTCATTTAGAGGGGGGGGGGACTTCATACACACCAACCACTGATATGCCAGGTCATCTGAATTGTCACCCAGCTAAATCCCTGTGGGTGTATTGACTACCACCAGTGTTAATATGAGTCAACTATGGACAATATACTCTATTAGAGATAAAAGTATGATAGAGTGAAACGTAATCTATTTGAGTGGATATTACACTGAACGTTTTCTTGTGTAAGAATTGAAGATTATAACAAAAATGGCAGAGGCTCGAAGAATAGTTATGGGTGTAAATAGAAAAGATTTTTCAAGAGCTGTGAAGGTTCAGCTCTCCTTCAAAACAAGTGCCAAAAAAAGGAGTGTGTTTGAGGAAAGTGAGGGAAGAGAGGGGGTGAGAGAAAAAGAGGGAGCTTTGGTCAGAAGAGTGCAAAAAATGTCATACATATCCTCAGTGTAAAACAAATACAAATATATATTTATATATTTTTAATATAAAAGCTAACGTTGTATTAACAAAGCCGGTAACTGGTCAATTAGGACACGTTAGTAACAGAGAAGGCCTGTTTGCGTTCTGGCTGTGCGCAGCGATACTCGGAATGAGCTGCATGCTGAGTCATTTCATTAGAGGGAAGAGATGCAATCTGGATGCGGCTCTCCTCCAACCTTAACAGATAAAGACTCCTTCCCCCTCCCCTGACACTTTGGCTGTCGACGACGTCACCTCAGCGCGAATGTCGTCGATGTCAGCGTCTCATCTTGCACCATCAAAAAAATGTGGCGGACAAGAACTCCGCTCTTAGCTGAAGCGCTTTTTTTTTTACCTGTAGTAAAAAGACAGCGAATATGCGAATGGAAAACGTGGATCCTCGCGGATGTGACATAAAACCGCGATCTAAATGTGTAGCATTTGAGCTGAGTTTACAAAGCGCGGAGATTCTTCGTTGCTCCTTCACGCGAGTCTTGTGACTGCACGCTCTCTCTCTCTCTCTCCCTCCCTTTTCTCCGCTCCGCTGGATGAAAAACGCGTGACTGGAAGTGTTACTAAACTAAACTTTAGCGAGAGGAGAGCAGCGGTACCGCCATCTGTCGCAGGTGGGAAATATTTAATTCGCCTCTGATTGCTAATCACGCGGAAGCAGACCAATCAGCTCACGGCACCTATAAATGGGGCGGAGAATCTCTGTGCACCCTCTCCTGGCTAGGTTTTCACACTAAAAACTACACTAGAACCATGGTTACTAGGGGCTAAACTAGATATCACAGATTGTGAAGGAAACGTATTTTGTATGGGTTACAGGTTCAGGTAAATAGTGTGTTTATTGTGTCCCGGTGTCTTTCTAATGGCGCTTGTGCCATCTCATGGACATTGTTATTGAGTTTTCATATTAGACATGTAAAATGGCAGAATGTGGTTAATTTCACTGAAATACCACGCACCTCTGTGGCCACAGCTGGTTGATAAGAAGCCACTAAGACAACACAAAACATAAAAGGGCTGGACAGCATTCCTGGTCAGAGGAACAACACACCTTCAAGGAAGGAAACACTCATTTACCGAAACCAGGAAGAAAAACTCCACGGCAGACCATGTGACTGTGGCAGGCCAATCACATTCAAGAGTGGGAAAGGACGTGCCAAGAACAGCTGTAACCGTTTCAATCGCAGTTTCCATCGAAGAGCTTGTGTACAACAGAAGACTGTGAATAAAATGTCACACTTAACACCTTTGTTAAACAAATACCATGCATATAATGCAGGAGCAGGTAAATTCAAGATTAAACAGGAATTGGAACAGGTATCTTTAATTACCCTAAGTGTATGTAAATATGCAATGGCAAAATATGTCTAATAAATGCACTTGATTTCAAAATTTGTTGTCTCCTTAAACTCTGGACAAGTCACGGTGGGCTGCTTACACAAACTGAAACAGCAGTGACCCAAGGCATACCTGGTTTTACATTTGCTTCTCGTTAAGAATCAAATGGGGGGGGGGAAAAAAAAAAAAAACCAAAAACAAGAAAACACTTTAAATAAATTTTCTACACATTATTTTATTAAACAAAAAAGAATTAACACAGGCCAGGGTCAAATATGTGTTTGATTGCACAGGTGACATGTTCATTTTTGTTCTGCTTTTAAATATGTCAGTAATCTGCAGGAATTTTACCGTTGTCTGAAATTGTCAACGCATTTCAAATGCAGCATTTGACCCAGGGTCGGGTACAGAGGCGGAAAGGAAGGGTGTGGTCACTGTCAGACAGTCTTGGAATACCGTCTCCTGACCGATTCTCTGTAGAACTGGAAGATCTTCTCTGAAGCTCTCTGGCTGACTGCTATGCACTGCTGCAGCTGTGGAGAGAAGAGAGGAGTCAGGCGCCACGGGGGGCGCACACACACACACACACACACACAGGGAGGCACACATATACACACACACACACAGGGAGGCAAACATATACACACACACACACACACACACACACACACACACACAGGGAGGCACACATACACACACACACACACACAGGGAGGCACACATATACACACACACACACACACACACACACACACACACACACACACAGGGAGGCAAACATATACACACACACACACACACACAGGGAGGCACACACACACACACACACACACACACACACACACACACACACAGGGGGCTCACACACACACACACTCACACACAGCACACTTCACTCTACAGTCTCCACCACCTTGAGCTTTGACGCCGCACTTAAGCACACAAACACTCAGCCAGCACAAGAGCTCTCTGCCCAGCAGAGTGCCTGAGCGAGAGCCATGTCTCAGAAAAACGCCGTCCCGAACGCCAACTCCGTCCATTAGCCACGGCTGGAGCGGCGCCTCGGGTGCACCGCATTCAAGCGCAGAGAACAGGCGCTGCGCTTTCTGCTTAAGTCACACTGACCTCGTTAACCGAAAACGACCCTTTGGTTGACGACATCATCACTCTGTGCTGCGCACTGTCGATTGCGAAGGTCATCACAGCGCGACTGTCCTGGAAGGAAAAGATCAGCAATCGGCTTTAATGAATAATACTGACATAAACGTACAGGAAATCCATGGTCTGGTACACTGTGGGGAAACTGTAGGTTGTAATCAGTGGGTATGTGTGGAGTAGGAACCTGCCACCCAGCAGTAACATGGACCCTCATGTGTGAAGCAACTTACACAGCTTACTTTTTTTTTTTTTTTTTTTTTTAATATACTCATACAATATAATTACACACCTAGATATTTAATTCAGGCTCAGCTCCTCACTCAAAGGTACAGTGGCAATGCCCCACCTGAGAATGAAACCAGCAACCTCTGAGGTCCAAGGCCTGTACCCTAACACCAGCGAGCCCTGTACCCTAACGCCCTGTACCCTAACACCAGCGAGCCCTGTAGTATAACGCCCTGTACCCTAACACCAGCGAGCCCTATACCCTAACGCCCTGTACCCTAACGACAGTAAGAGCCGGCAGGGTGCGAGCGATCGGCGCGGGACCTTCTCCTGCTGGGCCGTGGGGTCGGTGACGATGTGTCCTTCCGGGTCGATGGCGCAGGTGACCCCGCAGAAGAGGCAGCCCATGGGGAGCCCCGCGTCCATCAGCGCCATGCAGGCCGCGTTCAGGCAGCAGGACAGCAGCTGGGGGAGGGGCGATAAGGAGGGAAACCCGGGGACACAAAAACACACAGGAGAACCCCCTCCTCCCTCTCACTTTACCCCTGATGCTCTCACCATTTCACCCCTCCCTCCCTTATTTCTCTCTTTACCCCTTTCTCTCCATCCATCTCTTATGCCCTTTCTCTTGTTCTCCCCCTCCCTCTCACTCCCTTACAAGCCTGCACACACACACACACACACACACGCAGGCGGGAACGAACATGCCCCCAGACAGGAATGGCTGGAGGGAAAGGATACCGAACCGTCATCATGAACAACCTGAAGGACGAGAGAAAGGGAGGAACGAGGGTGCAAAGTGGAGAGGAGGGCCGCCTCACACGTTTCCCGCACGCACTGCTCTCTGGCTCGCTCCTTCACTCCTGAGAAAGAAAGGAGAAAAGGAGAGAGAGAAAGAGAGAGGGAGAGAAAGACAGAGAGAAGTTAGAAACATGCAGGTCAACGTCAAGCCAAGCAGACAAGCCACTCACAACCATCCATGTACCAAAATGAGAGATGTCATTTTCAGCATTCTGCTGCCACCTTGTGGTCTATGTTGGCACTTCATAATTAAGGAGACCATTTGCAGACCAAAGTGGGTAGGTTAAGTGGATGAAGACATGAGCCAGATTAATCCAGTTTAAATTAGATGCATGCATCATTTAGAAGGGTTTTCCTATCCCACATGAACTTCTGATCTTTCAGTAAATTTGTACATGTTTCTTTCAGTGATATTAACCAGTTATATTGTAGCTATGTAATGTAAGTGTTTGTAACGAGGTAAACTGATTGCAAACAACCACAAATAGCCCAGTCAGAACAATTTGTTTATGGTGTGAATATAAGTCGTGCAAGATTGAAAACTAGAGTTTTACAAAATAAATCAACAAAAATGAGAAAAATAAAACTCAGGCACCCCCTGCAAGACATACCAGAACAAATCCATCAAAACGAAAACGTTCCAATGCACGTTTAAAAATGTGACACTTTATGCTAGGCAACGTACATCCCATAAGGGCACACATCGTTACTTCGAAGTTGTTTGCTATCAGCCGTAATTACGCACTCCGGTCGTGGTATGAAGACTCGGTAACTACTGTAGACCGAGGACGCCGGTAGTCTCGCACCTGGTAGTCCCACTTTGGGCTGTATCACGACCTCCAATGTGGCCCGGTCATAGATTTCCTTACTAATCTTCACCTCTGCCGGTCCGTACACCCCTGCCAACACGCTGGTGTCTCCTGGTAACAGACATTCACAGTGACCGATAAACAACATGTATTAATACTGATAAACTTATCTTGCTGCCAGTGTTCATTGAATTGGTATTCTCATATAAATTGGACAAAGCGAGGAATATAATCATAACTATTAAATTAAAAATAACAATATTTACAACCTAATTATGCTTCTTGAGAGCAAAGTTGACAGATCACGAATAATAGCAACCTCACTAGCTAGGAAAAGACCATTTTTGAACATACTTCTTCAACGATGTATGTTTACTTTCAGCCAAACTCTAATTGCATATGCACACACGCTTTACAGACCTTGGACGAACGAGGACGAGCCATCGGGTCGTGACAAAAGGTTCTGTTCGCAACCGAATTCCCGAAGTGAAAAACCTGACAGTCCATCAACTTCCATCGTGGTTGCGAGTCGCGATCTCATCGGCGCGTTTATGTGACGTAAACACTAACGGGACAACTGGGGCGACGTCACGTGAGCAACTGAAGACTGAGGATTGAATGCAAACTTCTGGAGTAGAGCTGAAGTTAAGGGCAAGCTCCCCTCCGCATAGCCAAATGTTAGAAGTGAGTTACGTTAAAAAAAAAAAAAAAAAAAAAAACAATCTTCAGTTTTTAATTAGCTGGTTTAAAAATCAGGAAGTTGGACTGTTAAAATAGCTGAGACATTATAGGGGTAGCCTACAAAGAACTCTTTGTAGTGAAATCATAGAGTAGGGAGAGATTTTAAAATAATATTGTGGTGTGGGGATGGCTGGTTTAAGCAGCCACACCTGCCCTGGGTCAAGTTAATTAGACCTGGCCAATTGGATAATTGGGTAACAATTAGAGAATTGGCCAGGCTAATTGGACCCAGGAACAGGAGTGGCTGCACCTGTGCGTAGTGAGGTAATCACTGCGCACAGGTTAAATCTGCCATCCCCACCCACAGAAGGGAGCTCTGTCATGACAGTTTTAACATCTGCTCATCGGCTATAACATCTTGCCGACCCTCGTAAATAAACGTGGACTATTTTGAACATCTTCTCCCTGTGTCTCTGTGCTGGAGGGCCCCAAGGAAAGCCACTTCGGTGGCCTGTGGCAGGCGTGTTTGCCACAAATATGTTGTATAAAACATGTGTAAAAAGACCCAAATAGGGTATGCATTCACCATTGCTTTGCTATGACTGCAGTCCTGCAGAGTTTCATTCAAACTGATGCTATGCTGCTTAGCAGACCATATTAACCATAGACATATATACATGTCTATGATATTAACCTCCTCCTGCTCAAGACTTGAGGAAATGAAGATGCTGGTGGAAGTGGCGTTCATCAGCCAGTAGGGTGTAATCTTTTCTCCGAACAGAACAATCCCCAATGCTCCTAATTCAGTGATAGGGACGCGAATGTTGTTTAAATGGTGGTGGGGTCAAACGCTAACTCAATTAAAGTTGAAATGTGGACATTGCAGCCGCGTAAAGTGTTAGTCATAAAACTGGAGTTAAGTCATTCAACAAGTTAAATTCTTTCGCCTTTGTGTAGAATTAGATTTTCCCCCAATGGGCCCGTCTGAAGACGGTATATAGGCAGTTTAAATCCAGTGTGTCGGGTTTGCGCTTGTGGTTAAGTGACACCATTTATTCAGGAACCAGGGAAAAAAAGGGCAAAATGGGGAAAACCACAGGGCGTAGGAGGAGTTTGCCAACAAAGTGTCTCTCTCGTCTATTATTGACTGTTAATGCATAAACTACGCGAGGTTGGCAGCCCAGCAGTTAAACGGTTCGGCGGAGGAGAGACGCAGTCCTGGGAACATGGAAAAAGCCAGGTGTCTGAGGAAGTTGTGCGGAATTGGATACCGCTTAATTAATCAAAATAATGGATTGAGAGACTCTTCAAAATTAATTCAATACAGGACATTCCGCGTTAACGTGAGTGGTGTTAAGCTTGTCATTTTTTCCATGTCACAAACATAAGACTTACAGTAGTGTTAATTAAACTAAATAAGCCATCTAACTTGGCACCCAGTAATTGAAACATATTGAGAGACAAATTTCCGTTCTCTGTTCTTGGTACGAACTAATCTTGGTATTGTTAGAATGTCGATAAATCCCGCTCGTATTTGACCGTGTGGATCGTCTATATGTGCCCATATTATTCTTTATTATTCTTTATTTAGCACATTTTTAAAACTAATAAGACAATTTACACATACAAAAATTGAATAAAAAGAAAAACATGCTATATATGCCTGGTGGAAGATTATTCAACAATTGGCTTATGCGTTCTCTTTTTATGAAGTGATGCTCCTTTTAATGGTAAATTCCACCGACTCATATATTGATATCTACCATTAAATCTGTAACCAAAGTGAAGTTGAAAGGTGATGAATGAATTTTAATTCCTAGACTGAAATCTATAACTGAATCGTTTGATAGGTGAGTATGTAGCTATTCTAATATGTTACCAATAGACCAATTGGAACGACTGTTGTATTTGACGGTGCAATAGCAAATCATTTCTATTAATTGTATCGATAAAATTCCTGCCCGTCATTTTCTTTCTATTTTGGATAATTCAGAGCAGAAATAAAAGATATACTGATATATAATTTCGATGTTCATCGAAGGGTAGCCTATAGCCTACTTGTTGGACAGTTATGTAATGTGCAGTGCGTTTAAGAGAACGTGGAACCTTTTGCAACACCTTTCGGGAAGACATCATATTCTTTCAGGAAATAATTCGTTTTCCTGTAAACATTACAAGAATGCTGTGAAGTTACTATTATCTCCGCCAGACAGAGTCTGGAGGGGATTATACGTTTGGTCGTGTCTCTGCGTGTGTGAAATGTATATCTTCCGTACAGTGTATCCTCTGGATTGCTCTATGATTGTTTTTTTTATTTTTTAATCCTGGGTGTTTTATTCTCATGTTTCACCAAGTGGGCGTTTCCCACAATTAACACAGGTGTGGGCGTTTCCACAATTAGCACGGTTCCTAGTCAGCGCATAAATGGGGAAAATTGAGAGATACACTGTTATTATTCAGAAAAAAAGAAATTTAATCTCTCCTCCTTGAATGAACACTCGTTCTCTCTCTCTCTCTCTCTCTCTTTTTCTCCCCCTCCATCCCTCCCTCCCCCTCCCCCTCTCCTTCACTCTCTTGCTCTCCCTCCCTCCCCCTCTCTCCCTCCCTACCCCTGCCCTCCCCCCTCCCCCCCTCCCTCTCTCCCCCTCCCCCTCCCTCTCCCTCTCCCTCTCCCCATCCCTCCCTCCGTTTCCCAGAGTGCACTGCTGCAGCAGCCCGTGGTGGAGCGCCCGGAGTTCCCCGGCTCCTCGGCGGAGTTCACGGGCCGGCTGGAGTTCGTGGAGCCGGACGTGACGTCGGGGATCCCCGTGTACCGGGTGATGGGCCGGCGGGGCGAGATCGTCAGCCCCTCGGAGGACCCGCAGGTACGCTGCGCCCCGCGCCGCGGACCAGCCGCTCCGCGCGGTCACGGCTCATTCTCCCTGCGAAAAGAAAAAGAGGAAGACACCCGGGCATCAATGCAGAATTTCCTTTACCGTATTCCAGCTTCCAGCCGTGTGTCCCCCTTGCTCTTCAGACAGAAGTCAAGGGTTTGGAGTATTATAATTAAAAGTTTAGCCATTTAACAGACATTACCCAATCTGTGGTGGAGGATGGCTGTGACCCCCCCCCCCCATCTGCATCCATCCATTCATGCATTGTCTAGCCCACTTGTCAAGGTTGCAGGGGGGGGCTGGAGCATATCCCAGCATGCATTGGGTGAAGGGCAGGAATACACCCTGGACCGGTCGCCAGTCCATCGCAGGGCACACACACCATTCATGCACTCATACCTACAAATAATTTTGAGTTCCCTGATTGGCCTGCTACGTGTCTGGGTTTGGGGCTCACGCGTGTGGGTGAAGGGGGCAGGGCTGGGATCTGAGCCCCAGACCTTCCTGTGGGGAGGCTACAGTGCTATTCACTGCACCGGCATGCTGCCTACCCCCCCCCCCCCCCCCATCTTGTTCCTCCCAAAACCAATCCGTGAACACATCACTGGTAACAAGACAGAAAAATCTCTTTGTGCCATTGTAACAAAGTCAGGCTGTCCTGCCTGACCTTTGACCTTTTTTTTTTTTTTTTTTAAATCATGGATTAATGGTCATCCAGCATCTCTCTCTCTCATCTCTTGCCCCCCACACGTGTCTTTCTCAGCTACCCCAGGAGACAGTGGTGGACTTCTATAAGAACATGACCCTGTTCAACACCATGGACAGAATCCTCTACGAGTCCCAGAGACAGGTGAGGTATCAGTGTAAATCAGTGTTCACAGATGAAATCAGTATTTATAAAAGAACTAAACCATAAAATCAATGTTGACAGATGAAATCAGTGTTTATAACATAATGAAACTGCAGAGTTGGGCATTTAAGACTGTCTCAGACACACAGCGTCATTTCACTGAAGAGGGCGCTACACCAAACCGTTTGAATCTCTTAAGCTTGTCTTGACTGCAAACGCTGAGTGTAGATGTTTCCTGAATGTAGTGTCTTCCCACATAATCAGGAGGGAGTTGTCTAAATCGTAAGAGCGGTGTCTTGTCAAATGGGGTACAGCCTGTATCCTGCTCTGAGCATTTACCTTAATGAAAAAATGAATGTTTTTTCTTTTTTTTTGGTTGAGGTGTAAGTTCTTCTTAAAGGGTGACATTTTAAAACTGACCTGCACTAGTAAAGGTGACAGTGCTTGCCAAATTTGCAGTTACCACTTACAACTGGCTGTTAAGAGTGGAATTCCCCCAGCTGTCCACAACAGAAAACTGCCACTTATTTTAAATTCTGCAGACCAACTGCCAAAGCGTGGGGTTGGTTGAGTCAGTGAGTGAGCGCAATGGTCTGTTCCCAGCACTATGTATCCCAAGAGACTGGAGGCAGAAAAAAAGGAGAGGAGCTCCACCAGTCGTGGAATAGCTTGGTAACGACCAGTAGAGCAGAAGTGCACAGCTCCGGTCCTGAAGTTTCTGGGTCCTGCATCCTGGTTTTTGTTCTGACCTGTTTTATTTATCCGTTTTCTGACGGCTCGATAAACCACGCTGGTTTGCTCCTGCGCTTGAGCGCAGTGAAATCTTTAGGACACCCTTGCAGTCTGTGGCTGTAGCTGGCGCTTATACAAATAGCAAACAAATTACTAAAATAAAAAAGTAAATGAGAGCAGAAGTTGGCACAAAATCCCGAAATGGATCGGCCCTTGTTGCGCACCCCTGCACTAGAGCACTGTTGATGGTGATTGGTCCATTCTCACTGGCTGCTTCGTGGTAATTTCCCGCAGAGATTCCAGAAGTGTAGCTGGACAATATTCACCAATCACAACTGGCATTGTTCTATCGGTTGTTACCAAAGTGCTCCATGATTGGTGGAGCTCCTCCGTGTTGTGTGCAAGTGGTAACAACTCTCCCTCTGTGATGCAACTCTGGGATCCATGGCAACAGCCTTTTTATTCTGTGTTATTGGTCGAGCTGATGATGGTGCGCATTTTTCAGAAAATCAGACTGTGAGCCGTCCAACAGGAAACGACTTTGCAACCTAAACCCAGCCAGTCTCGCCCAAAAAAACAAAAACAAAAAAAAACCCACAGGATATAGGACAATGATGCTATTGATCCACATGTACGTCAGACATTAAAGCTTTTTTGAAACAGGTCATTCCTGTTGCCGTCGGAATGTTTGCGAAATCTGTGGCAGAGTAAGATAAGGAAGGTGAAAGCGTAGCTTGCTTGTTTTTTATTTTTTAGGGTCGGATCGCATTCTACGCGACCAACTTTGGGGAGGAGGGTACGCACATTGGCAGCGTGGCAGCTCTGGACCCCACTGATCTGGTTTTTGGCCAGTACAGAGAAGCAGGTGGGCAGCTACTTTACCCAAATCTTTTTCCTTACATCCTTCAGTTCACCAGGATGTAAATTCTGGAGTGTGACTGGTCGTGCTGAGTTCCTCTGTTATTCCGTTTCCACGCTGCAAATAGAAGCTGAAGTCTCTCCTCAGAATTCCTGGGCTTTGGTGTTCCGTAAGCCCTTTGTGACATCACATCGCTGATTAACTCCTGTCTATGGGGTTCAAGACCAAGTTCTCTTTTGAGCGAGTCAATTTAGCAAATGAGTTGAAATTTAATTTATGGATGGAGAAAAATGCCCGATATGTTCTAATGTTTTTTTGTTTTAAAATGTAATAATCAATTGGATTTCAGACCATTTTCTAAATGGGGAAAAAACTGAAATTCATTCAACCCATCCAACCATAACTGTGTGTAGTGCCAAGTCTCCTTTTAATGTCTGGGTTTATTTTTTTACTCAAGCTGGTTTTCAGAAATAGAGCCCTGGGTTTGACGGTTTTGTTGAGCTTCCTCCCAGAGAACTTGACTGCTTTTTTCGGGTGCTCAAGAGAGACGGACTGTCCACACGCAGCCGGCTGTGACCCTCTCCTCGCCCTTTCGTTCAGGGGTCCTGCTCTATCGGGGGTTCCCCCTGGACCTGTTCATGGCCCAGTGCTACGCCAACGCGGACGACCTGGGGAAGGGTCGGCAGATGCCCGTCCACTACGGCAGCAAGGACCTCAACTTCGTCACCATCTCCTCCACCCTGGCCACGCAGATTCCACAGGGTGGGTGTCTGCCATTCAGAGACAACCCCCCCCCCCCCCTTTGTATATTGTCCACATATGAACATTCATATTCAAATCAAACACCGCTACTTACGTTACGTGTTACATGCTCAGTGCTTGGTATGTCCACAGTGTTTGTTACATTTTCAATGACGGTTACCTGCACAACGCTAGTTATATTCTCAGCACTAGTTTAGTACACAACGCTAGTTACATTCTCAGCACTAGTTAAGTACACAACGCTAGTTATATTCTCAGCACTAGTTTAGTGTACAACGCTAGTTACATTCTCAGCACTAGTTTAGTACACAACGCTAGTTACATTCTCAGCACTAGTTTAGTACACAACGCTAGTTACATTCTCAGCACTAGTTTAGTACACAACGCTAGTTACATTCTCAGCGCTAGTTTAGTACACAACGCTAGTTACATTCTCAGCGCTAGTTTAGTACACAACGCTAGTTACATTCTCAGCACTAGTTTAGTACACGCTAGTTACATTCTCAGCACTAGTTTAGTACACAACGCTAGTTACATTCTCAGCACTAGTTTAGTACACGCTAGTTACATTCTCAGCACTAGTTAAGTACACAACGCTAGTTACATTCTCAGCACTAGTTTAGTACACAACGCTAGCTACATTCTCAGCGCTAGTTTAGTGCATAGTGCTAAGTTCAGTTTCTTTGCTTTACAAAAATTGTCCCAGGTATATGAACTTTAAAAAAGATACAAGCAACTCATATTCGGTGAAACAAACTGTGCACTTTGGTGCCCTTTCGGTTTTGGCCACGACTGGCGCCGCCTCGTGTCAATCAGGCCGTGCTGCACGGTGTGGGATCAGCAGATCCTCGGCCTGGTTTCGACTCCCTCCCGCCCCGCCCCGCCCCGCCCGTCTGAGCCAGCGCTGCGCTCCTCTGTGTTCCAGCGGTCGGCGCCGCGTACGCGATCAAGCGGGCGAGCTCGGACCGCGCGGTCATCTGCTACTTCGGCGAGGGGGCCGCCAGCGAGGGCGACGCCCACGCCGGCCTGCACTTCTCCGCCACCCTGGAGTGCCCCATCATCTTCTTCTGCCGCAACAACGGCTACGCCATCTCCACCCCCACCAGCGAGCAGTACCGCGGCGACGGCATCGGTGAGGCCCCCACCGTCTCTCTCTGTCTCTCTCTGTCTCTCCCTCTCCTCCTCGCCCCCTCTTCCCTCTCTCTGTCTCTCTCACCCTCTCTTTCTCCTTGCCCCTCCTTCCATCTCTCTCTCTCTCTCCCTCCCTCCTTCTCTCTCTCTCTCCCTCTCCTCCTCACCCCCTCTTCCCTCTCTCTGTCTCTCACCCTCTCTCTCCTTGCCCCTCCTTCCATCTCTCTCTCTCCCTCCCTCCTTCTCTCTCTCTCTCCCTCTCCTCCTTGCCCCCTCTTCCCTCTCTCTGTCTCTCTCAGCCTCTCTCTCTTCTCACCCCTACTTCCCTCTCTCTCTCACTCTCTCCCTTTCTCCTCCTCGCCCATCCTTCTCTCTCACCCTCTCTCTCTTCTCGCCCCTCCTTCCCTCTCTCTCTCTCTCCTCGCCCCCTCTTCCCTCTCTCTGTCTCTGTCTCTCCCTCTCTCCTCCTCGCCCCTTCTCTCTCTGTCTCTCTCTCTCTCCTCCTTGCCCCTCCTTCCATCTCTGTCTCTCTCTCTCTTTCTCTCTCCTCTCTCATTTCTTTCTCTTTCCCCCTCCTCCTCGCCCCTCCTTCCCTCTTTCTACCTCCCTCTCTCTCTCCAGACACCCTTTCTTTCTCTATCTGTCTAACTCTTTCTCCCCTCTCTATCTTTTTATCTTGTAAGGAATTGTTTACATACAGAGTATGGTACATTACAGGGAATGAAAGGATTATTTGATCTGATTAAATGTCCTGGATTGTGAATATGGGACATGCATTATTCATAGTGTCCATTGTTATTTCTGATATAATATGGCCTAAGGGTTGACATCGCAGAAAAAAAACGGCCTTTTACAAACCAGAAGTTGTGATAATAGTTGGAATGAAAACCAGCACTCACAGTCCCCAGGTCTAAGTTTGGGAACCACTCCCTGAGCCTGTTCTATCTGATGAACTTCTCTAAGCATTAGCGTTGCAGATGTGTGGTTAGAATGTTCTTAACTGAACGTTCTAATGCTGATGTAACAATCACTGCTGTGAGTTGAAAGCACTGGAGTTCTAGAACACTGACTTAGAATTTTTTTTTGGGGGGGGGGGACATTCCAAAGAGTTGAGACACAGACTGACATGAGCTGAGGTAGAGAGTTGGTGTGGGAAGCTCAGTACACTAGTGCACCATACAAAAGGAGCAATTCTGCTTCAAAAGGGAATCCGTGGGATTGTGACAGACCAAACAATCCAAACAATGTTTAAAAAAAATAAAAAATATAATGCCTTGGTGGTCAAGAAAATATTCTGAGGTAAATGCAAACATGGCGATTAAAGTCAATAAAAAAAACTTTGTAGCACCAGGGTCATTGTGCGCAATGCTTCCTCATACATCTAGAACATAGCAGTCCAAACCCTGTTCCTGGAGATTTTCTGTCCTGTAGGTTGTCACTACAACCCGAACAAAGCACATCTCATTCAACAGCTAGAGATCTTGCAGAGCAGCTAATTAGTGACATCAGATGTGCCAAATTCGGGTTGAAATGAAAACGTACAGGATGGTAGATATTCAGGAACAGGGCTGGGCAGCCCTGATCTAGACTCACTCAGGGGTGGGAGAATTCCTTCCTGGTCGGTGTGTGTGTGTGTGTGTGTGTGTGTGTGTGTGCAGGTTTTCACTGTGACAAATTACACTGCCCAAATGAGCTAAATACTGTTGCTTTAACCCTTAGATTAGAACTCTGACTTCCATCTGCACCTCACAGGAGTATGTACTCTAATATTAATTTATTTCTTTTGAATATGAAAAGTTTTCTTTTTTTTCCCCCTTGTTTTGCAATTCTGCTCATCAGTTAAGGTTGCCGAAAACCTGTTTAAGTTGAGTTAAAACAATATGATATCCACTAAATTATGATTAACACAATACAGGTTTGACTTGTTGCCATTTGCTGCCAGTAAATGAATGTGATGCAATGTTTATTCTATACGGATAGTTTCAAGTTTCCCCACGCTCTGCAAATAGGACCCAGCTGATTTCACCTGAATTTAATAAAAAATGGAAACTCTTTCAGTTGGAATTATTTGTGATATAGCACAGCACAGAAAACTAAAGTATAAGTTGGTCTGACTGACTGAAATTCCTGGGATGTTAATATGGTACATTTATTTTTAAGGGCAATCATTGCAATTTCTGGCATAATGTGGCTTTAACAGGGTAATAAACAATTTACAGCATTGCAATATAGAGCTTGCTGTTATGTTGGAACAAAGACCAAGATACACAGTGCGTCATAGAGAGTATTCTTGGTAGGACCCAAATGCAGAGGAAAAGTCAACAGACTAGGTAGGTACACAAAGTAACAAGGGCTTTTCATTTGACACAAAGCAAAAAATTAAATAACAATAATAGACCAGACATCAAAAGATGTGAACAAGGAAGTTGAATACCTAAACTAACAGGTGTAGAAAATCAACTAACGAGAACACACGCGCAGATGCGACAGACTAAAGCCGCGTTTCCACCGCAGGAACTTTACCCCGGAACTAGGAACCTTTTGAGGAACTCAGTACGTTTCCACCGCAGGAACTAGGGTCTAAATTTAGTTCCGGGGGCTTTATTTTACCCCCAAAAAAGTTCCTGCACGCAATCAGAACCTTAACGAGCAAGTGATACTAAGAACGATGTTCTGTCGCCCTCTGGTGGACACCAGCCAGAACCGCGACCCGGTGAGGCATCAGGGCCAAGATTGAGAAACCCTTGATTAGACCACGATAAGATGTTTCGTGTTATTGGGCTAATTAAATAATTAAGACCTGAACTTGGCATGAAATCCAGAAACGGAAGCAGTTCCTGTTTGCCCATCCCTGGACAAGCACTCAGAAACACTGTGCTGCTTGAATCCATGTGAATCAGTGGTCTCCAACCCTGGTCCTGGAGAGCTACAGGGTCTGCTGGTTTTCAAAGTGACTCTGCACTTCATGAATCAATTAGAGCAGTTGATTAGACAGTTAACTCAACTCACCTGGTGTCTTGGGTCTCAACTGGGTGCTGATTTTAAGCAAACCAGCAGACCTTGTAGCTCTCCAGGACCAGGGTTGGAGACCACTGTTGTAAATATTCACATGCCAAGACTGTTCGGTCTTAACATGTATGTAGTAAGTCCCGCAACAGACTGCAGCTGGGCAACAACTTTCTGACACCGTCTGCTATGGACCAGTGTGATACGATATGAAGTGTCAGCTAGTTCCCCCCCCCCCACACCCCCCCAGTCTGCCATGGACCACTTGCATCTTGTCCTGTGCCCCACCGTCTTTGTCGTGACCGCGTTCTCGGTGTTCCCAGCGGGACGAGGCGCGGGTTACGGCATCGCGTCGATCCGCGTGGACGGCAACGACGTGTTCGCCGTCTACAACGTCACCAAGGAGGCCCGTCGCCGCGCCGTCGCCGAGAACCGCCCCTTCCTCATCGAGGCCATGACCTACAGGTGACCTGCCGCACGCGCTCTGCCTGACCTGCAGGCGACCTGCCGCACGCGCTCTACCTGAGATACAGGTGACCTGCCGCATGCGCTCTACCTGACCTACAGGTGACCTGCCGCACGCGCTCTACCTGACCTACAGGTGACCTGCCGCACGCGCTCTGCCTGACCTACAGGTGACCTGCCGCACGCGCTCTGCCTGACCTACAGGTGACCTGCCGCACGCGCTCTGCCTGACCTACAGGTGACCTGCCGCACGCGCTCTGCCTGACCTACAGGTGACCTGCCGCACGCGCTCTACCTGACCTACAGGTGACCTGCCGCACGCGCTCTACCTGACCTACAGGGGACCTGCCGCACGCGCTCTGCCTGACCTACAGGTGACCTGCCGCACGCGCTCGCTCTGCCTGACCTACAGGTGACCTGCCGCACGCGCTCTACCTGACCTACAGGTCACCTGCCGCATGCGCTCTACCTGACCTACAGGTGACCTGCCGCACGCGCTCTACCTGAGGTACAGGTGACCTGCCGCACGCGCTCTGCCTGACGTACAGGTGACCTGCCGCACGCGCTCTGCCTGACCTACAGGTGACCTGCCGCACGCGCTCTACCTGACCTACAGGTGACCTGCCGCACGCGCTCTGCCTGACCTACAGGTGACCTGCCGCACGCGCTCTACCTGACCTACAGGTGACCTGCCGCACGCGCTCTACCTGACCTACAGGTGACCTGCCGCATGCGCTCTACCTGACCTACAGGTGACCCGCCGCATGCGCTCTGCCTGACCTACAGGTGACCCGCCGCATGCGCTCTACCTGAGGTACAGGTGACCTGGCGCACGCGCTCTACCTGACCTACAGGTGACCTGCCACATGTGTGCAGGAATTCCAGCTCTCTCAGTCCTCACGTTTCATACCTTCATACAATTTTTATTAATTTGTAAATAAATTTAATATCAAGTCATTTCATAATTATTGAGATTATGAGATGAAAATCTCCATGGTCCCCTCCCCTCCCCCCAGAGTGGGCCACCACAGCACCAGCGACGACAGCTCGACCTACCGCTCGCTGGACGAGGTCAGCTACTGGGAGAAACAGGATCACCCGATTGGTCGGCTGCAGCGGTACCTGGCCGCACGCGGCTGGTGGGGCGAGGAGGAGGAGCAGGCGTGGAGGAAGGAGGCGCAGCGCCGGGTGATGGAGGCGCTCCAGAAGGCCGAGGGGAGGCCCAAGCCCCACCCCGACCTGCTCTTCACCGACGTGTACCAGGAGGTGCCCCCGCACCTGGAGAAGCAGAGGGGAGCCATGTGGAAGCATGTGAAGGAGTACAAAAACCACTACCCCCTGGACCTGTATGAGGAGTAACCCGAACAACGGGGTGGGGAGGTGGGGGGACGGGGGGGTCAAGGCAAATAGAATATGGTAGGGGGAGGGTCTTGTCTGATGACACAGAGCCACACACAAAGGTGCCCGTATATTATAGGATATACCTGTTCTAATTAATTTGTGATAATGTGTGCTATTGAGCAGAGACATGGCGGGTAAGTGCAGTGATACAGCACACACAATAAATACAAAATAAAATGCTTCACAGGAGCAGGTCTTCAGCTGTCGTTCATGAACTTGCGCTAGAAAGAAATGGTGCTAAAATATCAATTACTGAATGAGAGGGTTAATTCAAGAGTTGAGTGCATGAAAGTTGGCATGAAATCCAAAAGCGCAAAATGGCCGTCCTTACCCACCCCTGCTACAGTATACATACGATGTGCCAGAGTCCATACTCCTGTTCAGCAGAGACTCGGGGTGATGATCTCGGGTCAGATTCTCACCCTTCCATTTGCTAACATTGACCTTGACCGTGACCTTGACCAGGCCAAGCTGATCCCAGAACAGCATTCATCACCAACGTACATTCATGAATATAAGCAAAGGGGGTCTGTACACTGTCCACAAACAGGCCTGTGCCTCAAGTGCCCAATTGATTGCCCAGATGATCCCCCTTTGATTTGATTTAAACAAAATAATATTTGTATTATTACAGTTGCTGTCATTCATTTTCAATCATTAATTTAGGTGAAATACATTCTGTACAACAAGGCTGCCCAACCCTGTTCCAGGAGATCTGTCATCCGGTATGTTCTCTCTCAAACCATAAAACAGCTAGCTTCACTGGACCTCATCCAGCAGCTAGAGATCTAGTAGAGCTACTAGTTAGCAGAATCGGGCGTGCCAAATTAGGGTTGAAATGAAAACCTGCAGGATGGGAACAAGGTTGGGCAGCCCTGTTGTACCATAACTTGGTTTCACAGAACTGTTTTTCTAGGTTTGTGTACCCTTTTCTCACTGGGCACCTGTCAATCAAAAGAGCTCTGCACAGCCCTGGTCCACCAATACAAAGCATTGATAAATGCAGATGCAGTGTGTGCATCTTGAGTCGGGTAAACCTTAAATCAAAGCTGCCATTTTACAGCAGTTTTGTTGCATAACTGCTCAGCATTTTATCCAGCATACTGTTAAACAAATATCTGCAATCAGACATCAACAGTTTCCAGTGTTGGCCAAATTGTTCTTCATGGCTAATGGCTTTACCATCACTACTTTTAGCACCATTACACAGATTTTTACAAAAATAAAAATAAATAAATTACGGATATTAAGATGTATGATTTATTTACTTAGACACGGTACAGAGGCAAATGTACATGTAAATGAACAGACAATCTTTTAACGTGTGAACAGAAAGAGAATTACCTGAATTATCTGAATAATCTACAAACCACTGTCCATGTTTGTTGCACCACCTGCTCATCCACAGTCCAGTATGAAACGTTTCCAGAGATGGAAACAACAACAAAAAATTATTTACTGAAGAAGGGAAATTGTGTCATGAAATCCAGTTAGGTTGGGGAGGGTCAGTCTTAGCGGGGAGGAAGTGTTGGAAAGCCAGGGGTAACATTGAAAGTTGGAGAGACTAGTCCCCCACCTAGTCCCATTTAAAAACTCAGGTGTGCGCAGGTTAGAGTTCCGGGTACCTCTGAGCAAGGCACTGATTTGCTTCTGTAATCCTCCGTATAAAGAGCAGCATGAACCCGTTTACTCAGAGCGATAAGCCTGCCACATTTTTATCAGGATTTTTTTTTTCTTATCTTTTCTAATCGGCCACAATCAGCTCAGCAAAGGCAAGTTTGAAGGCGAAGGTCTGGTGACTCAGACACAAACTGTGTGTGGAAAGAGGGCGTAAAAAACAAAAAAAAACAAATGGCGTCACACTTCCCTGAACTGCCCTCTCTGAGAATCTGAGTGGATTCCAGGCAGGAACCCCTGAGGTCTGCCTGTCGCTGCTAAGGTGCACCCCTGTCCTCAGAGAGCCATCTGGAGACCTTATCACACTCTGGCAACTCTGGGTTTCCTAGAGTGTGGGTATGATGGAGAGGACAGGAGGGGGGGGTGGAGGGGAGGGGGATGAAGGGGAGGAGAGGGGAGAGGATGGGGGGAGGGATGGGGGGGGAGGGTGAAGGGGAGGAGAACTGGGGTTCCAGAGGGGAGGGGGGGTGAAGGGGAGGAGATCTGGGGTCCCGGAGGGGAGGGGGGGTGAAGGGGAGGAGATCTGGGGTCCCGCCAGGTCAGCAGGTGAGCAGGGGGCTGTGCATGTCCTTCCAGAGTCTGAGCGTCTGCTGCGGACTGCGCCGGTGCACCAGGATCAGACCCCGGTGCACGCAGGCGTTCTGCCGGTCCTGCTCGCGGATGTCGAAGGTCTGGAAGCCGCCGTGCCCCGTGGGGGAGATGCCCAGGGCCTGGAAGCACATCCCCGTGTAGACGTCATCGATGGGGAAGAAGGGGACGAAGCGCGAGACCGCCAGGAGCGGCCGGACGAGCGAGCCCGAGAACAGGAACCCGCCCCCTCCGGTGTAGGCCGGGTAGGCGCCCTCGTAGAAGGTGACGGGGACGTAGTACTTGCTCTTGGCGTCGCGGAAGGGGCTGGCCTTGGAGACGACGTGGCCAGCGTAGAGGGCGGCGGCCTTGGCGGGCTCCAGGGAGAGCAGGTAGGCCAGCATGGCCGGCGTGTTGGCGAAGACGTCGTCGTCGCCCTTGAAGACGAAGGCGACCCCGGGGCAGCGCCGGGCGACCCAGCCCATGAAGGCGTTGTCCTTCAGCGTCAGGTTGTAGAAGGACTCCCGGAAGTCCCACTGCAGGACGTCCCGGTAGTAGCGCGCCTCGAAGGAGAGCAGCGCCTCCAGGTCCGGGTCCTCCGGCGGGGAGCGCCCCAGAAGGAACACGGTGCGCACCCTCAGCCCCCCCTCGTACACCCCCTCCCGCCCCCAGGTCTTCCGCACGGCCTGCCGACTCTCAAAGTTCCGGGGGACGGACTTGATGGCCAGGAGGAGGAAGACGTCCCCTTTCTGCCCGTCCGAGGCGCACTTGTCCCGCTGGTCGATCAGGATGGGGGGGTCCCGGCACTCCATGCCCTGCAGGAAGCCCTGGTACAGAGGCGGGTAGGACCCGAAATCCTGGATGTTGGTCACCAGCATCTCCGTGCTGGTGGCGCCGCAGCTGGCCCACCCGAGGACCCCGCTCTCCGTGACGTTCCCGCCCGAGTCCAGCAGCTTCAGCAGGGCGTGCAGCCGGCGGTTCCAGTAGGCGCTGCTCGGCGGGACGGCCTGCCTGAACCCCACGGAGATCGAGACGGGGACCACTTCCCTCCGCTGCTCGGGCCTGGCGGACGTCTGCTGGTAGGCAGTGGTCATCGCGCTAGCGTTGGGCCAGGATGGCGCGGCGGGAATGGTGGCCGCCGCCGCCGCCGCCGCCGCCGCCGCCCCCTCCACGAACGCCTTCTGCCTGCGGAGCTCGTCCAAGTTGAGGGACGAGTAGAAAAGAACGAGGACCAGGCTGCTGGCGAGGACCATGGCGACCATGAATTTGGTTTGCCACATCCTCCAAACGAGAGAGGGAGGGAAGGAAGGAGAGAGAGAGAGAGAGAGAGAGAGAGAGAGAGGCAGACAGCAAGAAGAGGGGTTGGTGGGGAAGTGTAGACGAGGAGAGGTTGAAGGAGGTGAAAGAGAGGGGGAAAAGGAGGACTCTGTGGGGTTTATGAGGCGTGCCTTCTGTTCCTTGTCCTCCACGCTTGGCTGACCGCTGGACTCCTCCTCTCTTTCACCGTCAGGCTCTCTATCACACGACCTCACCGAATAGCTGAAAATAAAAAGAGCATTGTGACTACCCTAACGCTGGCTGGGTGTGTAATTCCAGGACAGCTTGGAGATTGCACAGTTCGTTGGGTTTTGTTGGGGGGTCTTTTTTTAGTCACCAACGAGGTACAGAACTTCCGTCACACGGCGTGAGACTGACTATGTTCTCAGTGTCGAGGGAAATCGAACGTGTCTTGTTGGCTGAGGCTCGGGTTTAGCTGACGTCTGTCCAGCTGAGGGTCTTCTGTTGTGAAAGTTGCATCTGTGGTCGCAAAACAAGCCCTGGTGTTGAAACCCTGGTCTCCTGTTAGCAAGTCAGCGGTAGAGTAAACGCACGCGTACACCACAGCAATGATTAGCAGCAAATTCAGGGAACTCGGTCCGCTTACTCATTAACAAAAGGGAACAGGTTTCCCAGCTCAAAGAAAAATTTCAAATAAAAAGATGTAGATGTAAATGCTGCATGCTGTTGTTTCAGGACTGACTAAAAAACCACATCTGAACCAGACGTACTGCACATTAAAAATAACCTGAAGCCAAAGAGAGCACGGAGCATTCTCAGCGATGGGTTTAATGTCCTTGGTGATTAATTATGGGAACAAACACGATCTCAGCGCAAGACCAATCCTGTTTTTCACACCTGAGGGAGCCTCAGCTGGGAGCTTGGAGATGGAGATGTGCACAATACCCGAACCCCCCAACCTCCACCGCCCCACCCCAACCCACCACAGGTACAGCTCCAGCTACAGCGTCCCCAGCACAAACCAACATAGGAAACCAGTTTTGTAAGGGCAGCTAACCTAAGTGAAAACTTCTTAGGTTGCCATCATTGTCTCTATTTTCATATGGCCACACCATCGCTAATCTCATCTACACCAAACTGTAGAGCATTTGGCCAACACAGTTCGAGATTTTCATTAATCAGTGTTAATATTAGGCTAAACCAATCTAAATGAACAACTGGTTTCAAAACAGGTGATGCATGCTGCAAGCAGGGTTAAGGGGTTAATGCTAGTTTTTGTTCTTGAAATTATGTCATACAGTTATCGGGACAATTTTGAATAGGTCTTCATAGCCCTGCTTGGTGAAATACCCTGACCTAATGTACCGTAAGTAGAACACAAGAAAAACGCACGCGTATATAGACAACATCCGTGTACAAGAAGCATTCGTTTCCAAACAGTGGAATTAAAAGTAAGACTTAATTTCGTGTTTTCAATTATTTATTCTTCTTCTCATTATTATTATTTTTTTTCGGGCAGCTCTAAGTAAGACTGTCACACAAATATACTGCAGTTTGTCGAATTAAACATACTCGTGGCTAAAAATAAAAAAAAAAGATGAAATTACTTACCACGAGAGACGGAAGACTCCTCTTTTGTTAACATTTACTCGTCGTAGGCCATTTGTTTTTCAGTATAAAAGCATATAACAATCGGAACGCCAACAAGACGCACGCGTTAATGGTGAGAACCGTTTTTCCTCAGCACGCGCACTTCCGTGTTGCAACGACTTGTGCCAAAAACCTTATGAGAACACAGGTGCCCCTGTGCAGTGCAGTCTACGTTTACATTACGGGTTTCTGATCAGCATTCAGCAGAACTGTTTTGTAGAACAAAGCTTGCTCCATATGCGCGATATGCCGCTGTCGTTCCTAACCTCGATCCGGGGGGTCCTATGTAACCTAACAAACGAAAGGTGGCAGTTGTGGGAAATGTGAGTAAAATAGCGCAGATTCCGAAGAAAATGGAAGATTTGGCCACGAGAATTCTTCTGCAAATTTAATACGTAAATTTAACAGCAAGGTATCCCATATTTATCCATGTGTCCCTGAGTTAACTAATGTTTTATTGTAGTATCGTTTGTCCACTGGCTTCAAAAATGATCCCCCTCACCAGACCCCTGTGATAAAGCATCTTCATCGAGTATTAAACCCTAAATCAATATTTTTGACCTGTCACTCACCAATAAATCAGTGAATAACTGTTTTTCTACTTCCAGAGAGACTGTACTTCAATCTACACCACTCTTTTTTCCTTTTTACAAAACACACATCATGGTTCCTTTTGTTCTTTTCTGTAATAGGTGTGGCACTTAACTTTGATTATGACTTCTCATAACCGCAGGGCTGTAAAACAGTCATAAGACAATCTTTATACTCTGATGGTGTACCACATTTATAAAAAATATATTTTAAAAAATAAAAATCTAGGGATAGCAGAGAAACTGTGTGGAACAGTGGCAAACAACTCAAGCTCTTCTAGAGGTGAGACTGCAGAGGGCCGTAGAGGTGAGGCTGTAGAGGGCCGTAGAGGTGAGACCTTATAGGTGAGACTGTAGAGGGCTGTAGAGGTGAGACCTTATAGGTGAGACTGGGGAGGGCCGTAGAGGTGAGACCTTATAGGTGAGACTGGGGAGGGCCGTAGAGGTGAGACCTTATAGGTGAGACTGCAGAGGGCTGTAGAGGTGAGACCTTATAGGTGAGACTGCAGAGGGCTGTAGAGGTGAGACCTTATAGGTGAGACTGCAGAGGGCTGTAGAGGTGAGACTGTAGAGACTGCAGCTGGACATGCAGGGCACTATCTAGCAGTGCATAACAGCATTGAACTGTGGCGACAGCTAGCATCACTGAAAACAAGGTTGGTTGACTCCAGCATTTGCAAATGGCGCACTAAACAAACAGTTAGAATTGAGTGTCATTGAGTTGATATGCGCCACAGGTTGCGCATCAATCTGTCATGAAGGACAGTACTGCTGATAAGCCCATTCAAATTCAGGGTCGCGGGCATTGATTTACCGGAGTGCTCTGGCTCGTGACAGCTCAAAGGAGGCCGATTCGGACCGTGCGAATGAATGGCACAGTGGGTGCAGGTCTTGCAACCTAAAGGTCATAGGTTCAATTCCCAGGTACAATGCTGCTGGGTACTTAACCTTCAGTATACTGCATACCCAGCTGTATAAATGGATGCAGTGTAAATGCAATGTAAAAGTTGTGTAAGTCGCTCTGGATGAGGAGTGTCTGTTCAATGCCTGGAACGTAACGTAATGAAAGTGTGGGAGAGCTGAAACCAGCCACTGGGGGCACTGCTGCCACAGATCATGCAAACGAGGCAGTACCCGAACACATTCCGCTGTCAACTACAGCACACATGTATTTGTCAGTACAAATATGTGTTCACGTTTAACGCTTCAAAGTGCAAGATAACAAATATGCGATGAGAATTATCTAAACTGAACATTCTAATGCTGATGTAGCACTCGCTACTGGTAACTGACAGCAGTGGAGATCTAGAACCCTCACTCAGAATTAAAATTTTTTTTTTTAAAAACACCCCCCCCCCCCCCCCCCCCCCCGTTCTTCCGGCACCATGTTCCTGTTTGGTTGGCTTTGGCCATGTTACTATGTTACTGATGTCTACATCAGTAGAACCTAAAATTTCACCCTAAAATCAGCACCCCTTCCATGCATCACCTAACCACTCATCCATCTGCTGACACACAGATAACTGATGAACACACCTCATAGCTTTAATATGTTTGTTTTGGTTATTGCGCGTTAATGAATAAATTTGTACAACTTTCAGTTTAAAAACTGTGTGTCTCTCGTTTTTGTCATGGCTCACGAGTTGGGTCATGACAGTTTGGGGGCTCGTCCGGGGGAACCCACATATCGTGACAAATTTGTCATGACCTGACTCGTGAGCCACGACAATCCTGACGAAGAAAATCCCTATAAATTAGGGTAACGTCCACTGATCACACGCTTTCAGCAGTATTCAATCAATCAATCAAACTTCATTTATATAGCACATTCAAAGTGCTTTACAAGCGATTGATAAGACATAAAATGTTAAAATGGATTTACAGACTAATGCACACCCAGTTGAATAAGACAACAATAAAAGGTGGGCAGGTAAGATTATAAAAGATACATAATAAAATATAATACAAACAATAAAAATAACAGTGAAATAAAATTACGAGATATTACACAAAATATCTGTATCAGTATTGGCACAGGGCAGGGTTAAGATTGCCCCGGGATCGATTGGGCAACTGCCCAACCCTGTTCCTGGAGCTCTACCGTCCGGCATATTGTCACTCAACACTAATCCAGCACATCCGATGCTACTAATTAGCAGCTCAACGAGATCTCTAGCTGTTGAACGAGGTGTGATTTGTCTGGGCTGGACTGAAAACCTACGTGACGGCAGATCTCCAAGAGCAGGCTCGGGCAGCCCCCTTACAGAAGATGTGTTATCATCAGCACACACCTCTATTTCTCTGAAAGCCACACGCCAGCCGGAAGTGGGTTTGATATGCAAACTGGACAGGGCCACAGGAAATTGTAGACACCTGTGAGGACGGCCATCTTAAGGCTACAATGACGGGGAGAAAAAACAAATGGCGTATAAATGATACCGTGCAGACCAATGCAAACTGTATCCAAATGTTAAACTGCCACAAGTAAATACTGCATTTAATGTTTTTTTTTCAGCTAACAACGCATGAGGTGAACTAAAAAGCATCAAAAGGGATGAACACCAAGATGGGTGTTTTCTGTCAATTTTTTTTTTTTCACCTTTCATTATACCGTATTTAAATGTTCTATTATTTCGATACTGACCTACCAAAAAAACAACTAACGCCTGTACTATGCACAGCAATGGGATCTCATATCTCACCCACAAAACCTATGACGCAATCCTCCGCGCTTTAGCCACATGCCCGCGACAGGCTGACGGAGATGGAGAGGAATGCAAAGGTTATGAAGGATTTACATGCGACGGGCTATCTACCCGCGTGGATGTCAATGAATGCAAAGAAGGACGGTCATGGGGCATTGTTCAGATTTGCCTCTTTGAACACACTGGAAAAATCGCAGGCGCCTTTCCAACTGCATTCTTGGACAGGTAATGAGCAGTGGCCAGCTAATTGGGATCACTACTGTTCATAACCCACACATCCATCCATTATCTATACCCACTTATCCTGAGCATGGTCGCGGGGGGTGCTGGAGCCTATCCCAGCATGCATTGGGCGAGAGGCAGGAATACACCCTGGACAGGCCGCCAATCACACACACTCATACTTATGGGAAATTTAGGGTCTCCAATCGGCCTACCTGCATGTCTTTGGACTGTGGGAGGAAACCGGATTACCCAGAGGAAACCCACGCAGATACGGGGAGAACATGCAAACTCCACACAGGAAGGCCCCAAGCCGAGATTCGAACCCACAACCTTTTTGCTGTGAGGCGACAGTGCTACCCACTACACCACTGTGCCGCCCTAACCCGCACATGTACATGGGTAGCGTACTGTACTGTACAATGGAAATTTTTTAACAATCGCTTTGAATCTGGAAGGACTTAAAACAGGCAACTAATAGATGACTTGTAAAAGATGACTACTCTGTTGCTAGGTCTTTTAACGACTTGATAGAAAGGGAAGTAGGATTTGGGGGAGACAGCCGGGAAGCAAAGTATATTTGGGGACCTGGGAGGTATATTTGGGATGGGAAATAGTTGGTGGGATTACTCAAATAGCATATGTAATAGCATAAGCATATAGCATAAGTGATGTAAAGACCAATTTAGCTCATTTTCTTCAGGACCATGGTCAATATTCTAGTGAAGCGGGTGATCTCCTTGTTAAATTTACGCAGGCACAAACGTCATTAGCATGGGGAAGATGCGTGACAACGTGCTGATTAGAATACACAGGGGTCAAGTGTCAGCTCAACGGAATGACAATTGCAAGTATAGAAGGCTCTGATGTCAGGAAAGACATAACCATGTGTTCAGGCAGAAGACAAACGAAACTGGGGATGTGGTTGTGTGAACTCTACCAATTCAGCCAGTTTGACCTCAACAGAGATTGTGAAACTGGGTTACACAAATGAAACTTACTAGAAACAATACATGCAGGGGGAAAAAAGGCATAGCACAAAATGTTCTCACAATGTTGCTGCCTTGTACTGGAAATGTTACTGTATAACATTGACAAAACATTCCAGTAACATTGTGAGAACACTTTGTGTTGCCTGATATAAAGCTGGTGCTTTAACAACTCTGTATTGTAACTGGCCTGCCTTGGTTTTGCCTGTTATGTTTCATGTTGTAAAGAAGACTTTTTTTTTTCTTTGTTGACAAATTGTTATTGATCTAAACTTTAGAAGTACAAGTTTTGCTTTACTAAGGACCCATCCATCCATCATCTAACCTGCTTATTCCAAGGTAGGGTCCTGGGGGTGGAGGCTGGAGCTTATCCCAGCATGCATTGGGTGAGAGGCATGAATAAACCCTGGACAGGTCACCAATCCATCGCAGACAAAGGACCAAATTCCTACAGCTTCCTTGAGAGATGTGGCCAAGACATCACGAGACAACTGGGTTGAGCTACTGTCCATTTCTGTGCAAACAACAATCAGTATCCTGAGTGAAAGCTCACTGCTTACTGAGACCATAAGCAGCCGTCCAGCTGGGCAAATACTGTGCTGTGCGTTTGCCGGTTAGACCTGCGTGAGCATTCCTCGGTAGTTAACTGCCTGTGGTTTTGCTCATACAGTTCAGTACTTCTTCCTGCGTTGGGGTGCTCTAATATTAGTACTGTGTGCGTGTGTGTGCGAGTGGAGGGGGGAGGGAGCGTTTGAACCACAACTTGACCTTGACTTTCAAAAAACATTTAGTTGGTGTCCTGCAAAACAAATCTTCATATCTCCACTTTTGTAATTTTGTTTTTTGAACACACCGAAAAGATTTAAGTTGTACAACCTCTGTACAAGTTTCATAACTCAGACACTTACATGACTAATATTTCTTTGGTGGACTTTTAAACTTTAGTTATAAATCCACACCTATGCGGACCATCACATCTGCTTAATAACATTAAAGCCATTTCACCTTGCCAATTAATTGCCCAAAGAACAACTGCAATGATTTAATTTCCTTTTTTTGCCAAGAGCATGCGGGCAAAAGGCTTCTGTCTGTTCTGCTTTCCAGAGTTGTCCATGTTGTGCAACATGGATAACTTCAGAACAGCGAAAACACACAATCCAATGCCCCCCCCCCCCCCCCCCCCCCCCCAATGCTTCCTTCTCCTATACACTAGTCTCAGCACCCATCTCAGCTTGCCTGCAGTCCCCCAACCGCCACCCCCACCCCCACCCCCAACTTTCACTCTCTGGAGCATCATGCTGATGGGGGAAAGGTCTAGTTGGAGGAAATGATGCGGTAACAGCTGTCCACAGACAGGAAGGAGCAGCGCCATTCGACGCTAGGTTCACCAGCAGAAGCCACTCGATTTGACCTGTACTGAACGCAGGCGGCCACTGAAAGCCAGTGAAGGGGGGGCTCAGAATTTTTTAAGGAATGTGTGAATGTCTAAGCACACTTGGAAACAGGCTTATTTTATTTAACTGAGCATGCAAATATGTCATTTGCAAAATATGTAAATACAACAAGCTAAACAAAATATTTGTATATGGTAATTTCTTTCCCCAGTTTGTTTGTTTTTTGTTTTTTTTCCTGGGATTGCTCCCTGGAAAGGAGGTTTACGCTTATGAATACCAGCAGTCTGTACGACCTCTGGCCACTCTTTAAAGTATCCTGTAGGTGGCACTAAAACGTCCTGAGAGCTGTGCCAGGATATACGCAAGAACACGCCCCGCCTCAGCTATTCCTTCCTTTGCGTTTTTCCGCATCAGAATAAAAGAAGGATCCGGCTTTAATCTTTCTGAAGCTTTGTTGCGTGGTAGCCTATAGTACAACTTACTAATGAGAATCGTAATTCTACCAAAGCACTCCCCTTATTACAAACCTAAAATTACAGTAACATCATCTTTCATAGCCCCTTTCTTACTTACCCCATATGAATGATGCTGGTGACATGCTTTTGTTAAAAAAAAAAAAATTTAAAAAGAAAGAAATCTACCAAAATATTTTACTTTCATGTTCTGCAGATTCTCCAATGGTTGGCTTGGAAACAGTAGGTGCACAAAACAGGCCAGTGGACTTACTGCACTCTTTTGTGAGTGACAAGGAGTTAACTTTTTGCAACCTGATGTGGAAAAATATTTTAATTATAATAGCCCAATAAATAATTTATATACACACACGCACATTCCATAATTGTTTCATTAAACTTATTAACACAACAGAGGTTTGACTCATCATTTTCTTCACCTCTACCAAATGGCTAATGTAAGTGGCCAGGCGCCCACGGTCTAACCAATTAGGAGCCTGTTGATTCACCGCAGTTTTTAATTGGATCACTTTGGACCTGTTTTTATGTTATTGTTTGCAGTAGAGCACAATGTGAATACGGGACTTCATGGAATGTATATATCTATTTCTGACATAACGTGGCTTAAGAGTGCAAAAATCCCTCTAAACATAAAAAGGCTCTAATTAAGAAGAAATTGTCTAAACTTTGGGATTGGAATCGTGGTTGGAATGAAAACCAGCACACACAGTGGTCTCCCAAGATCGAGGTTGAGAACCACTGCTCTACACGGCTGGCAAACTGGTAAAAAGATTGCAGATCGCATCATTATATCCACATGTAAAAAGAAACGCAGATCGCCAAGAAGCAATTGGTACACGAGGCTACCGTTCTATATGTAGGGGAATCAGAAGAATTTAGTCAATGTAAATATAGTAATGATCAACTGTAATTCATATCGATCCCGTGTTTCCATTCCAGTCAATAAATCTTCGGTTTCGACAAGCCACGCACCGTATTTTCCTCTTGTAACACGCAAGCTAAGCTACTGCACACAGGTGGCGAATTCTTCGGCATACATGGGAAACTAAACTTCCAACGAGGAAAACACCAGGCTAAAGCGCACTAAAGTCGGCGTAGAGCTAGGTAAATAAACTTGGTAATACGTTAATTTGGTTAACTGATAGTCATTTGTGAACTAAACACATATGACGATTACAAATAATCACATCTTAACAGTGAAAGACTTCGAAGGGCGTATCGTGTTATTTAAAAGAAATTAGAAACGATTTAATGGGGAATGCAGTAGAAGTCGAGACAAAGTTCAGGCAATCTTCTATTTGCTGTCTGTTAGGTTGTACTTAAGGTTAAATTAACTAGCAATAGAAACTTAACGCAACCCCAAGGATAACAAGGCGTCTTCCGTTCGCTAGTAGTCCCAATAGTATGCAGTCATACGTGTAGCTGAACTTAACCCAAGACAACATTAAAAAGACACATTGCAACAATTCACTCTATACATTGTGTCTTCAGGCTTCCTCGGTCTCATGCATCGATGGGGACTGAATCTTATTTCTTCTCATTATTGTGCCCTAAAATAAACCTTCGTAGCCCCACCCAAAGGGTAAACTGAATTGAAGCACTAATTCAAATTCAACCAATCACAGACCATAAACAAGCTTTAAAACCACGCCCCTTACAAAAAAAATCCAGGCAGTGTCATTCAATATTCCAATAACCAATCAACGCTTTACAATAAGGAACTCACCACCGCCCAATTCTTTGTGACGTTACGAAGAGCCCACCAATAAAAACAGTGTTTTTTCAACATGACCAGGCGATTACGTCAGGGACAGACTTGGGACCCAAGAAGAGGCTCCTTTGTCATTTGCCTGATATTTAATCTATGCATTAAAAAAAAGAAGAAAAAAAAAGACTTTTAATTCACATAACTATGTGCATTTTAACCTTGTCATATCGTACATTTTTGTAGATGCGGTACTAATTTACCAAATTGTCTTTCTGTTTGACATTCACAAAGCTTTATCAGTGAATGGCTTGTCTAGCCAAATGATTTCCCTCGGTTTCAAATTAATGTAGAGATAGTCCTGTCTTCACAAACAGCTGAATCTGCAGAATTATTAATTATGTCTCATTGGACTGCTCCACAGACACTCTTGTCTGAAGTGATTCATGCCCATGTCAATAGTTGCAACATCAATATAAAAAAGAAGAAAATAAATGAAGCACAAAAAATATGTTTGTGTGTGCACGCATGCATACGTGTGCGTGTATGTGTGTGTGTGTGTGTGTGTGTGTGTGTGAGAGAGAGAGAGAGGGATAGATAGAGTGAGTGAGAGAGAACCTTGACAAAAAGAAAAAGAATAACATGGTAGGCTGGTAAGGACCAATATCTATGATAACATTTAAAAAAATAGTTCTAGATATCAGAGAATGGAGATTAGACATACCGTATGTGCTGTCAGTTTGAAGATGGTGCCTGGAAATATGTCTGAGTGAAAAAACGGTGTATATTTGAAATTATGAGATTCAGAATGGTCGACCATGCAGTAGGCCAGAAGAATGTTTTTTCAAGTGTATCGGAGCACCAGAACTGACTTGTATAAGGGCAGTGAACACAGCTAGAACGGAAACCACTAATTATGTAAAAAATGACCTCAAATTGAAAAGGGAAGTCAGTAAAGGAGAACAGACAATAATCAAGACGAGAACAGCAGCCTTGACATGTTTTCCAACACGCCAACAGACAGATTGTACTGAATGATTTCAGTATAATTACTCTGTTGGCACTGTTAGTATATTCTTACAGTGCTACAGATCTTCAATCTAACACTTGAAGCTTGACAGCTGCTCACAGAAAACCAATGCTTAATATTTAATATTAATATTTATTTTCTTTTTTTAAAGTCCGATCTGACAATCTAAATATGTACCATAATAAAATGACAATTTATTGCTCAAGTGTACTGCTCTGGAACCAGCAGCCTAGCTGCTGTTTCTGCTGGAGCTTATGGTGATACTAATAAATCTTAAGAAATCTTAACAAATTAAATGAAACCACTCAACAGCAAGTTTGCTACACAACAAAATGATATAGGCCTATTTATTTATAGTTACACTGCATTTTGTACAGAGATTATTGAATCATATGATAACTTTGAAAGTAGGCGTTGTTATGTACGATATACCGAATGTTGATCTATGCCCAAATACTACAATGGACAGAGAACAAAAACAGCACGTAAAACCTATCCCAAGCATCTCATAAAACGAAAAAAACATAGCTCTCACACTCAATAAACTTGTGTTTATTTAACAGGCGAATGTAGTGGCCCCCTCTTCCCTGCCCGAGTGTTGCTCTGTCGGGTCCTGTATGGGAGCCCGTGCGGGGATGTCCTGGAGACCCCGCGCTGCCTGCACCTCTATCGTCTCGGGTGAGTTTGTTACAATGTAGCAATTTCTCTATAAATCTGTATAACTCTAGTAAAGACGCAACATTTGCACACTGCAAGCGGAACGCAAACTCCTTGTCTACCTCATTTAAAACGACAAAATCCCGCACGGTCAGGCTAATGTGTTCATTTTACAACGAATTCCCAAGCATACCCCCCGGTCCAAGAGTATTCCAACATTAACTCATATTTAGCTTGGATATAGCTACGCAATTGCTTTTGAGAGAAGCCTGGGCATCTAGTAGCAATTCATGCAGCTATCACGTTCAGCTGTATTAATACAATTGCAGATGTTGTTGTCAAATGCCGGCTATTGCATTATAGTTATACATGACAAGCATTGGTATCCTGCGCTCAAGTCTGTTTTTATATATTTATATAGCTAGCTATCTAAAGCTAACTGCACAGCTAGGTTGCAGTGTGCCCATTCGTATAGCTATTCGCTGTTGTGAGGTCAAGACAGGTGACGAAAACATGCACTCTCGGTACGTGGATTATTAGTTTTCTTGTGGGGAAAAAGCACAGCTATCTGCGAATAAAGTAGTGGCTGCGTTGGTAGATATATTGCACAAATGCCCTCTCCCCTTTCGCCTCCCTTTCCCCTTTTGGTTTATCTCCATTGTCTCTATGATGGGCTCAGAAGCAATCGCTTATAAGGAGGCAGCAAATAAGTTTTCTCTGTCTGCTTTGTCGTGCAGTGTAGTTCAGGCAAAGCGGGGCGACTTTCGTCCCCGCCTATTTCAACTTCCTCCCGAGCCTGGGCTCGACAAGCCTTCTGCGCTGAAAATAATATTTTGGCGAACATTTCAAAGTGATAAGTTAGCGTAGACGTTCAAACACGGAAGTCAGGGTTTTACTGGTAATTGCGAGTGACTGGGAAATGCTCCGCGCTTTTATCGAGCCGTAGCCTACCTGGTGGTCAATACGACAGTTTGACAGTTACATTTATATAAATTCCAAAATAAAAATCTGTGGAGTTGTAGTTTTTGACCCTTATGCTCAAGATTTCGGGGGGTTTCACTGCAATGATTCTTTGATTATTATATTTTCTTTTGGATTTATTTACATTATCCACATGTATGTGAAAACAGTTTATAACGGTGGGAAATCAAGTTTGGATTGTGTACAGTCCGTTAAATGAAGGGTTTGGAGTTTCCAGTTCTGTGGTCCAATGGTCAGTAATATATTCAGGTTTTTATTGTGTCTGGTAACGCCAAAGGAGAATGAAAAATGTCATGTCTTCAGGCTAGTCTCCTCATCAAATGTCATTTTGTTCTGAGAACTGGAAGGATTTCTAAACACGTCATAGCATATATAGCCTGCAAAGTGTTCTTGCTTCTTTTTTCTTTTACATCTTTATGCAGATATTCCTGCGCTCAAACCTGAAACTGGCGTTGTCTTGTGCTCGAATTAAATTTGTGCAAAATGCTTGCTGAAATTCTGTTAAAAGTGCTCAGTGTTTCATTCGATCTAGCATGCACGGTCTCGTTTGAGATACCAAGACCCGTACATTGTATTTTATACATCGTTGCATTTGGGGGGAAAAAGTTGGGAACACAACTTTTAAGTTTAAGTTTGTGGCGATCTCACGGCTAAGATTTGAAGTCTGTAAAGAACGTATCGTCGTCTGTGGAAAATGCTATGTTGTTTGTGTACATTTTCAGTTTCATGTGACATGGTTCGTTATTAACGTTGCTATTAATAATCCTATTATTAAGCGGAGCTGAAAGCGGTGGTAGAAATGACCTTCATGGAAGTCAGTCGGATCCAAAAATAAATTCCACCTCCAAAAATAAAATAAAAAGCCAACAGCACAGCCTGTGGCTTTTGCTTATGTTTTACACTCTCAGGGAAAAAAAGCTACGAAAAAGTGTCTAAAAAGGTACGAACTTGAGTGGCACCCTGTAGATAAATAAAACATTTTGCCCTGGCCGGCAATAGGCTACATAATGCATTGCATATGTACCTTTTTTAAACTTGTGAAAGGTAATTTATTACCCAAATAGAACTTTCAGGGTACATTTGGGAAATTTGTTCCTTAAAGAACAATACGTCTCTCCACTATACCTTTATTTCTGAGAGTGTATGGGAACAATTGAGGAATGTATCGTGTAGAATGTTTCCGCAGATCAGGGCAGTGAATATATAGGGTGCTCTTCCGTAAAAGCGTAAAAGGTGAACGTTTAAATGTAAATTTAAACAGAAATGTTCATTTGTAGATATTGTTCTTCCCAGATGCCCGTGAAAACATTTTTTTAAACAGTTTTTTTTTGTGTGTGTGAAATAAATCTGTGCATAAGAATATTGAATTTCACTTGCAGTACACTATACGCTTTTTACTTTGCAATGTTTAACGTTTTTGTCATTTGTCATTGTAACAGAATGGTTGAATTTGTCAATCACCTTGTATGAATCTGGTCAACTACTACCAACACTGTACAGGCCACAGTGGGTTTGTACATCAGCTAAAGAGAACTGAACCTTGTAAAAGGAGTCCTACTATTGCAGCTTTCTGAAGCGTTGGACCTAGGAAATTAGTATGCTGGGTTCAGAAACGAGATGAGTTAGTCCTGTTGTATCTTTCATCAGAGTGTTCGGTCGTGTCGTGCTCTCTGTGCAAATGGTGATGTAAGCGTTACGAACACGTCTCCCAGGATTATGGGATGTCTTTGGCAAAGAGCAACCGTAATGCTGTGATTGTTTTGTGTCCCTCTCGGTAGTGCTTCGAGTGAGTTTTAGCAACCTGTGTCTTACACTGTATGTGTGTTCACCTTTAACGCAGGCTTGTCCCTTTGCAGTGACGATGCTTTCTGATCCCAAATCCACCATCCACTATTAAAAATAAAAAATAAAACAGCCCCCCCCCCCCCCCCCCCAAAAAAAAAGAGAAAATAAATGAAGGGAGAGTCTGTTTGTTTAATGTGACTGTATTCTGACAGGTTTAGTCAGGATGCTGTTTCTATAGCCTTTGGAATGGCGTGTTAAGTTCATATCGCTGAAACCAGTCTTCCCCCATATGTGACATTATTGTTTTATATCTCTTCAGGTCATTTTCAGTTATTTTCTGGTCATTTCCGTGTTGTTTTTCTGGTCATTTTTTCAGTTTTGCGGAGAATATGCCTTCCTCACATGAGCCTGCAAGGAGAACTGTGCTTAAAACAAACAGGTTAGACCAGACCCAAGTTTTCTCACTTTATTTTTCTTGCTTTAAGCTGAGCTCTTAAAATTAAACTGCCTGTGTGTGTGTGTGCGTGTAATCCTGTGTGTAAGTTTGTGCGCCCTGTGTACCTAAACCAGCATCGTTACTTTGCAGTTGACATGGACGATGAAGATGGCAGGTGCTTGCTAGATGTAATTTGGTGAGTTCCAGTCTCTGTTCTCAGTTTCGCTTACTGCTCAAATTCTCATCAGACATCAGCTTATCTCCCTCTCATCAGACCGAGGCCTTTTAGTGCAGAGTCTTGTCTGGACGTCGCGGATGTGATCTTTGCATAGTTTGGCTTCCTGCGTCGCTTCCGCGGACAAAAAAAAATAACAGCCGATCGCTCTGCTGACACGATCCAAGGAATGAAAAATCGCTAGGAAGAAAAAAAGAAGAAAAAAAAGATGTGTCTGAGAAAGCGCTACCTGAGGAAAACCCAGTTTAAACTTTCTAAGAGGGGTACTTTAATTAGGACAGGGAAAGGTTTGGCCCAGTTGACTCTTACACCAGTAAAAGTAAACATTTTCACTCTCTGGAGTTTTGTCACTGCAGTCATGTAGAATAACAGTGAGAGAACTGGCCTTGTAAAATAATAAATAAGTGGATAAATGAGCCTGCTAAATGCCTGAATGTGAATGTCATTCTCAATGAGACCGTTCTCTCCCACAGCGACCCTCAGGCACTGAACGACTTTCTTCATGGATCAGAAACGCATGTGAGTTTTGGCCGGGGTTGGATGGGGTGGGCTTAAAGAGATGGAGATATTGTTTTTCTCCTTGAGCGACAAAGCTCTCTTTGACTGTGTGTGAGGGGGGGTCAGCTAGTGCTCTAGTTGGACAAGGTTTAAAAATGTGTAAAAAATCATGGCGGCCCTTTAACGTAGATTGTGCAGTCACATAAAATGGAAAAATAGAGGGCGCAATATACCATTTATTTGCTGGCCTTTGGTATACCAATATATCGTTTATTTGGCATTTGGTATATTGAATATACCATTTATTTGGTGGCATTTGGTATACCAGCATATCGTTTATTTGGCATTTGGTATATTGAATATACCATTTATTTAGTGGCATTTGGTATACCAGCATATCGTTTATTTGGCATTTGGTATATTGAATATACCATTTATTTGGCATATTGGCCTTCATAGTGTCGTACCTACTTTAAGCAGCCTGGTAGCTGCTTCTTCACTGTTCCCCACATTATCTCTCTGTCTCAGTCTCTCTGTGGATTACAGGTGTCTTCTGCAAAAAAAAAGTTAAAAAAAAAAAAAAAGCATTTTATTGATCTTAATTTCCATCCTGCTTTTATTTTTCCCCCCTTCTTTCGATATATAAGCACTGACAGAGTACTAACCTCCTGTTTCCTATCCTTTCTGCCTTTTTTCCCTCCTTTTTTCCACCCCTTGTCGTTCTGTTTTCCTAACCCTCCCTCCTGTCCTCCTGTCCTCCTGTCCTCGCTCGGTTCCCCCGTTTGTCCCGTGGCGGGTCTGCGTGCTGCTTCTCGTGATTCTGCCCTCGTCCCCGGATCCCCGTGGCCCTCCGTGTGTGTCCCTGTCTCTGTCGCGGTCCTCTCTGTGTCCCTGCACGTCTGTCCGTCTGGCCACCTGTCTGTCCATTTGTTTGTTTCTCTGTCTGCCCCTCCGTCTGTCTGTTTGTCTGTCTGTCCCTCCGTCTGTTTGTTTCTCTGTCTGCCCCTCCGTCTGTCTGTTTCCCTGTCTGCCCCTCCGTCTGTCTGTTTGTCCGTCTGTCCACCTGTCTGTCCATTTGTTTGTTTCTCTGTCTGTCCCTCCGTCTGTCTGTTTGTCTGTCTGTCCATCTTTCTGTCCTACCCTGCGTGTGTCCGTCTGTAGTTGGACACCGATGACCTCTTGGACGGCTCGGCTGACCCCGCCAGCTCCTTCTTCTCCGGGGCTGGGGTGAGTAACCCACCCCCCCCCACCTTTCCCAAATTTCTCCTGTCTTTCTCTGTGTGTGTGTGTGTGTGTGTGTGTGTGTGTGTGTGTGGCGCGCTCGTGTTTCGTACCCTGGACTTTCTGCATGTACACACACTGACGCTTGAGCCCCCCGGGGACCCGGTTTGACATCATCAAAGACGGCCTTTCCTTGTCCCTGGTAGTGCCCTCTCTTCCTCTCTCCCTTCCTTTCTGTCCGTCTTTCCTTCCTCTTCTTTTTCCACAGACCCATTAACACCCCTTCGCTCTGCTCTTCTCCTGCCCGAGTCTCTTTCACCGTTTCCTGCGGCCCGTTTGGCAGGGGTCCCCATTCTGTTTTTTGTTTTTTTGCTCGCTGCAGTTTGAGCCAAAGTAGATTTTGCTCCCGCTCTCTCTCTCAACGTCTGGCTTTGCTGTTTGAGAACAGGCCGCGTTGTGCGTTTATTAGTGAGTGAGCCGTAAACGATCGTGTGCTAACGGTTTTTATTTTTTATTTCTGTCTCCTGCTTGCTTTTTTTCCCCCATCCACCAACCACACTTCCTGCTTCCTACTTCCTGCTTCCTGCTCCCCTGTCCCCAGGTCCACGTGCCCCAGGTTCAGCCGTCCAATCAGCTGTCTGTCAGCGACCCGTCCGGCCTGCCCAGCAGCAGCGTGGACCTGGACTTCCTGGAGGACGATGACATCCTCGGGGGCGGGTCGCCGGGGGGCGTGGCCAGGGAGGGCGGCGGCGGCGGCGGGTTGGGCGGGGCCAACCACGAGCCCTGCGACATCCTGCAGCAGAGCCTGGCCGAGGCCAACATCACGGAGCAGAGCCTGCAGGAGGCGGAGGCCGAGCTGGACCTGGGCTCCTTCTGCCTCCCTGGCCTGACGCAGGTGGTCCAGGCCCTGCCCGAACCCGGCCTGCCGGCCCCCGGGGCCCCCGCCGTCCACCTGGGGGGGCAGATCTTCCACAGCCCCGCCCCCAGCGCCACGGCCACGCCCCCCGGCGCCGCCCCGGACGTGATGGGCTCGGTCCTGGCCCACCCGGGCCTGCAGCTGCAGCCGCAGGTGATGAGCAAGGCGGTGGCGGTCCAGCCCTTCATGCAGCCCGTGGGGCTGGGGAACGTCACGCTGCAGCCCATCTCGGGCCTGCAGGCCCTGCCCAACGGCGGCCCCGCCGGCCACCTGGGCCTCGGCCAGATCCAGGTCATGGGCCAGCCCACGGTCATGGCCATCAACCCCTCGGGGCAGCCCATCCTGGCCAAAACCATGAGCGGGTACCAGCTGCACCAGGCCGGGCCGGACGCGGGGGGCCCCGCGGCCCAGGCGGGGCTCGGGGGGGCCGTGCTGGGCTCCGGCGGGGGCCTGCTGATCCAGGGCGGCAAGCCTGCCGTGGGGTCCCCGGTCCTGAACGGGGCCGGCGTCGGCGTCGGCGGCATTGCCGTTAGCGTTAGCGGCGCGGTCTCCGGCAGCGGGGGCGCCATCGCCAGCTCTGCCGGGCTGGTGGGTTTCGGGGGCGCCCCCCTCGGAGTCGGGACGCCGCAGCAGACTCCGCCCCCCGGCCAGATCATGCAGAACGTGGTCATCCAGCGGACGCCCACGCCCATTCAGCCCAAGCCTCCACTAGGGGGCGCCAAACTCTACAAGCAGCAGCACGTTCAGCAGCAGCAGCAGCAGCAGCCGCCGCCGCAGCCGCCTCCCGCCCAGCAGCTCCCCGCCCCCAGCGCTCTGCAGAACGACGGCGGGAAGGGGGCGGGGCTCCAGCAGGGGCAGGTCCCGGGGGCCGCCGCCCAGGGCGTGGCCTTCCTGACGGGCAAGCCCGGCGCCAACGTGGTGCTGAGCGCCCAGGCGGGCCCCCAGGGGCCCTCCTTCCCGCAGGCGCTCTTCAAGCAGCAGGGCGTCCACCTGCTCAACCAGTCCGGCAGCATCGTCATTCCCTCCAACCAGTTCCTGCTGCCACAGCTGCAAGGGGGGGCCCAGATCCTCGCCCAGCACCCGGGGGGCCACATCATCGCCAGCCAGGGCCCCGGGGGCCAGCTCATCGCCAACCAGATTCTGGCCCCCAACCAGAACCTGAACCTGGGCCAGGTGCTGGCGTCGCAGGGCCCGCCCGGCACCGCCCACATCCTGTCGGGGCACATCCAGCTGCAGCCGGGGCAGATGGGCCAGCACACCCTGTTCCAGGTGCCCGTCTCGCTGGCACAGACCCAGGGGCAGACCCACTCCGTGGCTGGCCACGCCCAGGCCGTCATACAGGGCATGCCCATTCAGAACTCCTTGGCCATGCTGGGGCAGGTGGAAGGCTTGGGTCCGGCGGTCAGTTTGCAGCCTCCTCTTCCTCCTCCTCCTCCTCCTCCTCCTCCTCCTTCGCAGCAGCAGCCGCAGCAGCAGGCCGGCCTCGTCCCCCTCGGAGGGGGAACGGCGATAGCCCAGTGCCAGCCGACGGACAGCGTTTCGGTGGTGGGCGGAGCCATGGACCAGCCCGCCCACCTTGCACAAGCCCCGCCCCCTCCGTCGCTGCAACCTCCGCCCTCGATCCTGACCGTGCAGACCACGCCGCCTTCGTCCATCTCCATCTCGGTCCCCTCTTCCTCATCTCCGTCCTTGTCTTCCTCCTCCTCGTCCTCCATGACCCCCTCGTCCGGCTCTCTGGCGCCCCCTCTGGCCCAGCACAGCCCCTTCCTGGCTCCTCAGGGCTCCGGAATGTTCCTCAGCCAGGATTCCTTTCATATGCTCCTGCAGCAGGTCAGTCTCATTCTGAATCTTCAATCCATTTGGTTCGTTTGCCGATTTGTAAGTTTGATTTAGCCTCAAAGTCCACTGCCCCAGTGGACACAGGGATGGGGACACTGTGCTGTAGAAGGTGCTGTCTTTCAGGAGAGATGTTAAACCAGGGCCCTTACTCACTGTGGCCATTAACGATCCTATGGTATTCCTTACACACTTCCAGTCCCCAGGTCATCAGTTGAAAACTTTCCTGGTTGGATTGAGATAAAAAAATAAATAAATCTCCACACAAAAATTGATTGATTGTTGTCCTTCTGTCCTTACCCGCTAAGCTTATCCATAGTGAACTGGCAGGCAAAACAGATCCTAGAACCGCACTGAGTATGAATATTATGAATGACTAGGGGTCCTGAACTTGTTGACCACTGTTTCCATGCTAAAACCGTGGACTCGCCCACATCAGGACCAGAAGCACCAATCAGAGAGCGATCCCCGCCCTTCGGGGTGTGTCCCTGCATCTGTCATCGTCAGCAGCGACGGTGGCCCCGCCCATTCGGGCCATAGCAGCCTATCGGCCGAGACTGGGCCGGCCCAGAGCCCCGCCCACTCTCATGGCCCCTCCTACAAGGCAGCAGTGGTTCATCAGGTAGACACACCCCCTTCCCCTCAGCCCCGCCCCTTTTTGCTGCCGCTAATCCAAACACTGTCTCCCAGCAGAACTCTTCTGTGTTTTATTTTTATCTGGTGTCACGTTCTAATGTTTCTCTGTTCTGTAATAGCCTCTCACCTTTCCATATCTGTGTGTGTGTGCGTGTGTGTCTTGTACTCCTTTCCTGTCCTAATAAATGTGCTTAAATTAGCACAGTCGTGTTAATTTAAGCACATTTGTGGCACGCTTTTGGAGATGCCTTGTCTGGTCTGCTGTTTAATGACGTGCTGGTTATGCTGCTAACGCTTTTAGCATGGCTGCTCTGCTACGTTGTTATGGCTTCTCCTTGTTATTGCGCCTTGTTAGCGTAACGCCGTCCCGTACAATAGAAACACTGGAACCCCAGTTTGTGCAGCGCATGCGGCTTGCATTGATTGAACACACGCACGCGTTGCTAAATGTACGTGTGTTTTTCAGTTATTTCTGCCAATGTGATCACGTTTCCCAGTTAATTTTTCTATAGTTTTGAAGCTGTTAGTGACTGGCATGTCGAAGTGTACCTTAAAGACAGGAGAAGATAACGTTCCACACATCTGTCTTGCATGTTTCACTCCAGTCTCTAATCTCTCATTTTGGCATCTCCCCCCTGATCCCCCCCCCCCCCCACATCTGTACATCTCTTTCTAACCCCCCAGTACAGACCCTAGAGTGCCAGTTCTGTACTTCTGAACATCAGCCACCTCTAGCCCCCACCTTTCCCATCCTGTCTTTCTTCTGCTACACCCTTTTTCTTACCCCCCCTCCCTGACCCCCCCCCTGCCTGTATTATATTGGCACCATCGTAAATGTGCCCCCCCCCCCACGCCCCTTACCAACTACGTTCTGTGTCACCTTCCCAGAAGATCACCTTCCCAGATCTACTTGCATCACATGATGTCTTCCACTGATCAGTAGATCACTTAGGTCGCAAGATGACAGAATCACCTTCCTAGATCACAAAATGGCCTATCTAGGGCATAAGGACACCTTCCTGGATCAAAAGATGACCTAGTACAATCACCTTTCCCACAAGATCACCTCTAGATCACAAAATCACCTCCCTAGATCACCCCCCAATGTCACCACCCAAGGCTTTTGGGTCCTGGTCACCTGCTCTGGTTAAATGGGTTCACTGGGAATCACGGATAGATCAGTCAGCTCCACATGCACTCGATCTCCTGGAAGAGCCTGCAAACGAACAACTGAAAAGCAGCCAAGGCTCTCTAAGGAGAGAGGAGTTATACGGCCTTGGCTTTGCTTTTAAAACGTTTGCGTGGGGAAAAAAAAGGACAATGGCTTCTCTTCTGTATCCTATGTTCAATGCTAATAAAATTTATGTGATAGGAAGTAGGTGGTTATTGTGACAGATATATTTAAACTCAAAATAAGCAGCTTCATGAAAGCACACAAAATGGACAGGGATGCAAACCGGTTTGATCTGCTGTTGGTAAATTTTAGTGAAGTAGTATGATTGTGCTCTACATCCCTGTCCAGCTTTGCTTTTTAAAGAATTGCGCTAAGTCCCGTTAGACCAGTGCGGCTTCTCAGTGCTTCTCAGTGCTGCTGGTGTGTCCTCACTTTGGCTGTGTGTTATTCCTGTCGCGTGGTCTTCCAGAGCATGCTCCAGTATCCTCGGTCCCCACTTTCCTCAATCAGTTTAGATGCAGTGTGTGATTAGTGCTGTGGAGTCCAAGGATGATCAGGTTCTTAGTACTGAATATCTGTTGCTGATGTTTGATTATGTTAATAAGAATTAGATTATGTTCCCATTGATTGTGTTGATAAGGATGTGTCCTCTCTAATAACAGTGTGTTTTGGTTGATTTGCTTTCAGTCTTGTTTTTGTCACGATACCTCTGCTGTAGCTGGTTCTATAAGAAGACTGTTTCTGTGTTACTGTAGCGTGTGGGATGGTCCAGTTTTCTGGTTATTGCAGTTTCTGGGGGTTCAAATAATGCCTGCACATCCAAAAGCCCTGAAATGTGTGTTATCTAACCCTGCCTTTCTCTGCCCCCACCTTGCCTCCCCCCCCCCACCCCCCAGATCCCCTCTGCAGGCCCCCAGCAGCAGCTGAAGCTCCAGAGCGTGTCCCCCTCCCAGCCGGGGGGGGCGGTCCCAGCGGCAGACAGCCCCCAGCCTGCCCAGGCCTCCCCCCTAATTCTGGGCCAGCCCATCCACTCCCCCCACCCGCCCCAGCCCCAGTCCCAGGCCCCGACCCCGTCCCGCTCCTGCACCCCCTCCTCCCTGCCCCCCCTCTTCATCATCCACAACCAAATCGGGGGCTCCCCGCAGCCCGCACCCCAACCCCTACCCCAGCCACCGCCGCCACCGCCACAGCAACAGCAACCACAGCAACCTCAGATCCAGCCGCAGCCCCGCCCACCCTCGCAGCCCGCCCCCTTCCAGCAGGACGTGGGCGTGGCCTCCGTCGGCCCCTCCCACTCGCCCAAGCCCCCCGCGGCGGTGCAGGTGCCGGTGCAGTTCCAGTTCGCGCCCTCGGGGGGCGCTGTGGTGCAGAGCCTGACGGTGGAGCAGCAGCAGACCCTGCAGATGGTGGGGGCGAAGCTGCAGACGCTGTCCGCCATCGAGCAGCCGTCCGCGCAGCAGAAACAGCTGCTGGAGAAACTCCACCAGGTACCGCCCGTCCACGGTCACTTACACACTCATATCCGCTATTAACCTTCCACAACCTAACTGCTGTCTACTGTCCCTTACACACTCATACCTGCTCTTAACCTTCCACAGCCTAACTGCCCTCTACTGTCACTTACACACTCATACCTGCTCTTAACCTTCCACAGCCTAACTGCTGTCTACTGTCCCTTACACACTCATGCCTGCTCTTAACCTTCCACAGCCTAACTGCCCTCTACTGTCACTTACACACTCATACCTGCTCTTAACCTTCCACAGCCTAACTGCCCTCTACTGTCACTTACACACTCATACCTGCTCTTAACCTTCCACAGCCTAACTGCTGTCTACTGTCACTTACACACTCATACCTGCTCTTAACCTTCCACAGCCTAACTGCTGTCTACTGTCACTTACACACTCATACCTGCTCTTAACCTTCCACAGCCTAACTGCCCTCTACTGTCACTTACACACTCATACCTGCTCTTAACCTTCCACAGCCTAACTGCTGTCTACTGTCACTTACACACTCATATCCGCTATTAACCTTCCACAGCCTAACTGCTGTCTACTGTCACTTACACACTCATACCTGCTATTAACCTTCCACAGCCACCTAACTGCTGTCTACTGTCCCTTGCACACTAATATCAGTAATCTGGCAGGCAAAATGAATCCTAGATGCTCACGAATGAATAGGGGCTCCCCCCCTGCCAAAACCGTAGACTCGCCCACATTAGGACCAGAAGCGCCGATCGGAGAGCGATCTGCTGTGGACTGCCACCCAGCTGCCTCCTGTCACTTACACACTAATATCAGTGATCCATTACCACCTGTAAACTGTCTGCTTCCCTGAGGGGCTCTGCCTGGTATGCTTGGCCTGCGGGCTGCTCCACGCTGAGCTGGCTGTCAGTGGGTGGGACAGCTCGAGGCGGAGCCCCCCGGTGTGTGTTTGTGTTCAAGTCCAGGCTTGATGTGGTGCTCGCTGCTCTCTAGTCTGAAGGTAAATGATGAGCCAAGACGAGGGTCGAATGGCCTGTTCTTG
>CM077295.1:48418793-48603793 GCA_039654925.1 Anguilla pacifica
CCATTTGAATTGTTCTGAACAAAAGACGACACTTTATTATTATAAATTTTTTTTTGTTTTGTTTATGGAATTCACCCTCTTAGTGTACTTCGGAGAGTCTGGGAGGGGGAGGGGTAGGGGTAGGGGGGAATCATAATTGAAATGTCCCTCAATCTTGCTCGGTAACAGAACAGCCTCACGAGATGTCAGTCAGGCCAGTAATATTGCACATTTGACCAAATATCAGTATTGCCATCGATTTTATGATGTCACTGTGTCTTGCAGCACTTTTGTTTTTGTTGCCTTCTGAGCTCTATAACTCCATGGAACGATGTCAGGGCGCTTCTCACAGCTGTGGGTGGTGTCCGAGTGACCAGCGGCTCTCTCCAAGACTGAGAAACTCTCTATCACTACATTCGTTTTCAGCTAAAGCATTTCATGTCTTTAAACACTAAATCGCAAACGTTAGTTTGTCCTTGTCCCCGACTTGTTTTGGATTCTAGCGATGGGAAGGGTGTGGTTTTCATAAACCATGTAATGGGCGGAGCTTTGGTGAGGTCTGTCGGTCATTGGCTTTCTTTTCGAACCAACCAGTTCACGCTTGCTCTTGACTGCAGATCAGTATGCCTGGGTTCAGTTCAGAGTGATTGACAGCGTGTTGCTCCGCCCATCTTTGGTTTCATGGTACCTCATTCTTCATCACAGAAGGGTTTGATGTCGCCCAGATAGGTATGCAGAAATGTCCAAGGTTGTTGTTTTTGGTGCACACCTTCAGTTGAATGACAAATAACGGTAAAACACCAGTCTGCCCAAAAGGGGGACACTGACATGCTGTCAGTTCCTGCAGTTTGTAATCGTCTGGCTCCCTTTCAGTTCCCCAAGGTCAGGGGAAATGACTGGGATTGACCCGAGGTGACTGCCCCCCCACGCCCTGCCACAACCTGATCACTGCCTGTCTGTCATTCCACACTTTTTCATTTTTGTTCTGTTTGCTTCTTCATTCACTCCCTTGCACGGTGTTTGTGTGTGTGTGTGCGCGTGTGTGTGTGTGTGTGTGTGTGCGCGTGTGCGCGCGCGTGCGCGCGTGTGTGTGTGCATGCTCACTTTGTTGTCACTAAGCTATCTGTCACTAAATGGCAGTGTCAGGGTTCTGGGTGGAGAAAGCCTGTTCAATCCTCCTGTATAATTCAAAGAGCAGTTTGGACTCAACTTTCTGACTCAAAAAGGTCTGTGATTCTGGCCCCTCTGAACAACCTTAAAAGTGCTCAGTTAACCCTTTGTGTAGCTGCTCACTTGTTAAGGACAGCATTGGCCCATTCGCCTCAGTGGGGTTGTGCTCCGGGATCCCAGTTTGTGGGGGGGGGGGGGGGGGGATTGTGTTGGAGTAAGAGTCTCTTCTCCTCGCTGTCTGCCTGCTTGTCAGTCTGGCTCCACCCAAATGTGTGCCTCCCTCTTTGTCTTCTGTGTGTGTGTCTGTACGTCTGTCTCTTCTGTTAAACTCCCTGTTAAGCTTCCTGTCTCTCTGCTAAAGGAGGGGTTTTGCTGTTTTGTTGTTCTAGGCCGCCCACACTAGGGGGCGCTTATGAGCGAGCTTGTGCAGGTCTGATGGTTTCCTGTCCTGGTTCTCCTGCTCTCTTGAGTGAGGGTCAGATGGAGAGTTTCGGTCCGTGTGATTACAGGGTCTCCCCTCTGGGCTGTGTTTTTATTCAGAGTTCATGTTGTCTTCCCTCCCGATTGGGCCTTTTCTACGCGCACACACACACACACACACGCACACACACACTCTTTCAGCACTTCAGATGGTCTGTGGTCTCTCAGGATTCCTTTTGGCAACTGAGACACAGTGAACAGCGAGCAGCACCAGACCAAAAACCGGGTTCTGTTCAAGAGCGTCCACAGCAGCACCCGTCTCCAAACAGTCAATCTGCTTAAAACTGAACTGTCAGTACAGGTTTTTAAATTGTATTTTTAAAACGCATATTTTTGTGACCAATGCTTTTAATTTTTTAACTGTTTTATTGTATTTTTTTAAAATTCGGACCAGGTTTGCCAAATAATTGTACTCACACACTGGCATAACTGTAAAAAACATTATGTGTTGTGAATATACACTCACCGGCCACTTAATTAGGTACTTGCTAGTACCGGGTGTGGTCTTCTGCTGCTGTAGCCCATCTGCTTCAAGGTTCAACGTGTTGTGCATTCAGAGATGCTCTTCTGCATACCTCGGTTGTAACGAGTGGTTATTTAAGTTACTGTTGCCTTTCCATCAGCTCAAATCAGTCTGGCCCTTCTCCTCTGACCTCTGCCATCAACAAGGCATTTTTGCCCAGAGAACTGCCGCTCACTAGATATTTTCTCTTTTTTGGACCATTCTCTGTAAACCCTAGAGATGGTTGTGCGTGAAAATCCCAGTAGATCAGCAGTTTCTGAAATACTCTGGCCCCAACAACCATGCCACGTTCAAAGTCACTTAAACCACCTTTCTTTCCCATTCTGATGCTTGGTTTGAACTTCAGCAACTCATCTCGACCATGTCTACATGCCTAAATGCATTGAGTTGCTGCCACCTGATTGGCTGATTAGATATTTGCGTTAACAAGCGGTTGAACAGGTGTACCTAATGGTGTGACCGGTGAGTGTATACACACACACACACACACACACTGATCACACAACGTGCCAAGCACAAAACTAGTAGACCTAAGATCTTCAGACTGCATCCTTAAGGCATTTCAGCTGTGCGACCAAATTCAAAGTACAAAGAGAGACGGTGACAAGCCAGGCTTGTGTCCTTTTATTCCGTCTCTCTCTCTCTTTTCTTCCAACCCTCCCTCCCTCCAGCTCACTCACTCTCCTGCTTTACAGTGTACCCTCCAAACTTCAAATAGACGGAAGCAAACGCAGCATAAACAAATGAATCGAGAAGAACAAAACAAAACATTTACAAAATGAAAGAGAATTTGAAATATAGTACTACAGATTAATTTTGTACTGTATTTATTGTGTATAATGACACTTTTTTTTAAAAAAAGAAGAAAAGAACTGTACATTTAGTATAACTGTAAATTAAAACTTGCTTCTTTTATGAAAGAAATGTCCATTGTCTTGTCCTTGATGTGAATGGTGGGAGATTCCTGTTGGAACTGTAAGTAAATCTTAAGTACACACATACTGGAATGGGCAGTGGTGTTTCATATGGGTGTTCCTGGACTGGTCAACTGTCGTGCAATGCAGGTGGCTGTCAGTAGGTGGTGCTAGAGAGTTAGAGTGGTGATGCAGGGCGTGGCAGGAGGGGTGGAGGGGTGGGGAGATGTGGAGGGAGGACATGGTTTTTTTCCCCCCCAAAGCTATGCAACAGTGTCATGTGAATAAACACATGGAAAGTAAATGAATTGTGAACACTAAGAGTTGCAGCTTTCACTAAAAGCACGATTGAAAAGGGCATAACCTGAATACATGGCAGGAGTTTGTGTTTCCCTGAGAATAAGCTTAGAATCAGTAATCCCTCAGATTATTTAATGTAACCCCACCTCCCATGTGCGCACACACAAACACACACTCCACCTCTTCCCAAGCTTCAGTAGTCAGCTTTTAAGGGTTTGCCCCTTGTTGCACGGATGAGGGAGGGAGGGAGAGAGAGAGAGAGAGAGAGTGTGCTGTGTTTCAAGCACTTTATTTTTCTCCCAGCCTTTAAAGTTTGGGGAGAGAGTTCTGCCAGACACTCGTATCAGCTGAGACTGATTAGCCTGTACTGGAAAACCATCATTCATCGCGCACACACAAACGCACATTGCGCGCGCACACACACACACACACACACACACAAAAGCACTGTCTCCACAGACAGGACTCAGTCTGTGCAAGCTTATGGGGGAGAGTGCAACGCGAAGACGGGCGTCGTTCTGCGCGAGTTCTGCTTTTGGCTTCTGAGATGTCAGAGTCTCCAGCGCGAGAGGGAGAGCCATCAGCCTGTTTTTAGCACATCTTTTTCTTAACCTTTTTTTTTTAAGAACCTGTGGTTCTTCGTTCTGCTGGGTTTGACGCTGTTCTGCCAATCACCTGAACCCCGTCCTGAGGTAAGACATGCTACCGCACTTCCTGTTCGTTCTTCTCTCATTTGCTCGGTAAAAGTGTGGCAGGTAGAAGCACAATCTGGAAAGTTTCCAAGAAACTTCTCAGCTGCTTGTCTTTTTTTGGAGCGTATGGATGGACTGCTTTAACTCTCTCTGTCATCCTCTGTGCTTCTCCCACTGACTGCTGTCAGCACAATTCATCCTTCATTCGTCGTGTTGTTAGTTAATAGTGATGGACTGAGATCGTGTGGGATCCCCTTCAAAACAGCTTGTGATGTCGCTCTGGGTAGTCTCACGTACTGGCTGTCCTGAACCAAGGCTGTGGTCCATAATGCAAACCCCACAGTCTGTAAGGACCCAGTGAAGCCCCCCCGCTCCCCCATGGCATTTTGGGGTAGCCAGCGAGGAGTCCCCATCCTCACCCTCCTCTGAGGAATGTGGTGAAGGAGCTTTCACAGTCGGGGCATCTCCACAGCTGTTCTTTCCGTGAAAGAATCTCTCCCTCCTTCCCTCGCACCACGCCCCTCTCTTTCTCTGCGTTCGCTTGCTTCCTCTCCCGCCGCGTCTCTGTTTTTGCCGAGAGGGCGAAGCGAACGCCCCCCCCCCCCTTCCCTTAGCTGTGTTTCTGGAAAGTTCTCCTGCGCATTCCCTGTGCTCACAGGCTTCGGTGTTTACGCTGAGGAGTATTTTGTACCTCACCCTACCCTTAATTTCCCTATTTAAATGAGCGCAGCTGTGCTGGGAGCAGCTGAGGTCATTCTCCACTCAGGTACAGCCCGTCTCTCCACACCCTTCCCAGCATGCTCCTCTGATCCCAGAGGGCTGAGCGGCCTGGTGACCTTTGGCACGCTCCTAAGAGTGCTGCGTGGTCCTCACCTGACGCACTGGTCCTGCCACACCAGCTGGTGGGCCAATCAGTGGGAAGGGAAAGAGATGGCGAGTGTGTGTTAGTGCCTGTGCTGTGTGTCTGTGTGTTTGTGCCTGTGCTGCGTGTCTCGGTGCATTTGGGCCTGTGCTGAGTGTCTCTGTGCGTTTGCGCCTGTGCTGAGTGTCTCTGTGCGTTTGCGCCTGTGCTGAGTGTCTCTGTGCGTTTGCGCCTGTGCTCCACAGTGTGCTGTTCCAGTGGAGCTCTGTGCAGCAGCTCCCTGCAGGCTGTTATGTACTGCTGGTGCTCTGAGGGCTGGCTTGAGAAAGCATGTGCCTCAGGTCTATGAGGAGGAATGGACTGTGCATGTGGGCGTGCACGTACATGTGTGTGCATGTGCTTATACTTGTGTGCGGTTATGTGTATGTGTGTATGGTTATGTGCGTGCGTGCGTGTGTATGGGTGTGTGCATGTGTGCGTGTAATTTTGGGTGTGTGCTCAGAAGTGTGTGTCCCCTTTATTCAGGCACACAGGGACAATGCACTGTGCTTCCCCTGGGCGATTAAATTAACTTTGTGAAGATTCCGCTCAGGAAACATTAGCACACAGTGGCTAACACACCCTCCCTCCACCACTGACCTGACCCCAGCAACAGCCATCCCATAATATTACCACAGAGTTGTAGTACAAGTGTTAAACAACTCATGTCTGTAATATATTTTTAACTATATCTTTTTTTTTCAGAAACCAAAAAAGTACCAGAGGCTGTAGAAAGTGTGATGAATTGAACTACAATAAGATTAGCACACATTTTAAGGCCAGTTTTCACAGCATTAACCATCATTTGACCACACAGACAGACTGAATAAAACTTCTGACTGCCAGATAAGACATTCACATGACAATCAAAGGTAGAGAAAAAGCTCAGTGAACAGCAAGACATTGGTCCTATCTTGACTCTAAACAGAAGTCATTTCTTTGAGAATTCAGACAGCACACACACACAAGACACAGGCATACTCAAAGCTCTTGACTGGTGGACATAACGACAACAACAACAAAAACAAAAAAAGAGTTGAAAGAAACAGCCCACAGCGCCCCCTGCAGCCTCACGTCACCATGTCTCGTTTGGGGAGGAAAGCCATTAAGGACCAGAAGACCCCGGAGGTGATCCGGACGGTGATAGACGGTCTGAAGTCTCTGTACCGTCAAAAGCTGCTGCCACTGGAGCAGCTGTATGGGTTCCACCACTTCCATTCCCCCAGCCTGGAGGACGCCGACTTCGACAACAAGCCCATGGTGCTCGTGGTCGGACAGTACTCCACGGGGAAGACCACTTTTATCAGGTAGCTTAACCAATCAGAGGCCCGCGTGGCTGCTGCCCCAGCTGAACATTCCGGCTTGACCCAGCCTAAGGTGGCCAGGCTTCTTTAAACGGTTTTTTAGACGGATTTCGCTGGTCAACCAGCTGTTTCACCAGCTGACCAGCCCATGAGTTTTGCCAGCAGCATACTTAACCAGCCTAGTCCGACAAGAAGTGTCAAAAACACAGCTCAAAACATTTAAAACCAGACTAGAATCCCAGCTGGTTTGAGCTGGAATCTTCAACAAAGGTCTAACCAATTGTGCATCAGTAAAAAGGATTAGATTTGAGACAAGCAGGAGTTCATTTGTGTCATACCTCTGAATGGATTTATGTTTGATGCGATATTGGTCTCATAGTAAATCTGCCTGAATCTCTTATTCGTGTGATGAAATGCAAGGAGCAGAGGCTCGGTTATGTTAGTGGTGCACGGAAGGATTTGAGGTGTGTCACATGACCAAAAAAAAAAAAAAGTCAACATATATCACAGACTTTCCACGGAAATTCTCTCTTGTCAAACTGAGCGATGAACATATTGCATGCATAGTTGCGTGTTATAGTGTCCACAAAGTTGTGTTGACGCAGGTATGTTTAAAAAAGAAAATGGAATTCCATATTTGAAGAGAAGTTCAGGCTGTAGGGAAAAAAATGTGCTTGTTAAGTGGGTTTGTGGGCTCAGAATGCACTGATCTGGATAATTCCTCTGAATGGATTTGCAGGTTTACATGTAGCGTATCTTTATAAATCTTGCGTAGTCTCTGCCCGAGAGCACATAGCATTCTGACGTGCATGGAATGCTTCCTCGGGGATTTTCATACGGCTGTGCCTGTACCGGCAGACACTTGCATTGAGTAAGATAGCTGGGGACCTGGACTGGGAACGCAAGAGGTTGCAGGTTCAAATTCTGCTACAGTAAAACATTAAAACTGTCTAAATTGATTGGGCTCCAAAAATGCAAGCTCTCTAAATTGTGCTGGATAAGCGTGTTGACTAAATTCCTACACTACAGTTAATTTGCATGCATTGGTACAGTGTGTTCTTTGTCAAGTATAAATGTAGGAATCAAACAAATGTGACATCACCTCACAGAAAGGACCTCCACCAACTCAGAGTACATTGGTAACAATAAATAGAACCACGCCAACAGCGTTTTGTTGGATATTACTTCCTGGATTCTCACCAATCACCATCTTAGTTGTTGTATTGGTTGTTACCAATATATTCTGTGATTGGTGGTCCTCCACTTTGCTTACTGCCGGTAGGGTGATTTTTTTTTTCCATGTCCCTGTTTTAGTGCCGCTGTTCTGTGACCCTCAGGTACCTCCTGGAGCAGGACTTCCCGGGGAGCCGCGTGGGGCCGGAGCCCACCACCGACAACTTCACCGCCATCATGCACGGCGACGTGGAGGGGCTAATCCCCGGGAACGCCCTCATTGTGGACCCCAACAAGCCCTTCCGAAAACTCAACCCTTTCGGGAACACCTTCCTCAACAGGTGAGCCGGCCAGACCCCAGGGGGACGGGGCACAAACCCGACCCCTTTCGGGAACACCTTCCTCAACAGGTGAGCCGGCCAGACCCCAGGGGGAGGGGGCACAAACCCGACCCCTTTTCGGGAATACCTTCCTCAACAGGTGAGCCGGCCAGACCCCAGGGGGAGGGGGCACAAACCCGACCCCTTTCGGGAACACCTTCCTCAACAGGTGAGCCGGCCAGACCCCAGGGGGACGGGGCACAAACCCGACCCCTTTTCGGGAATACCTTCCTCAACAGGTGAGCCGGCCAGACCCCAGGGGGACGGGGCACAAACCCGACCCTTTCGGGAATACCTTCCTCACCAGGCGAGCTGGCTGGACTTTGGGGAAGGGGGCCGTTCCCTGCACCAAGCAGTACCAGCGCTCGCACCGCCCGATAAGCACCTGGCCAAATCCGCGGCCCGTGTGTGGGAGATCTGGGTTTGTTTGGGATCAGTGTTTCTGACACTCCCACTCGATCTTTGATGGAAAACAAAACAACATGCGTGAAAAACACTGGGGTGGGAGGAGGAAGGGGGGGTGGGGTGGAATGGAAGGAACGAGGGAAGGAGGTCAAATTGAACACCCTCTTGGGAAGCAGAGAGGGCAGGAAGAAAGGGAGTGAGAGAGAGAGAGAGAAATGCATCAGCTTTTTGGTCTATGGAATGTGGAGTCTCTATGCCAACATTATATAAGGAGGAGGAGGGACTTTCCTTATTTGTGGAAAAAACAGAGAATGGGAGAGAGGTCTCCCGGGAGGGACATTCAACTGCTTAAAGGGAAACACATACGTGTGTGTGTGTTTGCACACGTGTGTGTGTGCGCGCGTGTGTTTGCGCACATGTGCGTATATATAGTCCTTTAAAGAGGGGAACTCTTAAGAGGGGTGTTAAAAGCTGAGGAGATGAGGAAACCGATGAGATCAGAGGCGTGAACAGAGGAGGGGGGGAAAAAAAAAAAAGTAACAGAAAATGTGCTCTGAAATTCTTTCCCAGTATCCCGTGTTTATCTTTCACGCTGCCAGGCCGGCTCGGAATGTCTGCACACGCAAGCTGGGACAACACGCTTATCTGCAGCGTTCGCTTAGATGAGCCCTTTCCCTGGATCACACTCTCCACCTGTATCAGGCTATGCTGTGCGGTGATGGGGGGAGTGAGACCCTGTGGAGTTCCGTGATGGGTACAGTCGGCCATTTCGCTGCCAGTCACTCAACTGTCAAATCACTTTGCTGAAGGGTGCACCCCACAGCTGAGCACTGTGATTGGTTCGCGTCAACGTGTGTCACTGGTAACACCTGCTAGCCAAACCCATGTTTTTTGGTTGGAGCTCTCACTCCCGTTTCTAGTGGAACAGGATTCTGAAATTTGGATTCCCAGTTCACTCTGGTTCAACTCTGATCGCGGAGGACCACAAGACATGGCGCGTTTATTTCTCTGCCTTAAAATAAGAAGCCATTTTGAAACCAAGTAACAAGGGGAGGTGATCTCAACTGTTAAATATCTGCTGGTTAACATGGAAAACCAGCTGCCCTCAGAATCTCCAGGCCCAGGCCCCAAATCCATAAAGCCCTTCAGAGTGGGAGAGCTGGTCTAGGGTTGGTTTAGTCTTTTTGCTGATAGCGGAAAAGGTTATGAAAAATAAAGAAGCTTTATTTTTGTAGTTTTATAAATAAATATAAAGAACAGTGAACATGAGGTCATAAGCAGTCCCAGGATGATTACAGTGACAAATACAGTCACAGCACTAATGAGAATTATTAGTTGCACTGAATCTGCATTGTGGGGTAAATAAAAGTTCAATTTCTCCCAGGGTTTTTCACCCATATCTTTTTGTAAACTCAGAGTACAAGTCATCCGTTGCATGTGATGCAAATGGTTTACAATTTTCAGCAAACAGGCCCACGGAGGGACTGCTTTTCTGGAGCCAGCATTTTGTGACCCTTTTTTTTTTTTTTTTACATGCTGCTATAAATATCTTCAGAAGATAGGCATCACTATTACTTAAGTCCTCTGCCTAGTCTGAGATATTTTAGAGCCATTTCCTACTCTGAGATGTTTTAGAGCCCTTCCTACTCCTTTCTGTTTGCATGTTCTCCCTCTGTCCACATGGGTTTCCTCCCACAGTCCACAGACATGCAGGTTAGGTTAACTGAAGAGAGTAAATTTCCCCTAGGTGTGTTAGATAATGGTGTATGTTCCCTGGAAAACTGTCCAGGGTGCATTCCTGCCTCTCGCCCAATGCATGCTGGGATAGGCTCGAGCATCCCCTGGCCCCTGCCCAGGAATAAGCGGGTATTGATAATGGACGGATGGTAGTTCGGAATCCCTGGTCTAGTTACCCAGGTTCCGTTCACTCACCTTCCTGTAGCCGGTGCTGGACCACTCCGGAGGACTGTTCGGTGTCTCTGAGTCTCTGGAGTGTGTGTGTGTCCTTGCTGGTATGACGTGTGTTTTTTTTCCGTGAACTTCCTGTCCTGGGAAACCCTCAGCTCGTTACGGCCGCTGGTAACAGGAAGCCCCTGTGTTGTTTTAAGAGGCGGATCATTAGCGGGCTTTATTGTTTAATTCTGGCAGAGCCAGTGATTTTCCGTCAGGAAGCCGAGCGCCGTGAGGGAACCTCTTCCACACAATGGTTGAGTTCCAGCCCGGGCGTTGAATTACAATAGCAGGCATCGCGACACACCGTACGTGCTACTCTCATTTTAAAGTGAGAGTGCGTGCGCTGCGACACAGTAATAGTAGCGGTTTAGTTCAAATTGCGTGGGTCTTCTTGTGCGTAGCGGCAAACTGTATTGAAATTGAAAACATTGGGACTGCAGTTTGTGGGTTGACCCTGAAGCCGCACATTTTCCGATAAGAAGCGACTTCACAATCGCCTCTATTCATTTCAGTGGAAGCCGATTTTTCGGGCATGCTGGGATAGCTGGTGAGGCGAGTGGAGGAGCTACCTTGAAGGGAGAACATGGTGCGATAACCAATCAGATTAAAGATTTGACGTGTAAACGGTGTTCGATTTCAAATTTTATTGAAAATAAGATCAATATGCTTTGAACGAACACTGTTCTAAAAATTGAAAACACGCACACAAGCTGTTGATTGTGTGAGGGGAGGGTGATGCCAGGCGAACGTGTCGAAGGACGTGTGGCTTTACCCTGACACAGTGAAGGCACACAAACATTCAGTTAAATGTTCAGTTCCCTAGCCGTGAGCCTACTGCTTTATATGACAGCTATACTTAACCAGTTTTTGATAATCAGTCACTGACTAGACATATTACTGTGGAAGAAAAGCCACCTGCATCTGTTATTTATCGTGTTTGACAACGCTGCATTAATCAGACATTTTTATGAATGAGTAATGTTAATGAATTAATAATGCTAGTGGAAGCTACGCTGTGCTTTTGAAAGAGTCAGGCTCTCATCGAACTTCAAGGAATGCGGTATTTTATTTCTTGTTGGGTCTTTGCATTTTTAAAAAGCATTTTACACTTCCACAAATGTCACAAGCATGCACATAATGTGTAAGGACTGACGTAAAGTACCGTAAAACTGGGATAGACTACCTCCACCCTCCCCAATTCCCATCCCATGTTATCTGCGGCGTACAATGGGTTATTCATGTAAAAATTCCCTGTTTACATCTGAAAGGAAAAGCCGTCTGGAAAGATGCCAGGGGGACTGCGCGAGACGCAGTTCCAACGGGTCGCAAGCGGCTCATAACCGCGAAAGCAACCCCGCGCCGCACTCCGGAAAACGCTTCTCACGACGTCTCAGTGTTGGCGACAGCTCCAAGAGCGGAGGAGGGAAGGAACTCATTGTTACGACCTTCTGTAGGAATGTGAGGACCTGCATCATGTATGGGAAGAAAAAAAAAACAGGAAAACTGGGATTAAGATCAGCGTCCCTGTTCGCGTTCCTCTTGCTGACACAGTGTCACAGATATTCTGGGCAAAACCAATTTAGAAATAATAGTGTCTCAATTATGCTAAATGCCATCACCTGGTTAAAATAATTTAAATAAGCTCAGGATTGGGTGTGCCGACCTAAAATAATTGTAATTTCTGTTAAATTTAACTGGAAGTCAATTCAACTGAGATCCTGGCTGGAATTATACTGAAGATGTTATATACTGAAGAAATGATATAAAGCATTTCAGCTGGAGAAAAAATTCCAGGGAATTGTGACACATCGATATGGTTTACCTGTGCAAATTGGGACAAGTGCCCAGTTCTCCTACATGTAAAGAAAGAGATGACCAATCAGTGAGGGGTTTCCCATCTTCCCATCTGCGTGTCGTAGGTTCCAGTGTGCCCAGATGACCAATCAGGTGCTTGAGAGCATCAGCATCATCGACACACCTGGAATCCTGTCGGGGGCCAAACAGAGAGTGAGCAGAGGTGAGTGGGGTCATAAGAAGCCAGGAGACCAAGGGGAAACATGAATTGAGGTGAAGTGTGATTGCGATGAATGTTGTTGTAACTTCATCCAATTTCAGCATAATGGATTTATGACAGACTAGTGGGAGCTGGGGCAAGTCTGTGGATTACCAATGTGAGTGGCGATGTGAGACGTGAGAGACTTTTTTAAACTCTGCTTTTTGGCAGAGTCTTTGGAATTTAGGATCACTCCGTGTCACAGTCCCGCCTGTCTGCAGTCTCTAAAAGAGCAGCAGGGAAATATATTAGGACGGAGGTGAAGCACAAGGGAACGAGAGAGAGGAGAGAGTGAGAGGAGAGACTGGAAGAAAGAGAGCAGCAGTGATGGATAGAGTGGAGAGGACAGAGAGAGAAGCGGTGATGGATAGAGTGGAGAGGACAGAGAGAGAAAGAGAGAGCAGGGGTGATGGATATAGAGGAGTGGATAGAGGGGGGGTGGCAGTTAGAGATGGAGAGCAACAGGAAAGAATGCGAAACGAGGGAGAGCTGGAATGGAGGGAAAGGTCGAAAAGCAGGCTATGGGTGTGAAGGGTGTGTGTGTGTCGGTTTGTCTCTGTGTGTGTGTGGACGCGTCTGTCTGCATGAGTGTGTGTGTGTGTGTGTGTGTGTGTGTGCTGCTCTTTCCCTTCCCTCTCTCAGTGACCTGTGCACAGACTTCGCCCCCAGCAGCCCACAGCAGATGCAGAGACTGCTGCACACACCCTCCCACCCCCCCAGTGAGCTGACACACAGCCCCATGCCTCTAGCCCAGGGGATCCTAGGCTCTCTTAGCACATAAGCCCTCTAAGCAGCACATACTGTACATCTTCTGTTACACACCTCCGATGTGCGCTCGAATCCAGAAGGGAAGGGAATGGAATAGCCTACCTTCGCTTTAGACTGGCCATGGCTATGGTCAGTGTTGATTGGTTAGAAAATATCATTTAAACTTCAAAAAAAAAAAAAGTGGGTGGGGTTCACTTCAGGCTTCTGAGAACCTGAGCAGTGTCTAAGCTGGTACAGCCCCAGCGTGGCCTATCACTGCTACAGTAGCTGCTGTTCCCAGATAATAAGGGGGAGCCTGGCTGTGTGGGTTTTGGGTTGAGCCCATTTCTAACCCCCCCCCCCCCCCAGGCTATGACTTCTCGGAGGTGCTGCGCTGGTTCGCCGAGCGGGTGGACCGCATCGTCCTGCTGTTCGACGCGCACAAGCTGGAGATCTCGGACGAGTTCTCGGAGGCCATCGGCGCTCTGCGCGGGAACGAGGAAAAGCTGCGCGTGGTGCTGAACAAGGCCGACATGGTGGGCACGCAGCAGCTGATGCGCGTCTACGGCGCCCTCATGTGGTCGCTGGGCAAGGTGTTCGGCACGCCCGAGGTGCTGCGCGTCTACATCGGCTCCTTCTGGTCCGAGCCGCTGATGATCACCGAGAACCGGCGGCTGTTCGAGCTGGAGGAGGAGGACCTGTTCGCCGACCTCCAGAACCTCCCGCGCAACGCCGCCCTGCGCAAGCTCAACGACCTGGTCAAGAGGGCGCGGCTCGTTAGGGTGAGCGGGGGGGGGGGGGGGGGGTACGGGCGGGGCGGGGTGGGGCAAGGAAGGGCACGGTGGGGTGGGGTATGGCAGGGTGGGGCAGGGAGTGGCCTGATGGGGTGGGGTCGGTCAGGGTGGGGAAGAGGGGACAGTCTTTTGTACAAGAAAAGACAATCTCTTCGTTTATTCAATTAATTTGTTGTATTTAGGATATTGTTTTGTTGTATTTTGACAATAATGGGTGCCCCTCATGAGGATAAGCAGGGCTGGAGGGGGGCAGTCTCTTGTACAAGAACTCTTTTACCATCTTGTTTTGAAAAATGTATATATGATTTGATTTTATGTAATGTAATGATTTTATTGTATAATTGTATTTTTTACAAAAATGCTGCATAGAATATTCTTAATGCATTAATAATACAGGATGTACGCACATAACACATAACCTATAAAGTATAAATATGTACATATAAACGTGATGTATTGCTGGCTCCTGGCCTGTGATTGCTAAATCACCCGGAGCTCTAGTCTGGCCTTGTTTTGCCATGGCGATCACACACGGTCTGTCAGGGACTAAACCGGTCTGCTCCAGATAAGCCTCTCTTCTGATGAAGAATCTGATGTGAAATTCCGTCACGCAAATTAAAATCCCTTTTTTTCCTGTTAGCAGACCCACTTTAATTTGCCTCGGTTTGGATATCCATGTTTTTATGGAGTGGAAAAGGGACAGTCAGATGTTCTCTGTAGAAAGAAAAAAAGCAAGAAAGTCACAAGACTGTGGCCTTGGTGGAACCTTTCTGTCCTTTTCTGTGTTTGGTTACTGTCTCCGTGGAGCTGGCCTTTGTTTACTGCACTAGGGGGCTATGTGTGAGTCCTACAGAGTTCCTCTATAATGGGTAAGGAACTGGTCTAACCTCAAGGTCACGGGTTCGAATCCCGGGTCGGACACTGCCGTTGTACGCTTGAGTGAGGTACTTACCCTGCTTGGCTTCAGTATGTATCCAGCTGTGTAAATGTATGCAATGTAAATGGCATGTAAAAAGTTGCGTAAGTCGCTCTGGAAAAGAGTGTCAGCTAAATGCCTGTGATGTAATGTATTAAGATTGTGAGTGCGCCCTGCACTTTCAAGTTCTGACATTGATCCAAAAAAAGCTTGTTGGGGAAGTTATATAAACTGAATGTACATACGTAACTGCATGTCATTTGACTATAAAATCTGATTTATCAACCTGGGAAGACATCAGATTACATTTAGTGCAGCACTATAAAAGATTATTGAAAATAACAACCCCCGCACTTTGCATTGTTGCCTAGTTGAGTCAGTTTAAAAAGAGATTAGGGAAAGTATCTCATTGTTTTGTGGACATAAGCGGGACAGTATTAACACTGGTGTTTTTTTCTCCTGCTATTCAAAGACAATCGGAAGTATTTTCATTGAATTGTTTTATAATTAATTGTTAATTTCTCCTGTTCTTTCTAATACCTTTGAGATCTTAAAACACTATTATGATGTTACAGAGGGAACGTGTTGCCTGAAATTAATAGAATCTTAGAACTAAAATCATTCACTGATTCAATGTTCACTGAACAGAAGGCTGGATTTGCTGGATCCTAACTGCGGAACTGAGATTTTCTTTAAAACGAAGCAGGTGTTTCCCTCCATGTAGAAAACCACCGTAATATCAGTCCTGGCAGGAGCTCTGTGGGTTGGTAGCCAGAGAATGCTGTTCTTTTTGATAAAGTGTACTTTTCAGCTCAGGGTGAAATTAGATTCCCTACCTCTCTACCACAGCAAAATGTTCTGTGTTAAATCTTGTGTGATACATTACTGACAGAGTTCATTTCATGCCTTTCAAAAGGAATCCTTGCCTGGATACCTTTTATAAAACAGAATAACCTGATGAATGGGGAGAGCTGGAGGATAGATCATGTCTCTGAAACACTGCCTTATCTTGTCCTGTTCATTAACTGTGTAAATGTGCTCTTAACTCAAAATTTTTGGGTCTTTTCTAAGACCTTAAACTAACTACACTGCCACCCAATCACATAAAGAAGGAATCCTTACTAAGGATGTTTATGTGATTGGGTGGCAGTGTTGTTAATATAATGGTTAGGGAAATGGGCTTGTAACCAAAAGCTTCTGTATATATCCAGCTGGATACATTGATACTGTGTGAGAATGCTAAATTTCTGCCAGTTGATAAGATTGTCTGCTAAATTCCTGAAATGTTATGTGTTCGCTTTTAAGTATCAGCCCATATCTCTTAACTCTTTGAAAAGAGTTGTTTTTTTTTCTAAATTCTAAGCCTGTATTCTAGAACTCTTTCAATTGCCAGTAGTGATTGTTACATTAGCATTGGAATGTTCAGTTAAGAACATTCTAATCACATATTTGTGACCTCACTCCTTAAAGCATTAACAATAGCAGGACTAAAAGGAATGGCTGCGCTCATGTTTTTATCCCTGTTGGACTGTACAGGTGCTTTAACACTGAACATGTTCCATGGCTGTTAGGTTCACGCCCACATCATCAGCTACCTGAAGCAGGAGATGCCCTCGGTCTTCAGGAAGGACAACAAGAAGAAGAACCTGATCTACCAGCTGCCCGTCATCTTCTCCAAGATCCAGCTGCAGCACCACATCTCCGCGGGGGACTTCCCCGACTGTGCCAAGATGCAGGTCAGCGTCCGTATCCACCCGCTCAACATTATTTTAAGGGAGTATCACATCCAGCCAATCAACACTATAATAAAAGGAGTATCACACCCAGCCGCTGAGCGCTGAGTGTTTTAAATGAGCATTTGGCCCTGTTTTTAATGCCCGTGTCTGCCAAGCCAAACCATGCACCGCAGTCTCCCTGCTGATTACTTTAACAAGCAGTCTTTTCCAGGGTAAATACTACATGCCGTCACATGACCTTATAAAAAAAAGGGCTCGGAGGGGTATTTCAGGCAAAGGGCTTCACTCCAGGCACAAGATTTACGCCTTCCCTTTTATCAGGTGCTTTCATGCAGAGCAATTTCCTTTATGTGAAACAAGCAATGCAGTAATACAGCTGTTCACTAATGGAGTCCAGGTTGGGTACTTTGTTTAAGGACACACTGGCTGTGCCCCAGAATGGGTTTGCACCTGCAAACCCCCTGGGTTATTAGTCCAGTTTTTCTTTATACCGGCTGCAGGTTGTTTCTGGGTGCTCACCAGGGAGGCTGAGGTGGGTGACAAAATAAACATGGGGAAAAAATACATGTTTCTCACGTGAAATGAAAGAAGGCGTTACTTGCACAACAGTGGTTAATATGCATGCAGTTGTTTTGACCTGTACTGTGACAGAACAAAAATTTGCATTTTGTATTTGTGTCTGGAACACATTTCAAAGAGCAATGAGACAGGAGAAGGATTTCTGGGTCATGTGCTCAGCATAGTCTGAGATCCTCCCCTCTAACCTGTTGCGTTCAGGTACACAGGTACTGACAGTGCAGGTGTGTTACCTGTTCAATAGGTACACAAGTACTGACAGTGCAGGTGTGCTACCTGTTCAGTGGGTGCACAGGTACATGCAGCACAGGTGTGTTACCTGTTCAGTAGGTACACAGGTACCTGCAGCACAGGTGGGTTACCTGTTCAATAGGTACACAAGTACTGACAGCGCAGGTGTGCTACCTGTTCAGTGGGTACACAGGTACATGCAGCACAGGTGTGTTACCTGTTCAGTAGGTACACAGGTACCTGCAGTACAGGTGTGTTACCTGTTCAATAGGTACACAAGTACTGACAGCGCAGGTGTGCTACCTATTCAGTGGGTACACAGGTACCTGCAGCACAGGTGTGTTACCTGTTCAATAGGTACACAAGTACTACCTGCTCAGTTCTTCATGCAAGGGTACAGTTTGGGAAGGTCCAGCAGCTGTTTCAGTAAGGTTCTATAAGGCTGTAGTGAATAACGTGTGATTTTTTTCAGGTTTTTTTTTTTTTTTTTTTAGATTGAGGAACGTCATGAAAAGATGGCCTCACATTTTTTTTTTCAGGTTGCCAATGTGTCCTTTAAACGTTTGTCCGCTGGAAGGGAAGCATATGTGTGATTCAGGGCCTGCAGTATCTACAGCATGGCTGAAATGTGTACTGGGGTGTGGTTTCAAAAATAAAGAAAGAAAGAAAGAAAGAAAGAGAAGAACGGTTTCTCTGCGTGTCAGTGACTCAGCTCCCTTCCCCCTTGCTCCCTTTGGGAACTCAGTGTTCTCTGGGTATCTGCGGATATCTTGAGTGTGCTGCACATTACAGTGCAGTACAGTACATTACGTTCATTTAGCGAACGCCAGAGATTTATCCAGAGCGGGTTGCAATGCAAGTGACCCTTAAGTCCCACCCATCCACACGAGCTATTTGAGTGACAGTGATACGAGGCTGCACTCGTATAGCCATGGTACTGAAGTACTCATGTCAGTTAATGATGCTAACCCCAGACCATGGCAACACGCTCATCCAAAATGCATGCGGTCCCAGTTAGCACGTTAGCCTCCCAGCGTTGGTGAACACTCCTATCGCTGGCGGGCCGATGTAAAACCGCTTGTGCGGCCGACGGCGGTCCGATATGCGCTTGCTTGCTGGGAGAGCATACGTGACGCTAGCAATGCTAATGTGCTGTTTATGGCTGTATTAGTTGTTCATGGGTTTTCCAGAGTTTGGAGATCTCTGTTGTGTGTGTGGTTGACTCCCATGTCCTTTCTCCTGACTTCCTGTCTCTCTCAGGCACTCAGTTCGCTGTTAATATCTGGGAGGGGTAGCACTGGAATGTGCTCTGTGTTGCTGATATAGAATTGGGGTCAGTTCTGAGTCAATTCAGGGAATTCTTAGTATGAATTAATGAAATTCATTTCATTAACCGGACAATGCTAATAATGTATCGGGATTTCTTTTTTTGGGGTCAATATGTGAATTAAATTTTAATTAATTTGCAATCGACTTAAGAGGAACTTTACCCCAAACCCTGGTTGCCCCCCCCCCCTCCTTGGCCTGCCCCTCCCCCCCCCCCCACTCTCTCTCTCTGGGGCCTGCCCCCTCCCCACCCTCCCCCCCCCCCCCCCGCTCTCTCTCTCCCCTGGGCCCGCAGGAGAAGCTGATGGTCCACGACTTCACCAAGTTCAAGGCGCTGAAGCCGGGCCTGATGGCGGAGCTGGACGAGCTCCTGACCTCCGACATCGCCAAGCTGATGCCCCTGCTCAAGCAGGAGGAGATGGAGGCGGGGGTGCAGCCGGGGGTGCAGGGCGGGGCCTTCCTGGGCACGCGGGCGGGGCCCTTCCTGGAGGGCGACCCCTTCGCCCAGGCGGAGGAGAACGGGGAGGAGGGGGGCGGCGGCGAGGACGAGGACGAGGACTGGGTGGTGACCAAGGACAAGCCCAAGTACGACGAGATCTTCTACAACCTGTCGCCCAACGAGGGCAAGCTGAGCGGCACCAAGGCCAAGGGCTGGATGGTGAGCACCAAGCTGCCCAACTCGGTGCTGGGCCGCATCTGGAAGCTGTCGGACGTGGACCGCGACGGCATGCTGGACGACGAGGAGTTCGCCCTGGCCAGCCACCTGATCGAGGTGAAGCTGGACGGGCACGGGCTGCCCCCGGAGCTGCCCGCCCGCCTGGTGCCCCCCTCCAAGCGCCGGCACAAGGGCTCCGACGCCTAGAGAGACCCCGCCCCCCCCACCTCCCAGCCCCCGCCCTCCCAAACCCGCCCCCCCTGCCTGCGCCTTGGCCGGGGGGGGGCTGACACTCAATCCCCTTCACCGCAATGCATTCCCAGCCAGCACGCAAAAAAACACTACTTCAGCACTTTTACTTTTCTCTAAGGCTGTAGTGAACTATGTCACAACAACATCTTTTCAACTTTTGTTTTTTTTTCAGGCCGTGCGATGTTATGGAAACATGATCGTGTGTTTTTTTTTTGGGGCCGCACATGATTTGTAAAAATGTTTTTCTGTGTGATCGGTATGTGTGGTCCAGGCTAACAGTATTCCCATCACAGCAGAAGCTTTTGGGGTGTGGGTTTAAAAACATGAGAGAGAGAGAGAGAGAGAGAGAGAGAGAGAGAGAGAGAGAGAGAGAGAAATGTGCTACAGTGTTGTTCCTCGCCATAAACTTACACAGCCTTGCTGAGCTGTAACTGTGGAAAACATTCTAATAACGCTTTGTGCTTTTTTCTCGGGCCTTCTCCGAATTCCTGTGCCGTGGCGCCATCTGTCCGTCCGTGCCCCCCTGTCCGTGCGTCTCTCCTCCCCCCCCCCTCGGTATTTGGTCATTCCGAGCGTTCTCCTCGGGACGCTGTCCCGAAAGACGGGCACCACGGATACCGTGGGCAGGACACACTTAGCATTCCTGTGTGGTTCCCTCGTTACCCTGTCTGCCTAGGCCGGGGGGTGAGGCGGGGTGGGGTGGGGCGGGGCAGGACGGGGTGGGGCAGGGTGGGGGGGGCACAACCAGGGCTGATCTATTTTGGGATTTCATGCCCACTTACCTTTCTGCTCTTAATTGTTGAAGTAGCCCACCGTTTTCCTGGTCTGACCTTTCTGATGAAGCCGTGAGCAGCAGCCGCCACAGTCTGTAGACTTGTGCTTGGTGACAAGAACATTCTACTGTGATCCGACACGGGCGTGAACAGGCACCGTACAGCCGTTCAGTTAAAATAATTCTGGGGAAACTGCTGGGAGGAAAGCCAGGATAAACCCAGGGCCTCCGGGAATGAAGGAGTGAGCCCCTGGCAGGGACCCGCTTCCTCACACAGCGCCTCCAGCACTCGCGTATAAACGCCAAATATTACAGCGAACCGCTCCGCGCGGCACCAGCTCCGTTACACACTCCTCCAGTGACCTCACTTCCTGTGGGTTTCAGGCCCGCTGTGGAAAATCGAGTCTGTTTCTGAATTTAACGCCGACTTCAGCTCTTAGTTATTTAATTAGCTCAGTCGTCTGGCCTACGTGAGTGGGCAATTTAGCTCCGTTTATCAACAAACATGAAGGACAGCCAGTAGCTGTTTTTGTGTTCCAGTATGAAGTGAAATGTGTTGCTGGGGGTCTACTCTACGAGTGTGTGCGTCGGTGTGTTGAGCTAGTTTGCTAATTCAGCCAGGAGTGACTGGGGCAACTGGTGAAAACGCAAATCGACATCAACACGACACCCCCCAAAAAAGTGGATTAGCGATAATGTGAAATACCGCCATCCTGGTGCTTCGATGGCCTCCCGTGGCTAGCAGCCATGTTTCTCTGAATGTTGGTTCACCCCCTCCGGTTGGCCTCCCCTTGTGAACATGCACCTGTATAAACAGGTTGCAGAATGGGGACAGGTGTGTACCTGAAGGTCACGAGTCACCCTGGCCAAGAATATCGGCAAATAAAAACACGTAGCCCCGTGTACATAAACGACCAGGTTGTCTAAACGTTGCGCTGTTGCACAATGGGTGTGGTTTATCCATTTTTTTGCAGCTATTGTGTAACAGTCTCCGGACCATGATGAGACCCCTCATCCTGTGGCCTGGTTGCCTAGTAACCAATCTGCACATCCATTTAGACCGGTTCCATACCCAACCCATCCTGCCTGACCACTGCTCCGTCTCAGAGAATATACCTGAATATATATGTGATTGTTTTCTCTTTTTTTATTATTATTTATCCTTTTTCTGAGTAAAAGTTCTCCATGTATCTGAAAGATTGCTTTGAAATCCCAAGTAACTTTTCTGGACATGAGTGTTTCAGTTCAGACGCTTCAGGAAATAACAAACCAAATATTGTTACTGACTACTGTATAAAAACCTCAACATGGTTTGTGTGTTTACTTCCATTTATACTCAATAAACTGTTCTGATTTTACACTGCTCTTGTGCAATGGATTCAGTGGCAACTGTTAAGTGGAAAAATATATAACACGCGGACTGTATTTTTTAACGTGAAAGAAAGAAAGCTGAAGCATTTTTCATGGTATCAGCATAATTGGAGCATCTGGTTTCAGATAAATGAATGACATTACTGACAACAAAAACATGTATGTATCACACACACGTACCAAACCTGAGAAAAGGTTATTGCAGCATATGCACCGATATGTAGTTTGCTCTCACAAACGCAAACACACACACACACACACACACACTGCAGTTGGTCTCTCTGTGACAGGCCAGATAAGCAGTGACTCACTCTCCCTCTCACTGCCAAAACCCACACTGCCATTTTCTATTTTCCACAGCTGGGCACTGGGGTAATGTGTGCACACACACACACTTAGTTCTCATTCAGACACGCTAACAGAACCCTAACAGATTGCGTCACAATGCATCTTGCTCCATGTTTACACTGTTGGATGCGACCACCTGTTTGTGAGTTTCAACAGGTTCATTTGTTTAAGACTATAGGACGGACAGACATGTGATGTGTGTGTGTGTGTGTGTGTGAGTGAGAGAGAGAGCTGTAGAGAGAGAGAGAGAGAGAGAGAGAGGGGAAGGGGTAGGATGTAGTGGGGTGGGAGGAGCTCAGTATGTCGTCCAGAAGCCCTCTTCCACTCCATGGAAAAAAGGGAAAGGCAAATTGGAAAAACAACGGCGAAGAGGTCCTTCCCCGCGAGCGCCCTCTGCTCTACCGTGACTCACGCGCAAAGAATGCGGTGGGATGGACGGCGGTTATTAATATCAGGCCTCTGAGGTCCGCTGAATTTCCTACTGGCTTGGAAACAATGCTTCATCTGTGTATCCTTTATTTATTTATTTTTGTTTATTTATTTATTTACTTATTTTACTCGCGCACTTCGTCCCCCTTTTGGAATTTTCATTTGAAAACGCATTCAAAACCCACCGTGAGACGTGAACTGAACTCCGATTGTGAATTAATCCACTTGCTCTCCACACTGTATTTCTGTGAGCATCGCTGTCCGTGACGATGGCATCTGACGTGGCGTGAGTTAAACTACTGTTTAGCCCCGCCGTGCACCAGTGGCTTGACCCTGACACTGAAGAACACGCGATGAAAAAATCTTGGCCTTTCGCTGTACTTTTAAACCCAGTCGAATAGGGCGTACTTGCAACACGTTTTTATATAGAACAAAGGTAACAATCACTGCTCCACATCCTTCCTCTTCTTTTTCAATGCAAGAATATTATCAACGACCTTTGAAAGAAATACAAGTATTCGTATTGTCTCGCTCGGCTGACAGCTCAATGAAATTGTTTCCAGTTCATGTTTCCTTAGATAGTTAGTGTTTAGCAGTAGATAGTTATTTTAGTGCGGTAGCCTATTGAACTATGGATACGCACAAAAAAATGTATATAACAACCTGCCTAGTTTGCTTCCTTTTGAAACGTGATCTTTAAGTCTGCTGCGCCTCTCCTCGTGATTGATGAACAGTTTAACTAGATTTCCAGGGTTTGGACAGCGCCTATTTCGCCAGACTCTTCGAAATAAGTTGAAGAAGAAAAAAAACACTTCATACAGGCACAAGATAATATGTAAATGAACTGTCGTGTCCCACGTGCAGTTTGGGATCCATCCCCACTCCATGTCTGAGGGGTATCCACATACGTCACAGAGCAGACGTGGGAATTCCTCGTAGTGGGGCCTCTGGTACTCTGTCTTACAGCATGATGTACGAGCGCCCTCTGCTGACAACAGTATTTTCATCACGCCCATTCAGACTGGATTGTGGTTAACGCGTTTTTCAGTGCGCAAGTTCGTAAAAATAGTTAAAAAGAAAAAAAAAAAAACATTCAGAAGGGAAAAATGTAAAGTTCTCGGTTAAGGAGGAGACGTGTAAAGTCAGAGTAAAAGTAGGGTATAAATTGAGATGGACACCAATTAAATGATAACTTCACTGTCTACTTTACAGTTGAAATAATGCATTAGTTCAAAAGCCATCAGTAGGGATTAGCAGGAGGTACATCAAAGCAGTAGTTTTGCGACTCATGGGATAAAATTGTAACTGTTTACTTACTGCAATACACATAAATACACAGCTGGTTCATTATGGGTAGACTATCATCTAAATCAGTGGTTCTCAAACTCGGTCCTGGGGGACCCCTGTGTATGCTGGCTTTGATTCCAACCCCAACAGCAATCCCAGAATTTTAACAAGCTGTTAATTTTTCTTAATTAGGTGCTTTTCATGTTTTAGAGCTAGGGTCCCCAGTCTTATCCAGAAAGGGCCAGAGTGGGTGCACACACCTGATTCTACTAATCAATCACTAGAGTCATTGCTAAGCACCTTCATTAGTAGAATCAGGATCAGGTGTGTGCACCCACACTGGCCCTTTCTGGATAAGACTGGGGACCCTAGCTCTAAAACATGTAAAGCACCAAATTAAGAAATTAACAACTTGCTAAAATTCTGGGATTGCTGTTGAGGTTGGAATGAAAACCAGCATACACAGGGGTATCCCAGGACCCAGTTTGAGAACCCCTGATCTAAATAATCAATGTTCTAAATGTGATGTTGTCACTTGATAATTTCCTAAAATGTCACCAGAATAGTGTAGTCAGACTAGCCCAATTAGTAGCAACGTTTTCCAGCATAGGGTTATACAACGTTCCTTCATCGCGATAGGTGGTACTACACCTGTTGTGTTTAAAAGTGAACTTGGAAGAAGATTATTTTTGCCGTATTCCATTCAGCAGTTTACCTTAGCAACCAACATTTTTTACGCCAGTGACGTTTACCGTATATTGTCTGACCGGTGTCGTACAATTTGCAGAATCATTATGGCGTCTATGCTGAGAGACACTGCGGGATTGTATGAGGACTTGAAAACTGAATGGAATGAAAAAAATCCGAATTTGAACAGATGTGGCGACATTTTGAATGAACTGAAGGTACAGTTGTTTAAATTTAGGTAGATTTCCATTCACAGAATTAAATAGGTGGTCAGTAATTTGCAAGAAATGTTGAGTCTAAAATGTTGAAATGACATTCAGTTATGACTAGATTACTTCCTAGTGAACGTTAGTTATTAGATAGCCAGGATAAGTTTGATTTGTTATGTTCTTGGCTAAGTTGGCTGGTCAGCCAAATACTGCCGTAACGTTTGCTTGCATGTTTACCAGCAGACCATCCAACTGACGTTAGCAGCACAACAAAATAGCTAGCTACCCAGGCATCTAACATCAGTGAACGAATTATATTGCCTAGTCTTCCAGCCAGTTAGCGAGATAAATTGACGTTTGGGAAGTAACATTGGCTGTTGAATTAACCAGTGTTACTTAAAGCCGAATTCAGATATCTAGGCCGTATTGTCAAGATAACTAGTCTGTTAATGTACTGTACTACAGGTGTGACCAATACTCTTGTAGCCATACCTTGTAACAAAGGAATAGCCATTTAGCGCCGTGGTTTCCAAACTCTGCCCTGGGGACTCCTGTTTTTGCTGATTTTCGTTCCAACCACAGTTGCAATCCCAGAATTTTTAACTGCTATTTTTCTTAATTGGGTGCTTTTCATTGGCGCAAGTGTGGATACCTGGCCACTAAAACTAACCACCCGGTCGATAATGAAGAATTAAAAGACAAAGCAAACGATGCGCCAAACCTGCATTGTGTTAATAACTCTAGGGGGGGGGGGGGGAATTATGAAAGAAATAAAACACCGGCAACCTAATTATGAGCTCATTGATTAACCTCGTTCTTTAGTTTGGTCAAAAATGTACCTGTAATTGGTTACAATATAACACAATAAGCACAGTATGAACATGGAAATAGTATTCTTCATGGCCTGCACACCTATATCTGATATAATGTGTCTTTAGAGTGTAAATAATCCCTCTGAACATGAAAGGCACCAAATTAAGAAAAATTAACTGCTTGTTAAAATACTGGGATTTGAATTGTGATTGGAACGAAAACCAGCATATGCAGGGTCCCCAGGGCTGATCTTGGGAACCGCTGATTTAGCATACAGGTCACTACAGAATAGGCTAGCAGGATTTGTGTGTGTTTTTGTATTGTCACCAGGCTAGCCAGAAGCATAGTAGAACACTTAACTCAGTTATCTTGTAGTTATATCCTAATGAAATTAGATGGATGTCAAACACACTTGGCTAAATGGACCGGTTGCCAAATAAGTTAATTTGACTCAACACTGTGGTAGAAGCACCTTGCTAACCTTGTTTTTCTCATGTCCTTTTATCTATAGATCTCTCTGCTGGAATTAAATTTTTTGCCAACTTCAGGGACCAAGCTTACCAAGCAGCAACTCATATTAGCACGTGAGCGTCTCAATATATTACAGAAAGTGATTTTGTGCCCCAAAAAGTATAATATGGTGTCACTGGGAATTAATGCCACAGTTAGCTCGCACATTGACATTTGCGCAATCTGTAATGTTAAATTTGATAATGAAAAAAGGAGGTCTGAGTGTAATGGGCACGCTGCTGGTGCAAGGGCACATGGGATCTGTAGTCCTTTGGCAAAGCCTGATTTTTTTTTTTCTCTGCTGTTTATTTGCATCCAGGTGATGTTCTGGAGATTGGCGCACTATGGGGTATCCTGAAGAAAGACATCCCTTCCTTTGAGAGATACATGGCTCAACTCAAATGCTATTACTTTGACTACAAGTATGTGTATGACCTCTTAGTCTCTGTAATGTGTGTGCGTTAAAACACCACCTGCTTCATTTCCCTGTGATAAGCGCAATGTTTCTGCTGTGTGTGTGTGTGTGTGTGTGTGTGTGTGTGTGTGTGTGTGTGTGTGTGTGTGTGTGTGTGTGTGTGTGAGAGTGAGATTCCCTTTTCTTGCTGTTGTGCTTGTTTCTGCCTCCATGGACCCCAGTGCTGGAGAATCACACGCTGTGCAGGTGGTGTTGTCACTTGGCACAGAATACATGCTAGCCTGACGCAGCTGATTACAGAATAAACTGACCTCATCGGGTTTATTTGGTCTGAAACTGGCTGTGGAATTTACACTGTAAAATATTCAGCGTTAAAATCAACCCGCGCAGTGTACATGCAGTCCCTGCTGGACCCGTACATACTCTGTCAGAGTTAAATTAACACTGGACATTTTGCTGTGTGAAGTGAAAAGGAGAAAGCAGACACACCCTGGACCGGGGTTGGGGGACCCCTGCTCTGTTTGCCCCTTATTCTTTATGTGTAAAACACGTCTGTGGCCTTCATACTCTAACCCCCTGCTCTCCTCCTCTCGCTGCCCCAGGGACGAGCTGCCGGAGTCAGGCTCCATGCACCAGCTGCTGGGCCTGAACCTGCTCTTCCTGCTCTCCCAAAACCGGGTGTCCGAGTTCCACACGGAGCTGGAGAGGCTGAGCGCCCGGGACATCCAGAGCAACGTCTTCATCCGGCACCCCGTGTCCCTGGAGCAGGTGCCCTAGCCGCTACCTCCCTGTGCACTCTCACCAAATACCTGGCCACAGCCGCCGTGCACTCTCACCAAATACCTGGCCACAGCCGCCGTGCACTCTCACCAAATACCTGGCCACAGCCTCCGTGCACTCTCACCAAATACCTGGCCGCTGCCTCCGTGCACTCTCACCAAATACCTGACACGGCTTGTGAAAATTCTAGAATCTGTGACCCAACTCGGCACCTGATTGGCTGGCTTCCTCATGCGCCCCCTTTTCAGATTTCCGGAGGGAAACTTTGCCATGTTCAGCAATAATTTCTACTTCCTGCTTTGTCACTGCCAGCAATTAGACGCAGACTGTGGATTGTTACCAAAAAATAATATTTTTATTCTTACTAGCACTGATTTTTTCAAATGTCTAGTGAACCAGCAGGGCCCTGATTGTGTATGTAACTGTAATCCTGTTTTTGTTGAAGTGTTTCTACCTATTTGTCGATGCAGTAAATCCATCCATAACGCTGTTCATTGCCAGCAGCCTCTCGCCGTACAGAGTTTTGCAGTTTTCTGTAATTCTAGAAGCCTTTTTTAAAAATTGCTGGTTTTTTGCTTTCAGTACCTGATGGAAGGCAGCTACAATAAGGTGTTCCTGGCCAAAGGAAACATCCCAGCGGAGAGCTACACCTTCTTCATAGACATTCTGCTGGACACCATCCGGTAAGAGGGAGGAGGAGCTGGGAGGTGTGTGTATGTGTGCGTGCATGTTTGTGTGTGTGTATGTGCGCGCGTGTGTGTGTGCGCGTGTGTGCGTGTGTGCGTGTGTGCGTGTGTGCGTGTGCGTGCGTGCGTGCGTGCGTGCGTGCGTGCTCAGAAGTGCTCTGTATTGGCCTCTGTGACATGGTTTTGGCAGGGCATGTTTGGGGCGGGGCGTGTTTGGGCGGTTTGCTTTGCTCACTCCCTGCTCCTGTGGGCTGTGCTCACTCCCTGCTGCTGTGGGCTGTGCTCACTCCCTGCTGTTGCTGGCTGTGCGCACTCCCTGCTCCTGTGGGCTGTGCGCACTCCCTGCTGCTGTGGGCTGTGCTCACTCCCTGCTGCTGTTGGCTGTGCTCACTCCCTGCTGCTGTGGGCTGTGCTCACTCCCTGCTGCTGTGGGCTGTGCTCACTCCCTGCTGCTGTGGGCTGTGCTCACTCCCTGCTCCTGTGGGCTGTGCTCACTCCCTGCAGCTGTGGGCTGTGCTCACTCCCTGCTCCTGTGGGCTGTGCTCACTCCCTGCAGCTGTGGGCTGTGCTCACTCCCTGCTGCTGGCTGTGCTCACTCCCTGCTGCTGTTCTCAGGGATGAGATCGCGGGCTGCATAGAGGAGGCCTACGAGCAGATCCAGTTCAGCGAAGCCATGCGCGTCCTCTTCTTCTCCTCCTCCAAGAGGATGACCGACTACGCCAAGAAGGTTAGGGCTACCCGCCTGCTGGTGAACGCCAGAGTGTCTCTCTCTCTCTCTCTCTCTCTCTCTCTCTCTCCCTCTCTCAGAGGGGCTGGTCTCAGAGCGCTGACTCTCTCCCTCTCTCCCTCTCTCAGAGGGGCTGGTCTCAGAGCGCTGACTCTCTCTCTCTCTCTCTCCCTCTCTCCCTCTCTCAGAGGGGCTGGTCTCAGAGCGCTGACTCTCTCTCTCTCTCTCTCTCCCTCTCTCCCTCTCTCAGAGGGGCTGGTCTCAGAGCGCTGACTCTCTCTCTCTCTCTCTCTCTCCCTCTCTCAGAGGGGCTGGTCTCAGAGCCCTGATGGCTGCTACTCCTTCAGCTCTCAGCAGCAGCAGCGCACAGAGGATCTCTGCATCCCCTCCAGCCAGCTGGCCCAGCAGGTCATCGAGTATGCCCGGCAGCTGGAGATGATCGTGTAGCAGGGTGTGTGACACACACACACACACACACACACACACACACACACACATACTTACACACACACACACACACGCGCACACACTCACACACGCACAAACGCATACTGATGGACACGCCTGGGAAGGCTTGTGGATCCTTCTGCATTGTCCAAATGATGCGTTTCCTGTCAGTAAAAGTGTATGTGCTGCAGTTTTATAAAGACAAGACCAGGTCAAAACCTAGTATTTGGCTGGACCTAACTCACTTCATCCGGCCGACCAATGGTGTAACTTCATCACTCACTCAGTCACGGACATTCGCGTTTGTAGGGCTGGCCCTGCTGTTGTGGTTTAGCCAAAAACAAAAAAAAAAAAAAACGACCTACAATGACCCCTGTTCTACATGCTCTATGATTACAGCCAGAAATCTTTCACGCTGAAAACCAGACCATTCAGACCTGTGTGTGCTCTAAGCCCAGATCGCCATTGACTACGTGTGAAAGAACGCAGTAGACAGTGCTGGTGTAATACTTAAATATTTATATGCTGACTTACTATTATTTTCTTCTTTTTAAAAATTATTATTATTTAAAAAACAAACTCATGTGTGACCTTAGCAGTTTGCAACACAGCTGTGCAGTCCTGACAGAATTCCCTCTGGGTTATTCAGGGATTATAGGGCCAAAATAAGACGGACGTGATGTTCGTTACCCTAAAGGGACCTTGGGGTCATGTCTCCACCAATCACCACTGGCTTTGTTGTATTTACTTTTACCAACATGCCTTGTGATTGGTGGGGCTCCTCTCCAGGCTCTGTCTGGAAGGCGGTGGCCACAGAGTGTTCCGTGGTGACGTCACCAACATCCTGTCCCTACTCTGTGATCCCTGTGGATAGGCAGTCTTTGCATTTCCCCTTTTACACAGTCAGCCGGGGAAGCCTGGTTTGCTGCTGCACTTGTAGTTCCACGTTATTCACTCTAGAGCGTTGTTTGCAGAATCACTCCATTCCGGTGCCTTTGCCTAGTCTCCTAGCAACTGGCAAAGTGAATTGCTCTGACAGTTTGTTTTTTTTATTTTATTTTATTTTTTGCCCTCTCACAAGATAGGTACAACTTCAGTTTACCTGCTATCAATGTTTATTTTTGGTGTTGTCACAACTGTAATATAACATATGATAATGAAAATTAAAAAAACAAAAGTTTTTCTACTTCCTGTCAATTTTTTGTAGTCTTAACACATAAAACATTATAAACCGGCAGTTTATCTGAATACATTGTTCATTCCCAGCATGGGTGGGTTACATTTGTGCAAATGTCCCGGTGTTGTGTGAAGCTAACAGCTCTGCTAACAAATGCACTGTTTATATATGGACTGAAAGCTGTTATAAATACACTGAGCGCTGTTATAAACACATTGAGCTCTGTTATAAACACTCTGATATCTTATAAACACTCAGAGCACTGTTATAAACACTCAGAGCACTGTTATTAATGCTCTCAGCGCTGTTATAAACACTCAGAGCACTGTTATAAATGCTCTCAGCGCTGTTATTAATGTTCTCAGCGCTGTTATAAACCCTCACAGGGCGTTTTCACTGCTGGTTGTACGTTCCGTCCTGCCTCAGTATCAGTGCCACAGAAGCTGCCAGCGTTGCCGTGGTGACCCAGGGTGGTTCGCACAGGTAGTTTGGCCTCACGTTCAGCCTGCATTGGGGAAAGAAGAGGACGGGAGGAGAATGAACCAATGAAACGTGTATGTGGGGCAGAGGTCATGACCCTTTGTGGAACTGTGCGTCAGGCTGGACAGAACGGTGGGAGGAATGCGATCTGTATATAGCCGGGATTAGGTACAGGGCCCATTAGAAAGGGTGTGTGAGTAGACGATCAAACACACACTCACTGTATATAAATCTAACTTCAACTGTACCGAGTCTGGAATATGCTGCAGTATACTGACAAAATACAAGCTAGGTCGGGGGAGATTTAGCAACACACATATATATAAGCGAAAGAAAAACATACAATACTGTGGAATATATATTAGTTATATTTCCATATATTTCTAGTATATTGCAGCATGTGTGAGTGTAAACAGGGCCTGAGCGTTGGCTTTCTCGTGGCCTCTGTGGACCTTCACGTCAGCCGCGTGGAGCGCCCCTCTGATTGGCTGCCGCGTTCTGGGCGGACAGGAAGTGGGCGGGCGCGGTGAGGGTGACTCACCAGCGCGTGACGTTGCGGGGCAGCTCCGCGCCGCTCTGGTGCCGGCAGCGGGCCTTCCGCGAGCAGCCCTGCTCGGCGGCGAAGGGCGGCCAGCCGCCGCTGGGCCGCTGCGGGCCCTCGGGGGAGGGCGGGGAGGCGGGCAAGGCAGGGACCGCCTCCTTACTCCTCTCCTTCTTCTCCTTCTTCTCCTTTTTCTCCGCCCTGACGACGGTCACCGCCTTCGTCTCGCCTTTGCGGAGCTCGAACGGGATCTTGAATCGGAGCTTCTTCTTGGGCTTGGCAGGGGCGTCGGGCGTGGCCGGGGAGGCGGGGGGCTGCCCCGCCCCCGGGCTGTGAGCCGGCGGTTTGGGCGGAGGCGTGGCGGAGGCGGAGCCAGGCTGCTCGCCTTTCTCCTCCTCGTTCTCTTGCTGGTGTTGGGCTGCAGTGACCGACGGCGCCCCCTTCAGGAGCTTCCTCTTGGCCTTGAGAGGGGTGGCGGGACTCGTCCGGGCCTTCTGTGGGGGGGCGTGGGCCGGGTCTGCGGACGGAGAGCCGCTGGTCTCCGTGGCGGCGGTGGAGGTGAGGGTGCTGGTGCTGTTGATGGTGGTGCTGGACCAGCCCCGGGCCCTGGACAGGCCCTCCTGGATGGGGGCCTGGGAGGAGTTGCTGGAGGCCTCCCCGAGCTTTTGGGGCTTTGGGGAGCTGGGCAGGCCGAAGGAGAAGGAGAACTTGGGCGGGCTGGGCCCGGTGGGGCTGAACTGAGCGTGTGCGGGCGGCCCGAGGCCTTTAGCGGCCTCTTTGGCGGGTTTCGCTTCGGGCTTGCGCGCGCTGGAGGAGAAGGCGAAGACGGCGGGGGGCGGCGGGACGGGGCGGGGGGGTGGCGGGAGGGGGCGAGGGGGCGGGACGCTGAAGACGGGGCTGGCCCCCTGGATGCTCAGGTCGGGGCCGGCGTCCGGCGGCGGTTTGGCGGTGTCGGCGGCCCGCGCGTCCTGCTTGGTCTCGGCGCCCGGGGGCGGGGCCTTCCCGCGGCGGGCGGCCGCCATCTCGCTCTGCCGCTTCCTCAGCCGCTTGACCCGCCGCTCCCGCTCGGCGCTGCTGACCGCGCGGGCCGCGCCCTTCTGCTCCACGGCCGCGCCCGCCGCCCCGCCCTCGGCCCCGCCCGCCGAGGAGATGAGCAGCTCAAACGAGCCCTGCTCGGACGGGGCTGGGGTCGCCGCCGCCGGTTTGGCCGCCTGGGCGGGCGCCTGCTTCACCGAGGTTCTGCTCGGCGACTGTTTCTCCAAGCCAGTGCCAGAAATGGCGCACGTGGTGGGCGCTTTTGCCAATGGCGCTGGTGAAGCCACCGCTAGGCTCGGCTGTTTGATTGGCGAGGGTGCTTGGCTTTGTAGTTTGATTGGCGAGGGTGCTTGGCTTTGTAGTTTGATTGGCGAGGGTGTTTGGATTTGTGGTTTCATTGGCGAGGGTGTTTGGATTTGTGGTTTCATTGGCGAGGGTGTTTGGATTTGTGGTTTGAATGGCAAGGACATTTGGCTCGGCGATTTGATTGGCGAGGGCATTTGGCTCGGCGATTTGATTGGCGAGGGCATTTGGCTCGACGATTTGATTGGTGAGGGCATTTGGCTTGGCGATTTGATTGGCGAGGGCATTTGGCTTGGCTGTTTGAATGGCGAGGGTGGTAGGTTTGGCGGTTGGAATGGTGAGGCAGTCTTCTGGCCTTTATCCTCTGCGGCAGTGGGGCCCTTCAGGGAGCACTCCTCCATGCTGACGGTTTTTCGCGCTGCGCTCTGCGACTGCAGAGAGGCCAGGAAAGCGTCAAACTCCAGGTTCTTGCCAAACTGAAACCTGACGGACAGAGAAACAGACATGGGGGCAAGCAAGCATCAGACACAGACAGACAGACAACGGTCCACCAGGGGAAACTCGTGTTCCTGCCAGACGTTCAGAAGATTCCTGTGGCTTCCAGGCAGCAGGATTTTGAAATCCAGCTGGATAATGTGTGCTTGCTCACGTGCAAACAGCCAGTGCTCTCTCCCCTATTCCACTCTTCCCAGACTGCAGACTGAACTGAGCTCTAGGCCGGGATTCTTTTAAACTGCTTTAAGGCCAAACGTTTCTGAGCCAATCGTTCTCCGTGTACTGTTAATACAACACGTTCCCATCCCAACTCGTCAAATATTGCAGCTTGGGCAAGGGCCCTTCTCACCACTATTCGACGCGTTGGATAGACTTGGGCGTCTTCGGTTGACGAGGTCGGTAGCCCACTGAATTGAATTACCACTTTGGCGGATTTTGACGCTATGGACAGACAGTAGCCTGAACCTCAGCGCAAATTCGGAGCTCGTGTTTGTAGACGATCAGTACTATTGTGACCCATTGTGACCAATTTACTTACTTAAAATCACATACACATATACCAGAATATACCAGAAATTATTTCATTTTAATGCTATAGGCTACACGGAAAATTATTTTTAAAACATCAACATCAACAACTAGGCTAATGCATGAGGGTGACGTAGTTTATTCAGTAGCCTAGTAGGCAATGGGCTACCTCACTCGTCAACCCAAGATGCCCAAGTCTTGGGCCCTTGCCCATGCTGCAATATTTGACAAGTTGGGGTGAGAATGCGTTCATTAATAAAACACTGCACATAAATGCACTGCATATGTGTGCTAATAGAGTGGATGCCTTATCAAAACACACACAGCCAATGCTGATTATTCTGTCACTAGTGAAAGACAGGCAGACCCTACACAGATGCTCACCTGGACTTTATCACAATTTAATGATTGATTGAACAACACTTCCAGTGTATTTTCCTTTCTCATTAGCTATTGCAATAGAGAATTATGGGTGTCACATATTTTCTGTCCTGTCCTGAAGCGGATACTGTATGTACTAATGCTGCTATTCCAGGAGTGTCCAGTCTTATATAGAAAAGGTCAGTGTAGAAGCAGATTTTAGTTTTATCCTAGCACTAGCACACCTGATTCTACTTACCAGGTCCTGATTGAAGTTAGTTAATTAGTTAAATATTTGAATCAGGTGTCATAGTGCTGGGCTAAAACAAAAACCTGAGCACACACCGGCCCCTTTTCGGATAAGATTGGACACCCCTGCGCTATACCAATAATATACCAATAATACACCCGCATTCAAAACCACACTCCTGTTCTTCATTTTTTAAAAATCCCATTGGAACTTTGGTTTCATTTGATGTGATTTTCTTGAGACTTTGTGTCTCCCTCTTCTGCGTGAAATTCACTAAGTGAATGGCATATCGACATCATCTCTGTGCTTCTCTTTATCAACTGCTCAACTTTTTTGTGTTCATGTGGTGACATGTCTTGAATTTGTCCCGTCTAATGTGGGCAGTTATGATGGTTATGCATGGAAAGGCTTCTAGAATTAGAATTTTCCTCGTAAACAATGACACACACGCTGTCTGAGAGGACTGCATCCGCATAGCGTGTGCCGTTTACAATTTCGAGTTTTGTATGTAAACGCATTTTGTTTTTAGCAATCAGATTGGTCGAAGGGGTTCGAGAACTTTCAGCGCAGATTGTGTAGAGCCACCAGATACGCCACTCCTCTCTCCCTGACTCTGTCTCCCAAGCGCTGGAGCCAAAAGGGACATTATGAGCTGTAAAGCGGCTCAAATCCACTGCTACCAGCAGGAACTCTCCTTTTGGGCAGAAAGAACGATGGAGTGGAGTATCTGGTGATCGTAGGGGATCTGCACTGGGAGCTGATTGGATGACGGCATGTGGGGGGAGGGGGGAAGGGGCGGACTCACCGGGGCTGTCCTAAATCTGGAGGTTTCTTGGGCGGGACGAAGCTCAGGGGCATTTCGAAGACCGGGACGGGGCTCTTGGTCCTGCCCTTGTCGCTGTCGCCGCACTGGGGCGCCATTTCCGCCAGTCGCGACGGCGGCGGGGGCGGGGGCGGGGTGCGCTCTGACCGGGCTGGGCCCTGAGGCCGATCCCTGTGCGCTGGAGAGGCCCGGGACGGGACGGCAGGTTTGGGCTGCTCGGCCACCGCCCCTCCCCAGGGTCTGCGCCAGTCCTTTTTGAAGTGGAGCAGGTGCGGTGGGCTGGGCTCCTTGGCTTTTTTGGGTGGGATGGAGGACCATGGTGGGGACAGGGGGGAGCCCTGCTCCCGGAGCAGGGAGGGCGTGAGGGCGGTGAGGGGGCGTTGGGGTGGGGCAGGGCTCCGGCTCTTTTTGGGCGGGTCAGGAGACTTGGTCGGTGCCGCGGGCTTGTCCCGCGTGGGCACGGGTTCGGCGGGGCTGCGGGACGGTTTGGATTTGGGACGGGAGCTGTCCTTCCCCGAATCGGCGGCAGGCGTGGCAGCCGCAGCCTGCTGAGGGAAGAACAGAGCCTGGCCCATGATCAGAAACCGGGGGGGTCAGGACTGTCCCGCAGGAGAATGGGGGGGGGGGGGGTCAGGGCTGTCCTGCAGGAGAATGGGGGGTCAGGGCTGTCCCGCAGGAGAATGGGGGGGTCAGGGCTGTCCCGCAGGAGAACGGGCGGGGGGGGTCAGGGCTGTCCCACGGGGGGGAGGGGGGGTGGGGGGATCAGGCCTGTCCCACAGTCGAAGGGGGGGGCACGTAGGGTCACAGGGGGAGGTGCGGGGAGGTGCGTGCAGCTCTGGCCTTGATCAGCGCTGTGTCTCTGCCTCTGTTTCTCCCTCTCTCTCTTTCACTCTCTCTGTCTCCCCCACGCGGATAAGTCTTCTCCCTCCGCTCTCTTCTGTGAGAACCAATCAGCCCCCTTCCTTCACTCAGCAGTCCTGCAAGGAGGGTGGGGGTGGGGATGTGGTGGTGGGGGGGGGGGGGCGGTGATGAGAAGAATACAGTCAGAGTTCAATACAGACTTTGGAAGTGTAGCACCACACAGACTAGCCTTGGGCCTTCACTCTGCCCAGGGTGACATACTCACAAAATCTCTCAAAAACGTAATGCACTCATTTCCCAACACACACACACACACACACACGCAGATTTAAAATAATTTTCATAATAGGACATTTGGACCGTAGTTTGCAGATTTCGTGTGGGGATGAAATTTCACTGGCGTCCGTGCCCGTGACGTGAGAAGTCAGAGAAACGAGGCTGCGCGGAAGCAGATGATCACTCGTGCCTGTTACTCCCCGGCAGGACCGTGGGGAACATCTCCAGGCTTCGGCTCGCTGATTAGATTTGAGAAGCCGTGGCCCTTTTAGCACATTCGTTTCCTGCCTATTGATTGTGTCTAGACCTGCATGAATATCATCTGGAATTCTGGCTCGACAACACACAAAACGTCTTTGCGAAGGGGAAGACTTGGAGAGAATACCTTTAATGCAGCAATTACTGCACCACTATCTCCTCGACTGTAACTTAAATCAGGACTCTTATCCTGTACTTTAGACGCCATAATAACTCTAAATATGGGGAGTAACCGAAGACGTACTTCAAGGTCGGGAATAGAATTATTGCCCTGGGCTTAAATTGCTTTTTTAAATCTAGCTATTATGAATTGTCCATACACGTTAAACCCGTTACCTTGCCTTTTTAACCAGTAAATTTAAACCAAAATATTTTGTATCTTACTTTATTCACTGTTGCGATTGCTTGCTAATCCTGTCATTATTGTGATAAGTACTTTCATTGATTTGGTAAGATAACGTTAGCAATAATTCAACTGCTTCTTCGTAAATTAGCTATCGTTAGCTAATATGTAGCTAGCCTATGTCTAACTGCCGGTTTAATAAAATGCACAACTCTAGCTAGCTAACTAGTCTAAATTACTAACACTAACGTTAATCTAAGTGACGGACTTTACCTCTGGCTCGAAATGAATTGCACAGAGAGCACAGCTACAGTCCTCATGCACTTGTCACACATGATCTTCCGCAATCTTGGGATTTTAAAAATGTTTCGGTCGTTAAGTGGTCCTGTTTTTCGTACTTTGTTATCGCGCAAAGTCTGTAAGTCGGCTGAGTTACAGAGAAAACGTTGCTGTTCGGTGACATTTCGAATGAAAACAATGGTGCTGGGCATTCTAGGCACGCGCTGTGGCATATAAGCGTTGTTGTAGAAATCCCCACTTTTAATAGCCTACTTATTTTGAAAATATTATTATATATAGAATGGGAGGTATGTTTCCGTAGGCTTTGCTTAATGAAAACTCAGATCAGTTATATCACGAATTGTCCATTCATTCTGTAAATTTTAATTCCAGAGTCTCGGTGATAGTTGGCTACTCTACTGCTAATGATACACATGTTCTTTATTATGAAAGTGTAGTAGCTAGCTACTTGCTAACTTTAAATACAAAACTGCTCTCTATCTTTCAGTTTATTGCTAAACTTAATAGTTTCAGAACCAATCTTGTGTGTAACTGATGAATTAAATTAGAGCTGTCTAAGTCATTCAAGTCGATCCAAAAAGCTTCCGCGTAGGCTAGGTGATTCACAACCAACGAGAGGCGAGCCGAAGAGCTGTCCGTAGTGCTGAAAGCTCTCCACAGGGAGTCTCCGCGGTCTGTACACGCCTCTTCCTGTAGCCTTGGCGTACAGAACGGCCTTTTTCACGAGGTCAATTGACTTCGCGCTACTAACCGTAAAATAATCACCCACTGTGTTAATTTCAAAAGCACTGTGTGCTATTTTATATAGTCTATAGGTTTCATGCGATTTTTCACTGAAATTTTACTTAAATGAAATCTGCACAACTGAACTATAACAAACGACTATGATTACATTAAAGATTGTGCAATGTAATCATAGTCGTTTGTTAGAGTTCAGTTGTGTTCTAATGGTCCTTCCCTCTGGGAAGGCACAGAGCAGTCTGTCTGTTTTTCTTTGAACTCTTAAGCCAGGCTGTCAGAACCTTGTGCCATGCACAGTGTGCCTGTTTGTACTGATTGCCTGCATCTGGGATACTGATGTTTCCTGTATCCGTTACAAAACGTCCGCGTGTCATCGGCCTCACAGCTATATAAATATGTTAAGATTTGTGTCTAAATCAAACGGTGGGCTAGTCGAGCGCGGATCCGTACCAGTCCCGTGGTGTCCGTCGGATGGCGTGCGACTATACGAGCGGGGTTTAACGGCAGTCAGAAGGGAACGCGGCAGGTACAGGGTGTGAAGAAAAGAAATAGGGAGGGAGCGATTGAGAGAGAGGGAGTGAGAGAGGAGAGAGAGAGAGAGAGAGAGAGAGGAGGATGCTGGTGCCGCCGCCGCTGCCAGCGGAAAATGGCTGCTACAACCTCGAGACCGCCCTAATACACCGCGAGGACATAAAGGTGGAGAGAGAAAAGAAACGAAAATGAAGTGTGAGAGGAAAAAAGAACAATTGAGAGAGAACACGGCTGAGTGAACGTGAGTGTGTGTGTGTGTGTGTGCGCGCGCGCGTGTGAGCGTGCGTGTGTGTGTGTGTGTGTGTGTGTGCGTGTGTGTGTGTTGAGAGGGAGAGTGGGGGATAAAAAAGACTGGAGACCGGGGGGGCAGCAGGCTCGAAGCGGCGGGCGACACCAAGCAATGGAGGGCGAGTAAGTCTGCGTTTTTCATTTTTGAAAAAATAAAATTTAAATAAATGAGATCTGCGTAGCTAAAAAAAAATTCCCCTTTTCTGCCATTGCTGTGTGTGAGACTGACACATTAGACTCACAAACATACACACATACAATGCATGTAAGAAGAACCACCATTACGTAGCCCTGTATCAATATTGTACATAATATGTACATCCACATAAGTATGCAATGAATGCTTGGACCATGTTCACACACACGAGACCTATAAAGCAATCAGTGGTATGCATATAAGCACGTCAATGCCGTATCAAAGGCAAGTAAAATGCTAGTATAGGTTAGTCTGGACGGAATATACGCAGCAGGAAAATACAGAAAAATAGCCACGAAGTGGTGTGGATGATAAATATAACCTACATGTAAAACAGTCAATATAAGAAGAATATTGAGGCAATGGGCACAATATGGCGAGTTTTCGGCCAATATCGCGTCAAGCACAACATCTAGCGACAAATGGTAGAAGAGCGAGGGAGAGGTGATGTGGATGTGTTTTTTGTCAACGCGTCTCCGGTTTCATTATGATTTTTAAAGCCAAACTTTTATGAATGAAATGTGATATTTCTCTCTCTCAACCCCCTCCCCTCCTTCCCTCTCTCATGTCGCCCCCTCCCCCCAACTCTCTTCCTTTTCCCATTCTCACCCCCATTCTTCTCCTTTTACACACGCCTGTGGTTTTTTAAAATAATCAGGGATTGTTCTTCAGAATCAGTGGGATTTTTATTGTATTTCATTCATAAAATAACGGATGTTGGATGTGAGTGCGTGTGTGCGCGATCGTGTGCGTGCGTGTGCCTGCGCGCGCGTGTGTGTATGTGTACAGAACGGGTGATATGGAAAGAAAGGAAATGCTTTAGAATAATTATTAAGATTCTGCTGTCCCATTAAACATCGGCAAGCATGTTCTCGCTGTGGAACAGCTGTGTTGTTGGTTTGCACTCATGCGTTTTAAATTTGCTTATTTTTATGTGTGAGCTTCAGGTCCCTGGAATTATAACGGGCCTCGTACGGCAAATGGGCGCGTTCATTGATATATCTTTCAGAGAAATACTCGCATTCTTTCTCTTAGCCCTCATTCGCCTACATATTCGCTTTCATCAGCCGCAATCTCTAACAATTTTGCCCATATCTTGCTTTTTCATATCGTTATTTCAGTGTCCTTTGTCAATATTGGTAAAAAAATATATAATTTCAGTTGTTGGACTAAAACAACACGTGCCCTTCATTATTCACAATAACTTACTGATATAATTAGATTTTAAAAAGTGGAAACACACATTGTTATTTGTATACCCTTTTCGTAATTGTGAGGCTAAAAGAGATTTGTCTTTGTCATGTGACCACACATTAAAACACACTGCTTACTGATACTGATATTATCTTCTCTGTGTACGTTTTTCAAATAATAATAATAATAATAATAATAATAATAATAATAATAATAATAATAATTATTATTATTATTATTAGCCTACTAACATTTCGTGCGTTTGTAATATGCGTGATAAGCTGAATATCTTGAATTCCTGGTCAGGATATCACTGAGGTGCTTTGAGAATTTATAATTTTATACATACAGTTACGAGCAATAGTAACAAAACGAAATCTCTTCACAAGCCATTGAGGACTGTAAGGGCCTTGTCTTTCACGTGTTCGTCCACGCATATTGTTACATCAGTCGGCACCAAATTATTGCGTTATTTTGACGAGCGTGTCTATTTTTGTATCCGTTATGCTCACTCAGAACACTTACCGAAAGAATAACTGAGATCCTAACATAAAAGTAAACATATGGCAAACACTGTGCCCTTAATTTGGAAGTATTATTCGGAATTTAAAGTACTTTTCAATGTATTTTAATGTCTGCTGAATGTTACATATTTAGCGAAACAGCCTTTTTAAAGACGTGGTCATTTTCTTGCAGGTGTTCTCTCTGAGCGCAGTGTGTGTGTGTGTGTGTGTGTGTGTGTGTGTGTTTACTCTTCCTCCAGTTCAGTTAGCCGGCCGCTCTCACCCCTCTCGCTTCTCTAACAGTGTGCGTGTTCGCGCAGTGGTGATGACACGTGACGACTCTAGTGGCGGGTGGGTGCCCCTGGGAGGTGGAGGCCTCAGTCATGTGATCATCTGTAAGGGGCGGAGTCCGGAGGACAAGGGGCGGAGAGACTACGTCATCCGCGGAGAGAGGCTGCGCGATCGAGCAGTGAGTGTGTGCGTGTGTTATGCCCGTCTTTGATTGACAATCTCCCCGTTCCACCTCTGTTTGAGGAAGGCAGCTATGCTCCATGACCGCGCAATTTCTGTTTTGAATTCTGCGTTGGCCACTCTGCTTTTCCTGGGCTGGGTTAGTGAATGTCCACTCTTTCTGCAGCCGGTGTTGGAGTGTGCTGTACAGAGGGGGCTGGTCTACAACAAGGTGAACCCCATTTTCCATCACTGGCGTGTGGAAGACAGAAAGTTTGGCCTGACTTTTCAGAGTCCGGCGGATGCCATCTCCTTTGAGCGTGGTCTCCACAGCGTCATCGACAGGCTAGACAGAGGTACTGCTTGGGGTGGCTTGTAACTTGTAAATATATCATTAAATGGCAAAGTAAAATGAATAACATGATCCGGACGTGTAAAGAGCAGTATAATAGTTGAATATTTTGTCATATTGTTTAGATACTCACCTCCCAATACCTTAACGTTGGCCTGTGGATGGTGAATTTAAGTGTGTTCAGGACGAACGGCCTTCTGGGCTGACCTATATTAGGGTCATGGAATGGCTTTGACATTGTTGCTCGTTCTGTTTGTGATTTACCTCTCTCTGAATCTTTAATCCTCCTTCAGCACAGCAGTAGGTGTGAAGGAATGAGTTTTCATAAACTCCAAAATAGGCGGCGCTACCTTCAGCTGCCAGCAATTCACTGGTTGGAGCTGATCATTGAGTTTTGCTGTTTGATTGGTTCAACTGAGTCAGTGATTGACAGGTCAATGTAGCGCCGCCCTTTTTTTTTTGTGTGACAAAAAAAAAAAAACTCCGTCTCCCATCAGTACCTGCCACTTTCTCAATTTGGGGCGTGCCGTCCTGCCCGTCTCTCCCTGTCCTCCAGAGTCTGATTCGCCGGCATCCTCCACCCCTGAAGACAGAGACACAGAAGATGAAGGCCAGGCCGTGAGTGCCCTCTTTCGGACGCTGCTCCCAAGCAAAGCCGCAACAGATGTGTACATACACTGAGCTCCACACCATTTGAGACAAACGTTAATTTGGCTCTGTACTCCTCAGTTTTCAATTTATGATCAAACAATTCACATGTGGTTAACTTACAAGCAGGTTCTCAGCTTTTATGAAAGAGTATTTTTTAAATACATTTTGGTTTCACCATGCAGAAAATGCAGCACCATTTACACATAGTTCCCCCTTTTCAGGGCACCATAAGGTTTGGGACAAATGGCTTCACAGGTGTTTCTGATTGGTCGGGTCTGTTCATTTGCTTCCTTAGTGCAGGTATATGTGTGCTTTCAGCATCTAGTCTTGATTCCAGGCTTTTGATTGCCTTTGGAGTCTTTTACTGGCATTTCTCAACGTAAGGATCAGAGTTGTGCCAATGAATGTCAAGGAAACCATGAGGAGGTTTGGAAATAAGAAAAAAAACTGTCAGAGACATAGACCAAACCCCAGGCTTACCAAAATCAACTGTTTGGAATATCACTAGAAAGACAAAGCACTGGTGAGCTCAGTAGTTGCAAAGGTAGGTAGGCCGAGGAAGACCTCTGCAGTTGATGACTGATGAATTCTTACCATGATGAACAAAAACCTGCCCAACACAGCAGAGATACTCTTAAAGAGGCAGGCGTGGATTTGTCAGTGACTGCTGTCGAACTTAATGAACGGAAGTACAGAGGCTGCACTGCTAGATGCACACCACTAGTTAACCACAAAAACATGATGGTCACGTTACAGTTTGCTAGGGAGTACCTAAATGAGTATGCAGTTCTGGAAAAAAGGTCTTGTGAGATGAGATCAAGTTTCACTTGTATCAGAGTGATGGCAAGAGCAAAGTGTGGAGGCCAAGAGGAACTGCCCAAGATCCAAAGCACCCTCCCTCATCAGTGGTGGGAAGGTTATTGTTGTGTGTGTATGTATGAGAGTATGAGTGTGTGTGTGTGTATGTCAGTCAGTGTGTGTATATATATACTGTATGTGTGTGTGTGTGTGTGTCTGTCAGTCAGTGTGTGTATATATATACAGTATGTGTGTGTGTGTGTGTGTGTGTGTGTATTTGTATATATATATGTGTGTGTGTCTGTGTGTATGTGTATGAGTGTATATATATGTGTGTGTGCGTGTGAGTGTTTGTGTGTGTGTGTATGTGTGTGTATGTATATGTATGTGAGTGTGTATGTGTTTGTGACTCCTGCTCTTTGTCAGTCTCACACAGATAGCGAGTCGTCCTCCAACAGCAGGAAGGAAATGCTGCCAAAACCCATCACCATAGTGACCAGTGAGTCCTCCTCCACCTGCTTCGTGAGGTCAGCTGCAGAGGATTATGGGTACGGAGCCGGCCATGCAGTCCCCACACAGACCCCTGCCCAGGTAAGGACACACCTGTGTTTTATTAAACTCCCCTTCAGAACATAACGGGTATTCAGTGTAATACTTTCAGATCTGAGTGTACTGCTTACACAGATACTTTATTTAACGGATTTATGATTGTCATTAGTGTGTATTTGTACGAGCACATATGTACTTATACAGAAAAATAACAGATAGACTAGCATAATCATTTCAAAAGTATTTATATAAATATCTATCTAGCTATATAGAGAAAGAGAGAGAGAGAGTGTGTGTGTGGAATTACTGTATTACTGTAATCTGGACATCTCTTCTCCCGGACAATGATATGCTTTTAAACATGTGATGTATATTTTCATTATATTCGCTACATTGAAAAATGGTGTGAATACACTGCAAGAGTGGTGTGCTATTGCTATTGACTGAATAATCATATTCCTGGGACCAAACCTTAGCATTGCCTTGTGGTACTCTTGCAGTATTTTCAGTTGTGGGTAGGCACATTTGTTGGATCCTGTAGGACAGCATTTGCCAAACTAGGCACAACATTGCCAGGACACCCAATGGCCTTAAAAATGCTAAATACTTTTCAGCTTAAAGACTATTTTTTTATGCTACCATATTTAATATGTGAGATATGATAGATGTTCCAATAAAGTGTGGCTTGCCCCTCTTTGATAACATTATGATTGCTGTAATTTACAGTATTGCATATTTATATTGTATTCAGTACATGTTTTATGTACAGTTATAGGGTATGGTGATAGTGTATCACTGTACATAAGACATGTATTTATTACGTATTTACATTGTGCTAAATACGTGTTTTACTCTATGTATAGTGATAGTGTAGGGTGTCTCATTTCACATGATTTCATATGCTGGTGCAATAAATCTCCTCAGCATTGCAGCATATAATGTAAAGGTTGTAGATGGGAACCCTCAGACAGGGGGGTGTCCAATTTTGGGGGGCTGTAAAGATTTGCTAGGCCTTGTTCCATGTGTGTTATGGGTGGTGTAGTCCCAGCTGTTTTAGCACTTCGGCCAAACATGCTTTAAAAATTCCTGAAAAGCATTCCTGAAGTTCCTTGACTTAATTTTGAATGAAACATTCTAGGTCAAAGTTATCTGTAATAAAGTGGTTAAAGTGATCAGTAAGAAAGCATGTGACCCAGGTCTGGTGTGGAGGTGTGTAAAGTATGTGACCCAGGTCTGGTGTGGGGGTGTGTAAAGTATATGACCCAGGTCCGGTGTGGGGGTGTGTAAAGTATGTGACCCAGTCCTGGTGTGGGGGTGTGTAAAGTATATGACCCAGGTCTGGTGTGGGGGTGTGTAATGTATGTGACCCAGGCCTGGTGTGGGGGTGTGTAAGGTATGTGACCCAGGCCTGGTGTGTAGGTGTGTAATGTATGTGACCCAGGCCTGGTGTGTAGGTGTGCAAAGTATATGACCCAGGTCTGGTGTGGGGGTGTGTAATGTATGTGACCCAGGTCTGGTGTGGGGGTGTGTAATGTATGTGACCCAGTCCTGGTGTGGGGGTGTGTAATGTGTGTGACCCAGGCCTGGTGTGTAGGTGTGTAAAGTATGTGACCCAGGCCTGGTGTGGAGGTGTGTAAAGTATGTGACCCAGGCCTGGTGTGGGGGTGTGTAATGTATGTGACCCAGGTCTGGTGTGGGGGTGTGTAAAGTATGTGACCCAGGCCTGGTGTAGAGGTGTGTAAAGTATGTGACCCAGGCCTGGTGTGGGGGTGTGTAAAGTATGTGACCCAGGCCTGGTGTGGGGGTGTATAATGTATGTGACCCAGGCCTGGTGTGGGGGTGTGTAAAGTGTGTGACCCAGGCCTGGTGTGGAGGTGTGTAATGTATGTGACCCAGGCCTGATGTGGGGGTGTGTAATGTATGTGACGCAGGCCTGGTGTGGAGGTGTATAATGTATGTGACCCAGGTCTGGTGTGGGGGTGTGTAAAGTGTGTGACCCAGGCCTGGTGTGGAGGTGTGTAATGTATGTGACCCAGGCCTGGTGTGTAGGTGTGTAATGTATGTGACCCAGGCCTGGTGTGGGGGTGTGTAAAGTATGTGACCCAGGCCTGGTGTGTAGGTGTGTAAAGTATGTGACCCAGGCCTGGTGTGGGGGTGTGTAAATTATATGACCCAGGTCTGGTGTGGGGGTGTGTAATGTATGTGACCCAGGCCTGGTGTGGAGGTGTGTAATGTATGTGACCCAGGCCTGGTGTGGAGGTGTGTAATGTATGTGACCCAGGTCTGGTGTGGGGGTGTGTAATGTATGTGACCCAGGCCTGGTGTGGGGGTGTGTAAAGTATGTGACCCAGGCCTGGTGTGGAGGTGTGTAATGTATGTGACTCAGGCCTGGTGTGGGGGTGTGTAAAGTATGTGACCCAGGTCTGGTGTGGGGGTGTGTAAAGTATGTGACCCAGGTCTGGTGTGGGGGTGTGTAATGTATGTGACCCAGGCCTGGTGTGGGGGTGTGTAAAGTATGTGACCCAGGCCTGGTGTGGGGGTGTGTAATGTATGTGACCCAGGCCTGGTGTGGAGGTGTGTAATGTATGTGACTCAGGCCTGGTGTGGGGGTGTGTAAAGTATGTGACCCAGGCCTGGTGTGGGGGTGTGTAAAGTATGTGACCCAGGTCTGGTGTGGGGGTGTGTAAAGTATGTGACCCAGGCCTGGTGTGGGGGTGTGTAAAGTATGTGACCCAGGTCTGGTGTGGGGATGTGTAATGTATGTGACCCAGGCCTGGTGTGGGGGTGTGTAATGTATGTGACCCAGGTCTGGTGTGGGGGTGTGTAAAGTGTGTGACCCAGGCCTGGTGTGGGGGTGTGTAAAGTGTGTGACCCAGGCCTGGTGTGGGGGTGTGTAAAGTATGTGACCCAGGTCTGGTGTGGGGGTGTGTAAAGTATGTGACCCAGGCCTGGTGTGGGGGTGTGTAAAGTATGTGACCCAGGTCTGGTGTGGGGGTGTGTAAAGTATGTGACCCAGGTCTGGTGTGGGGATGTGTAATGTATGTGACCCAGGCCTGGTGTGTAGGTGTGTAATGTATGTGACCCAGGCCTGGTGTGTGGGTGTGTAATGTATGTGACCCAGGCCTGGTGTGGGGGTGTGTAATGTATGTGACCCAGGCCTGGTGTGGGGGTGTGTAAAGTATGTGACCCAGTCCTGGTGTGGGGGTGTGTAAAGTGTGTGACCCAGGCCTGGTGTGGGGGTGTGTAAAGTATGTGACCCAGGCCTGGTGTGTGGGTGTGTAATGTATGTGACCCAGGTCTGGTGCGGGGGTGTGTAACGCTCTCTCCTCTCTCAGATCCACACCCGGCCCGTGCACCAGCAGCCCTCGCAGGTGACCGCCATCGTGAACCCTCCGGCGCCCCCGCCCCCTCCACCGGCCCCGCCCACCCCTCCTGCCCCGGTCTCCGCCCCGCCCCCTCTCTCCCCCCTCTCGCTGCTGGAGGAGGGGGACCTGCGCAGCCTGGACCCCTGCAAGGACCTGTGGGGCTCGCGCGGGTACGAGGACTACCGCCGCGCCGGGGCGACTCGGACCGCCATCGGGGGGCTGGGGGGCGGGGTCATCGTCGGGGGCGGGGTCGACGGAGGAGGGGGCGGCGGCGGCGGCTCGCAGGACAAGTCCGAGCTGTGCGTGGTGCGTTTCGAGAAGGAGCTGGCGGGCGTCGGGGTGACGGGCTGCGAGGTCACGGTCACCCTGGACAGGAAGCGCCACCCCTCGGTCACGCCCTCCTGCGGCGGGGGCCCCAACGCTGCCTCCGGCGCCCCCTCCGCAGGGGGGTCCCCCCAGGACACGGGGAAGGGGTCCCCCTCCCCATGCTGCATCCACACGTCCCCGGCCACGCCTCGCTCACGGACTCGGAAAAGAGGCGGGGGAGGAGGGGGAGGAGGAGGAGGGGGCGGCGGGAGCGACTGTGGGCTGGGTCTTGCCGGCTCCGCCTCCGGGGGCGGGGCCATCTCCCCGGACGAGGACAGCCCCCGCCCCCAGGGCTCGTCGTCCTGCTCGTCCCGCTGCGTGTACTGCCGCTCGGTGTTCAGCGCGGCGGAGAACGGGCGGGGCCGCTGCCGGGACGCCCCGGACCCCGCCCGGCGCTGCCTGCGGCGCTGGACGTGCGTGTGGTGCGCGGAGAGCCTGCTGTACCACTGCGCCTCTGACTCGGAGGGCGAGTTCTGGGAGCCCTGCTCCTGCGAGGACCCGTCGGGCGGCCGGCCGCACCCGCTCTGCTGCGCCCGCTGGGCGGCCGTGCTGGCGCTGTCGCTGCTGGTGCCCTGCATGTGCTGCTACCTGCCCCTGCACGCCTGCCTGCGCTGCGGGGAGAGGTGCGGCTGCTGCGGGGGCAAGCACAAGGCCGTGCGGTGAGCCTGGGCGTGGCCAGGACCCCGGGGGGGCGGGGCGGGGCGGGGGCCGGGCGGGGACAAGGGGAGGGAGTGGGGGCGGGGCTTGATGAAGAGGTATAAAGAGGGAGCACAGATGTGATCTGTTCACTTACAAAAAAAACAAAACAACATCCCTCCCTGCAACAGGGACATTACTCAGCATTTTCATTTAACCGCCATAATTATCAGTCACATGACTCCATTATCCTGCCATGCAGCCAATCCTATGCCTTTATTTAACCCACCCAAACACAGTTCAGTTCTCCTCCCTAAAAAAATTGAAAAACAAATATCAATTTCCTGCAGGTGACGTAGGCGCTGGGCTTGAGTGTTTCTGTGTGTGCGGTGCTCACTGGGTCATGGGAGCAGAGGTGAAAGGTCAAAGGTTAAGGTCTAAGCTCAAGGTAATTGATGAGGAGAGACAAGGTTAGTGAGGGTGTTTAAAACTGTTTTAAAATTTTTTAATTTTACAAGACAAGAAGAAAAGAACACAAAGTAAAAGATGTTTATAATTGTGACATATTGTTTTGATTATTGGTATTTTTAAAATATATTTTTTACTAAGTTTATCCCCTGGCAGACACAGGGAATTATTTATATTTGAATTATAAAACCTTCTCTAAACTGTGGCTTAATCATCTTTCTATCCAAAGGGAAAAGGAAACTCAATGGGAGTTAGAGAAGGTGAAAGAGGGGATGTGGAGGGAGAGAGAGAGCGATCAAGTGAGGGACAGAGTGAGAGAAAGACAGAGAGAAAGAGAGTGTGAGAGACAAAGAGAGAGAATGAGAGAGAGAGAGAGCAGGGTGGAGCAGGGTCCTTTTTACCCAGTCAGTTTAGCCCCCTCCCCCCGCCCCCCATCCCACAGCCTCTTAAACGTTTTCACTTATGCACTCACCAGTTAACTGCTTACCAAAAACTAAATAAAATAAAATTAATAAAAGCCTTCTACCCAATTAAATAGGACCTCACAGTGGCCTCACAGATGCCCAAATCTACCTTAGAAAATGAATAGCAGATGCCACCAAAAAGATAAAAATGTTGTAACGAACAATGTATTGAATAGTTATTTTTTTAAAATGCTGATTGACTGAGGTTGACAGAGGACAGTTGTAAGATGAGTTGAACGAGGGGGGCGGAGTTTTAGAGAGATGTGGAGCCGGTGTTCTGGCCTTCTGATAGGGTGCTTTGCACTGTGAACCACGCCCAGGGGTCACCAGTCACCAGTCCCCCCCACCCCCCCAAAAAACTAAAAACAGCCTCACAGGCCGTCACTGTTCACAGGCTCCAGTGTTTTCACAGATTTTCTAGCGTTGCATTCAAATAGGTCTGCATCGGAATGATCTCCATGATTTAAAATTAATTAACAAAAAGAAATTCAACTCTGATAAAAATGAAACGCCCGTCGTCTGAGAAAGAATGGGGATCTCGGTCCAGAATACCTCCTGGCAGCTGTGTCCGTCGGAAGAGGCTTTAAAAAATAATCTGCATCTCTGAGCTGCTTTTCATTTTGAATCACCTCAAAAATCACCTCAAGATCCTTCCTTCTGTGCTGCACATTTCGGCAACCGAGCAGTTAAACTGCTCTAGCTTAACGAGGAACAGGGAAAGATGTATGGAGGCTGCATTAATACAGAACCCCCCCCCCCCACTTATTAGAAAGGGGGGGGGGGGCATGTGCCAGTGTGTAACACTATCACCTGTATTATGAGGTATGTTTGTTTACTCTGTTACAGAGGGACAAGGGGGGGGGGGTTCACGTGTTGCATTGTCTACTGGCTTTGAGTCACTTTATTTTGGGATGTACAAATGCAACGGAGAGCGGTGTGGTGTGAGTGTGCCATTTCTGAGCCAGTCACACGAGAGTGTGCTGCTGTGTTCTCGTCCAGTCACATGAGAGAGTGCTGTTCTTATCCAATCAATCACATTTCTCCATTTCATCCACCAACCCCCAACCTCCACACGCACTCAAACAGGCAAACGAATGCACTCACATGCACACACTCCTTACACATACTGCTGCAGACATGTAGGGATACACACACACACACACACACGCACAGGAGTGACAGAGACAGGAAAGGAAAGGAAGTGACATCACCCCACAGGGCCCCATTCGTACATCTTAATAAATGTGCCTTTTGATTTAATTTATTAAAAACACATTATTTTTTATGTAGTATGTACTTTATGTACCATTTTACCTATCGGGTTATTTTTTTTCTGCCAATGTGTATATTTTACAATGTACGTATTTATTGGTTAATTTTAAAAGAGAAAGTAATTAATGAAATATTACCTGTTGGTTTATTTATCCAGATATTTATTGAGATGATTTATTTATTTTTGGAGACAGGTTTTTGATTTCCGTGCGGTCTTCTCTGACTTAGTGCCAACGTGCTGCTTTGAGGTGTTACATATCGTGGGTTTGTATCATTAATTAAAACCTCACTCTATATTTTAATGAAACGTTTGTTCTGGCAATGATGCGTGTCCATGTCTTCAGCCCTGTGTGAGATTTAACACTGCAGTGTGCACGTCCCTCGCCTGTGGGGGATTGTGGGTAATGCTGTAACTGACAGGCAACTTCTGTTTCAGCCGCCTGCCAGTCAGGAGTTCTACATGTGACACCAGGTGAGTCGACTTCCTGCTAAAACCAAAATGATTTTAGTTTAAAAGTTGAGTTCAACTGTTTCACAGACTGCAGTTTCCCCTGTCTCATCACAAATATGTATTTACATTCAGAATAATTATTCCTTTTTAAGTATATGCACATTTGTAAGCTTGTTTAAATAATTTAAGGGGAAACAAACAGTCACCCACAAGTGCATACAGTGTAATTAAGGAGCAAGGCAATTAGTACCAAGATTGTCCACATGATGGCACTACAGTTGCATTATCCCAATTCCAAGATGGATGCATGCAAGAATCCTGAAATCCATTCAATTCCGAAGAAAAAATTTAGGCAAAACAAATAATTTAGGTTTTAGTTAAATAAAACTGATCAAAAGGGTGCATGATATGCGTGACAACAGGCAAATGGGATTGAGAAGCAGAACAGGCGAGCTGCTTTTTATAATTTTTTTATTTATTTAAACAGCATGTACTGTCCTGTGATGGCCTGGAAGTCCCGGTCAGAAAGGAGGGAAATGAGCTGTCAGTCACGCGGCTCGTCTGAATCGTTTGAATGGGGTTAAAGAGTCCTGATTACAGTATTTGACTTTTATTTCCGAACAGGATTAAAACAGCTGTGTGGTGGAGCTGTCCGTGGTGCTGACCAATCAGTCTCAGGGTGGTGCTGACCAATCAGCCTCAGAGTGAGGCTGACCAATCAGTCTCAGGGTGGTGCTGACCAATCGGCCTCAGAGTGGTGCTGACCAATCAGGTGGCCCAGAGAGGGAACACGCCTCAGTCGTGCCTGGCCACGCCCAGCTGTGCCTCACAGGTGTTGCCTCTTGTGTTTAAGGATCTCGGTGGAGGTGAGGGTCAGGTCTTTGTCGCAGACGTCACAATGGTACACCCGGGTCAGGCTGGAGGAAGAGGACGAAGACTTGGAGCTAGCGGCCGTCCCGTCTTCTGGCTCTAAATTTGGTTACAAAACAAAAACAATCACAGTCACTACAAGGCATAAAATAAGTGACAGATAGCGAATCCAACTTGGGACCCAACTACAGGCCCTAGTTTCCGGGTCTTAAAGGTATCCCATACTCACCGTCCTTGGGCTGCAGTTCCCCAGCCGGCCTGCAGGTGGCCTCGTGGTGCATGCGCTCCAAGGGCGTGAGGGGCATGTAGAAATCACAGTGCGGACAACTCCAAAACGTGCGCAGGCACTCACTGTACAGATCCTTAGAGTCCTGCTCACACACGCGCACACGCACACACACATGCACACACACAAAGGTAGAAGATCTAAATACCTCAGTTATAAGGTCTAAGGTACACAAAACAAATTTTGAAGGATTTTAACCCCTCGGGCAAAAGTACAGTACCCACAGATTATAGATTTACAATTTTAAAAGAAAATATTTATTTTCAGCAAATATTCAGAAGGAAAAGAATCCTTCTTAAATGTGATTTTGGTTAAGTAACACATTCAGCTGAAAATTCTCAGGAATCGACAGGAGTACTGCAGGTGGGAGTCTGTGCACTGGAACTCAGCGAGCAGAGGTGGAGGGTTAGGGTTGTGCAGAGAAACTCAGCGAGCGGAGCAGAGGTGGAGGGTTGGGGCTGTGCAGAGAAACTCAGCGAGCGGAGCAGAGGTGGAGGGTTAGGGTTGTGCAGAGAAACTCAGCGGGCGGAGCAGAGGTGGAGGGTTAGGGTTGTGCAGAGAAACTCAGCGGGCGGAGCAGAGGTGGAGGCGGGTGCTCACACTCAGACAGTTGTAGGTGAAAAAGCTGGAGACCCGTAGCCCTCCTTTCATAGGGTGGGGTTCGGCCTTCATCCCGACGAAGAGGGGGTTCAGGGCGGGGCCGTCGGGGAGCCCCGGGACCGGCTGGGGGCCGACGTACAGGTTCTGCGCCTCCAGACCGCCAAGCCGCCGCAGGCTGTAACTGACCTGCACAAAGACAGACGCACTTTATCTTAACCTCATTTAGCCTTCATTCAACCAGAGCCCTGAGGAGACAGGGGGGTTAAACTACATCAGCACCACCATCACAAGCAGCACACAGTATGCACAGCGCAGACTTAAATACAGTCACACTTAAACAGAAACCAGTCATTTCATAATTTAACATCAAATAACTCATACTGGTAACTAGCTAAAAATGATCAGAGTACAGTTCTTGTCTACTGTTGTTACTTCTCTAATACACTATTTACAGCGTATGTAGTATTGCAGTAAATGTACCTGTAAATTGCAGTACTTCAAGGGGCATTTACAGTACAATATAAGACCAATTAAAACAGTGGCAGTGAAGATGGGGGTCAAACCCATTTAACTTCAGTCAGTTCGGGAACATAACTGAAATTCAGTTCATATAAAGAGAAACCCTGACAGGCCCAGAGTGACGCAGTGCGTCGGGTGGGCGGGGTCAGAAGGTCAGGGAAGGTCGTCGTCTGGGCGACGCGGGCGGCGTACCTCGGTGTAGAGCAGGAAGCGGACCAGCGCGTCGCTGAGCTTCTCCAGCTCGCGGCGGGACAGGGCGGGCGCGGCGGGGGCGGGGTCCAGGTTGGGGGCGCTGTTGCGCAGCTGCGCCTGCAGGAGGCGCTCCCAGTCGGCGCGGAGCGTCAGGGCGGAGGAGATGGAGCGGAGCGCGGAGTCCGCGTCGCTCAGGGTCAGCTCCAGCCAGCCGTCCACCACCACCCGCGTGCAGTCCGCGTTAGTGTCCACCGAGCGGGACACCAGGAGCAGCGCCTGAGCACACGCACGGGGGAGGGGGGGCCCAAAATCAGCTCGCTCTGTGTTACCCCCAATATCAGCTCACCCTGCGTTACCCCAAAATCAGCTCACCCTGCGTTACCCCAAAATCAGCTCACCCTGCGTTACCCCAAAATCAGCACCTCCAGCTCACCCTGTGTACCCCATAATCTACGCCAGGTTGAGCGGTTTGGTTGGTAGCATGCTAGGTTGAGAGGCTGGGTTGGTAGCATGCTAGGTTGAGAGGCTGGGTTGGTAGCATGCTAGGTTGAGAGGCTGGGTTGGTAGCATGCCAGGTTGAGCGCTCAGTGCACTGACCTGCAGGGCGGGCACTCGGACACAGTTGCAGACGTACGGCTTGTTGGTCTCCAGCAGGGTGACGAAGGCCAGCAGCTGGTGCTTAGAGCTCTCCGGCTTCTCAGAGCCTGCAGACAGGAGACAGGCTGAGCTGGAGCATCGACATGTACATTACACTACATTACATATCACAGCGCATTGCATTATAAAACATCACTTTCCACTAAATCACATTCATTTAGCAGAGGCTCTAATAAATCTAATTCAAATTAATTGAAACTTAAGTGTATTTTCCTAATGAGGGGTGTGGTTTAACTCCAGCAGCACACTCTATTGGTTTATAATCCCAATGAGGGGTGTGGTTTAACTCCAGCAGCGCTCTAAACGGGGTGTGGATTGATTATTTAATTTGAGGGGCGCAGGGGCGTACCCATCTCTCGGAGCTCGGGCTCCGGGACGTGCAGCACCTCCGGGTCGCTGGCGAACACGCTGGTGGGGTGGATGACCACGCCCTGTTTGTTGCGCGTGTGGAAGATCTGAAACACAAACGCAGGGCGATCAGTCACATGACCAACCGCTGCGGCCTGGGAGAGGGCAGGATTACACACTCACACACACACACATTCACACACACATGCACGCACACACACGCACGCACGCACGCACAGATACACTCATACTCACACACACACACACACACACACACTCATACACTCTCATATACACACACACACGCACGCACAGATACACTCATACTCACACACACATACACACACACTCATACACTCTCGTATACACACACACATGCACACACGCACGCACGCACAGATACACTCATACTCACACACACACACACACACACACACACTCATACACTCTCATATACACACACACACGCACGCACAGATACACTCATACTCACACACACATACACTCACACACACACACACACACTCACACACACTCTCATATACACGCACACCACACACACACGCACGCACACATACATACACACACACACACACACATTCACACGCACACACACATACACACACACACACACACACACACACACACACACACACACACACACACAGACCTGCTCGGAGTCCTTGCGCGTGGCGTTGTGTTCGTCGGGCAGTGCCAGCTGCGGGTACAGCCCGCGGCACAGCACCAGCTTCAGCAGGGCCTGCTGCCGTGACGACAGGTCCTGACTGGCGCCCGCCGCTTCCTGCAGCTCCGTCACGCTGTGCCGCAGCTTAAACTTCACTTCCTGTGGGGGAGGGGCCAATCCAACAATCACATGAGAGCACAACAACACATGACGATAAGAACTGGCCAGCTCATTTATGCCCATTCAGCCTATTGTTTACCTACAAAACCATTATATGGCAAATCCAGCACTGCAAGTCTGAACTGCAGCCCCACAAGGGCCTTTGTCTCCACTACATCACCTGGCAATCTGTTCCACATATGGACAACTGTCTGTGTTAAACACAGCCACTGAATGTGCAGCACACCCAGGGACACAGACAGAATATCAATCAAGAAACTCAGCAGACTGTTTCTGAACTGGTCCACTCTGGATTGTGACTGCATGGAGAGGAGCGAATCAGTGATTGGCTCGTTTTACAGATGGAAAGAGTTATCAGCCAATGAGACAGAGGGCACATTTTCTGGGGAGCCTTCCTACAATCTGAGGGGGGCGTTCATTCGGGGGGGGTCACATGACAGAATGGATTCCTCACCTGTATGTCCACGCTCTGCCCCGCTTCGTCCTTGCCCCGCCTCCCTCTCCCGGACTCCTCCCCCTCCGACCCAGAGGAGGCGGCGCCCTCCTCCCCCTCCTCCAGCCTCAGGACCTTCCGGCGCGTTCCCTCCTGCAGGTCGTGGTCCCGTTTGAGCTGGTGCAGCTTCCGCCGCTCGCTGAAGCGCTGCTGGCGCTGCCGCCGGTCCTGCCTGCAGGGGGCGCCCTGCTCGGCCTCCAGGAGCCCGTGGCTCTTCAGCAGCTCCTGTCCCGCACAGGTACGAGGCCAGGTCATTCACCCAAAACCCGCCATATCACACAGCCACACCGGGACCAACCAGACCAGGTACACTACGCTTCTGATACACTTTACGACTCTGACAAAACTTTAAAACACTCCCAGTGACTTTTCAGCTAAATATGTTAGAAATCAAAATGTGCATTCAGAGGAAAAATTCTGGATTCTGAAATTGTTCTGTTCTTAATACTGATGAAAAAGGCCATTTCTTTTAGACTGGCAGTAATCTCTGGGATTGTTATTGGCCTCTGAAGGATTTCAGATGGTGATCAGACCCCGGCCCCCGGCATGCGGCTGCATTTCTAACACCACGGGCACTCGGGGTCGCCACGGTACCTTGAACTGCCGCCGCAGGTTGACCATCTCATACAGCCGCTGCTCCTCTAGGCCCCGCCTCCGGCACCACTTCCTGGAGCCCCCGCCCCTCTCCGCCTTCACCTGAGAGAGACAGACACACAGAGACCCTGAGCACAACCTCCCCACCCACCTGTGCCTGTACCTGAGAGACCCTGAGCACAACCTCCCCATCCACCTGTGCCTGTACCTGAGAGACCCTGAGCACAACCTCCCCACCCACCTGTGCCTGCACCTGAGAGACCCTGAACACAACCTCCCCACCCACCTGTGCCTGTACCTGAGAGACCCTGAGCACAACCTCCCCATCCACCTGTGCCTGCACCTGAGACCCAGAACACAACCTCCCCACCCACCTGTGCCTGCACCTGAGAGACCCTGAACACCTGAACCTCTGTCAGGCTTCTTTTGTGTTGACTTCTATTCCAATGTGTCTTCTGTTCCTGCCTAATCACACACTCAGACCTCGGTCAAATATGCTATTTGAACTACTTGAGGCATAATAATATCTGATATAACTTCACTGAGAATTTTCACTGAAAACCAGTACTAACCAGATGTACAATCATACAAAAAAGGATTTTGTACTAAATATTGGTAGAGACAGGTGCTTCTTTTTTTTTACCATCAATGAGCTGCAGGAAGTTTACTGGTGTTTACAGAGATAAAGTATTTGACTCAGGCCTGTAACCTGGAGGCTCTCCTTTCCCCCACAGGCCCGTGTGCTTCGCAGCCGCGCCCTCTCACCTGCACCCAGGTGTTGAAGGTGTTGAGCAGGGTGAAGGGGTCTCCCTGGTTGCTGTACAGGGGCTGCCTGGCCGTGGCACAGTCCGGGTTGTGCTGGGCGCTGCGCAGGTAGGGCGACTGAACGCTGAGGGCGGCGGCCAGCGTCAGCACAGGCTCCACCAGGCTGAACACCGAGCCCAGCACCAGCATCTTCCCTGAACACAGCCCAACACCGCATCAGAATTTTACAGGTGAAAACAGATGTTGCTTCTAAAATTTGGTCAGTGGACTGTAGGAATTTGAAAAGCACAGATAAATCTCTAAACCCCTGTAAGGACACAGTCCTCTACCTTTGTACACGTAGTCCATTTACACAGCCAGATATTTACTGAAGCAATTCACGATAAGTACCTTGCTCAAGGTGACAATGGCAGTGTCCCACCTGGGAATTGAACCTGCAACCTCTGGGTTAAAAGCCCACTTCCCTAACTGTCATAATACAGTGCCACTGCAGAGCAAGCCGGTGAGTGCTGATTTTCTATTTGCACACAGCACCTCCTCTCCTCTGATTGGTAGAGTTGCACCATGTGACACAGAGAAAGTGAGAAAGCTAGGCCTCACCGATGACCACGTCCACAGGCAGCTGCGCTAACAGTTTCCCGATGGCGGTAAGCTCCCCGTGGCTGTCCAGCGCCCCCTGGTCCTTCAGGTAGGTCAGTGCGGTCTGGATGCTGGAGGCAGGGGGCGGGTCGATGAAGACGAAGGAGCGGGGGTCCCCCAGCCCCATGCTCTTCATCTGCACAGAGACAGCACAGGCACGGTGAGCGTGATTGGAACAATAATGAGAACTTTCCACCAATGACTCTGAATAACTGCAGCCATCATCAACAAATGAAGTGATGCTAATGGATGCAGGAAACACACAAATGATCCACATGGGATGCTAATGGACGCAGGAAACACACAGATGATCCACAGTAGATGCTAATGGATGCAGGAAACACACAGATGATCCACAGTAGATGCTAATGGATGCAGGAAACACACAGATGATCCACAGTAGATGCTAATGGATGCAGGAAACACACAGATGATCCACAGTAGATGCTAATGGATGCAGGAAACACACAGATGATCCACAGTAGATGCTAATGGAAGCAGGAAACACACAGATGATCCACAGTAGATGCTAATGGATGCAGGAAACACACAGATGAAGGGGCCCCCTGGTGCAGCTCACCTGCAGCACGAGGGAGTCCAGCGCCACCCTGTGGATTTCGGGGACGGGGTAGGGGGCGAAGGCCTCGTAATCGGACTCCGCGTACAGGCGGTAGCAGACGCCCGGCCCGGTCCGTCCTGCCCGGCCCTTGCGCTGCTCCGAGCTGGCCCGGCTGATCCAGAACTCCTGCAGGCGCTGCATCTTGGCCTTGGGATCGAAGCTCATCTCCTTCACCTTCCCTGCAACAGGCCGCGTGCACACCTCAGCTCACAGCCACTTCACCGCCAGGTCTCCCCATTACATCACAGCGCACTCCTTATAGCGCACACGCTAATCTACAGCCACTTACTATGAAAGGGAACGCAAAGGCATCCGTAGGAGTCAAATAAGCAGTAGCGTCAGACTCAGCTAACAACTTTTCCCATACCGGTGAGTTAAGATGCTAAATCCCTACAACACTAGTGCACATTGAACATGCTAAGCAAGCACCATAGTACAAATTCAAAACATATACTACATGGATAACAAGTCCAAAGAAGAAACACATAAGACCATAAACAACATGATCTAAATCCATAAAAATATAAGAACCTAAGTTAGTAAAAACGGAGGGAGTGATATGGGGACGAGATGGGACGGGACTGTATACACTGGCACACATGTAATCAAGGCGCATGCTTTATGACTCTGTCCTCACCGGAGTCCACCACGAACCGCACACCATCGATGGTGACTGAGGTCTCGGCGATGTTGGTGGAGATGATGCACTTCCTCACCCCCGGGGGCGCAATGTCAAAAACCTGGGGGGGTGACATCACGCCACTGTGGTGACGAACAGGTGACCTCACAACTGTCCCTCACAGGGATCATGCAAGCACATGCCCTGTGTAAAGCTCCTCACCCAAAATTCAACTCACTGAGGTCCAACAGACCAGGTAAATCAGATACTTCGTTTTAAATATTTTAGCCCTTTAGACATCAGCAAAATTCCTGCAGATTAAAGACAATAATAAAAAAAATACCAGCAGTGATTGTGACATCAGCATTAGAATCATCAGTCACGAACATTCTAACCACATGTTTGTGATGTCACACCTTAAAGGATTAAATCATTTAGAGTGGCTGTGGAGTCTCACTAAGAGTTGGTATCTAGTGTGGGAATAGCCTATGAAAAGGTTAGGGGGTGGGGTGGGTTAGGGTTGGGGGGGGGGGTGTTGCAGGGCATCGGGGGTTAAGGGGATGCTGCAGGGTACCTTGTCCTGCTGGGCCAGGGACAGGGTGCTGTGCAGTGGCAGGACGATCCAGCGGCGGGTGTGGCTGGCGTAGGTCTGGCAGGCCTCCTGGATGGTGTTGATCTCGGCCACGCCACTCAGGAAGAGCAGCAGGTCGCCCCGCTCCTCGGGGGGGTAGCGCTGGTCGATGCCCTGCAGCACCCGCAGGTACGGCCGCGGGTCCAGCTTCTCCGAGCGAGAGGGCTGTTCCTCTGGGGGTATGGGCTGGTAGATCACCTGCAGGGACACGGCTGAAGCGCTGAAGCACCTTGCTCAAAAGTACAGTGGCAGCACCACACCTGGCATCCAAACCTGGCTGGGGCTGCCAGGTGACATTCCCAGGCCCGAGACAAAACTTTCCCTGTGTGTTTCATTCAATAATATTTATCACAAGTTCACAGACCACTGCCCCCCTCCCCCTCCAGGGCCCGGGACAACATACTTGCCCTCCCTCAACTCTGAGGGTGGTCCTGAGCTCACCTGTATGGGGAACAGCCTGCCCCAGAGCTCACCCGTATGAGGAACAGCCTGCGCTCACCTGTACAGGGAAGAGCCTGAGCTCACCTGTATGGGGAACAGCCTGCCGGGGACCTGCAGCACGGGGGCGGAGTGGAAGTAGGAGGAGAAGAGCTTGATGTTGATGGTGGCGGACATGAGCACGAGGCGCAGGTCCGGCCGCTGGCGGAGCAGCGAGCGCAGCACGCCCAGCAGGAAGTCGCAGTGCAGGTGGCGCTCGTGCACCTCGTCCACGATCAGCACCTGGTAGCGGCCCAGCTCCGCGTCCTGCTGGATCTGCCGCAGGAGCAGCCCCTCCGTCAGGAACAGCAGCTTGGTCACCGGCGTGCGCGTCGTCTCAAAGCGGATCTGGTAGCCCACCTGTAACCGCGGCAACGATCTCTCAGTCAGCTCTCCTTAATATCTTCATAAACAACTTAGGAAACATCAGGACTTTAGAAAAACAGTGTTATGTTGCTAGACCACCAGCAACCTGTGAGTATATTACTTGAAAGCAGAGATGACCCTTGTTGACCATCACTCAAAATAAATTTATATTTCACATCTGAAATCTGTGATTAAACCAGAAAAGCATTGGTGACATTTAATCATTCTGTCAGTGATCCAATCAATTTCAATGCCGTTGACTTATTTTGTTTCAGACACTGTGAGAACTGGAAGGCTAGGTCATATAAAATAGATTCCCAGCCCCGATCCCGGGGACCCTCTGCACATGCTGGTTTTTTGTCAAAGCCAATCTCTTGATCAAATAAGATATAAATATAACAATAAATTGTTGAAAATGTGTTCAAGTTCAGCCATAATTGTGCACTTAGACGCATTATAATACATAGCTTGTTACTATGGTTGGAACAAAAAAACCTACACAGTGGGTCCCCAGGGGCAGGGCTGAGACAAAATGACATACATTCCTCGTACCTTAGATCCGTACTGGTTGAGACTCTCAAAGCTGACCCTCTTGGCCAGCGATATGCAGGCGATACGTCGGGGCTGTGTGCAGGCGATATGGCTGAAACCGGAGGCAAGGAGGTACTGGGGCACCTGGGTGGACTTTCCGCAGCCCGTGTCCCCCGCCACCACCACCACAGGGTGCGTCCTCACCAGCTCCACGATGCGATCCCTGTACTGGAAGATCGGCAGGCTTCTCTGCTCCCGGCGAAGTTTCGCCAGCTTGGCGAAGCTCTGCCTCTGGCAAAAGTCCAGGAAGTGAAGCAGGGTCAGGCGACAGGTGGCTATCTCCTCTTTTCCCGGTCCCGATGAGGTCTGTCGCCGTCGCTCTGACCCACCGAGACGCTCCTCAACATCCCGGGTGCACACGGACACATTAATCCGGTAGCGAGCGTCATATTCTTTGGGCAGACCCAGGTCCACGCTACCGACGGCTCCTTTCTTCCTAGATTTGCTCTCCCGGCTCTCGTCCTTCACGGCGTCGCTGCCGGCTTTAGACAATGCCATGTCCCTCTTCCCCTTGAACCTTTGGAAGCGCTCAAAGAAGGTCCAAAATTCCCTGTGCTCCTGGCTACCCGCCTGAATGTAGTCTTGTGGGCGGAAAAACACCTCGTCCAGCTGGGCACGGCACTGTGGGCTGTCCCAGTCCCAGGACCGGCTATCCCTCCCCCGGTCGGTCTCCATCAAGCCCTCACTTCTGTGATCAAAATCGGATGTTTACTGCTTGCAGCTGACATTCGCGGTGCTCAGCTACTAACAGCTTTATGCTTTGGGAAACCTTGGCATTTCCCTTTTGCAGTTTAAAAACAATTGTCCATGTGTATAGCTAACTAGCCAACGTATTCAGCCATCTCTGTAGACGTACCGGCATATTGGTGTCATTCATTGTATATTGTGGCTAACTAAATGAGCTAAAGCAGAAGTGATAAATTAACGTCAAGTGCTAGTATTCCTAATGTAAGCTACAGTTACTCTGAACTTAGCATAACAATTTAGCAGCTATTTATGCAGCTGATCCGTTTATGATCAGAGGTTCAGACTAATACATCTCATAAATGCTCGTGGGTTATAAAACTCACTTGCTGTAAACCGTGGTTTTATGAATTGGTCATTGATGTTTTCTGTTCCGATCGAAGTATAGCCTACTGTTAAATTATCTTGGTAATATTGACACTAGTCTAGATTTAATCTACTTCTTATTTAACTGTACAAGGTTAGCAAAAATAGCGTCATGATATTAAAGTATATCGTGTATTTATATAGTTTTCAAATGCACCTATTTACCTGAAGTCAAGACAACGACAGCTAGTAGCCCATCTTTTTATGAATGAATCTTCGGAATGAAAACAAGCACGAACCATTTCCGTTCCGCCCATAAACTTGGTAGTATGCGCCGATGTCTCCAACATTCATTCCGCTCAGGCTTTTCGTGTTTTTCAGTAACACGTTTTTGAGAATACACGAGGGGGCGACAAAGTCCATTATTATTGATTGATGTCATGACATTGTTCGTTTTTGGACAGTACGAATATGCGTTGTCGTATATATTTCGCTGTCCATTACAATACACTAATTTACAGTAATTACACTTATTTATAAATATGCTCAAAATATTCAATATAAAATAAATCTCTGACGTCACCAAAAGCGCGGGCTTCCCGAGGACTGAGGTGAGCTCGTGACTCCAACCTGCCTCCTCAAAGAAGTTCAAGGAAGAACAGAAACGGACCACCTCAAGGCAAAATATGAAGCGTCGGGGAAAAAAGTAGGCCCAACTAACCTGTGACTAATGAAAGCGTATCTTTTGACGTCCTGTAAATGTGACAGTCGACCATGAAACGGACATAAAAGGCACAAATAACGAAAAATGCTCGCAGCACCTCGCTGTGCAGTCCAGTGGCGATTACTGTTTGTAGCGACCTGTCCAGCTTCTTGAACATTGCTAGCTAAATAGGTAGGCTAGATTGTGAGCTAGCATTTGAAGGCTCAGAAATGGGTGAATATTAAATGTCATTACATAAAAAGACCACCAGCACGAAGCAAAAATGTAAGCTAACCAGATTGCTTGACAGCAAGCATGCTAATTCGACTCATAGCTAATGAGACAAATATGGAAATCATCTTGTGTGATATCATAGCTAGTAGACGCAGTAGCTAGAAATGTCGCGTTAGCTACTCTGGTTAGCTAGTAACTGCATTGCTGCATAACGCCATAGCTGGCTATCTAACGTGCATGTTATAAAATAAATGAACAAAATCCAATTCAAATGAAGTAAGGTGCTTAAACAGGACGTTCAGAGGAACAATGACATTTTATTTAATGGTGGGCAAGGTGGGCAGCGTGGGCTTCTTTTGTCTGGTCTTTGTAACTATGGGTATTCTGTCGCCATCTTGTGGGGCATTTAACTAGGGATTCATAAAATTTTCACTGGGGTCTACCACGTTGACGCCAGTTCTCTCAATGAACCAATGAACGGTTTATTAGATTAACTGATTCTGATATAGTAGGCCTGTACTGGGTGCACTAACATCATTGCTTTTGCACTGTCCGTGTCAAATAATTTAAATAAATAAGAACTAGATAAACAATTCTCAGCTTTATGGCCCAGCTAGTTTCTAATGTGTTCAGCGTTGAACGTCACTGAATCAGAATGTATTAGCCCATCAGCAATCTAACACATTCTTTTATGGATCTCTGCTTCCAGAACAAACCCCTGCAATTTGGTTGGACTTGAAGCAGTTAAAAGTTCTCTATAAACACAAAGGTTGGCTTCAGTTCATTCTACAACCCGCCTGTGAACTCCAGTCAAGGTAGGTAGCCTTAGATGGGGACAAATCTGCAGTCACTTTACATAAAACTAATAGCTACTGGTAGGTAGAGTTAATCCCAAACTCTGCCCATTAAAGGAAGATAAACTGGCACTCCTGAGAAACCAGACTCGGGTACATCCGTTCATTCCATAGAATATTTCTGGCTCGGCTTTGTTGGGTCAGTGATTTAAACGACTCGGGTCGTCACGTTCGTGTTGCGGTTAGACCATCGTGGAGTTCCATGCGCTCAGCATCGCTCTCTTTCTCATTTCCAAATGGGAAAAGTGTTACGTTACGGATCTCTTCTTCCTGCTACACAAGCGTTGTGATTCCTCAGCCACACCATCTGAGCTCACCCTGTTAAGCTGTCGTTGTGCTGCTACTGTCGCCAAAGCATATACATTTCTACAAAGCTAGTCTATAAATAAATACTAAAACGTTGACATAAAGCCATTAGCCTCATGAACTCATATTTTACTTTATATATATATATATATATAAACAGTTATATCTGTCTGAAGAATTTTAGGTACAGACATTCAGCTGGCGTTAGTATCGGCCCCATTCAGGATTTATTTCTGCAGCTGGTCAAGGTGTCATGAAGTGTTCGTTTCCATTCAGCTTAAAAAAAAAAAAAAAAAAAATCGGCTTCTGGGTCACCAGATTTACAAAATTTTAATTCATGCCATGTTTGTTACACACAGGACAACACAGTTTGCGAATAAAACAATTGCACACGGTATTGTGGCTGCTAAAATTCAGCCGCTAATTCAGTTCTTGTTTTCGTTTGCCGTATTAGCGTATTAGCCCGTTAAGCCTGTGTTCATTCACTGAAGTTAAGTGGACGTGTGATAAAAAGAAAATTACTTACATGGCCTGTATTGTATGCCAGTTCACCTGTTCATGCTGGATGTCATCTTTTAGTATCCTTTGAAGTTTGGAAAAAAATAGTTGTCCATTGGTTTAATTAACCTTAATTTTTCATGCTACAGTGCCCCCATGTGGCCAATTGGCATGGTACCTTTAATAAGCTTAGATGTACATACATATAAAATATCTTTAGGCTGTGTGTCAATGTGTCACGGAAGTTTTATAACGCAGAGCAATATTGCTTTTTTACTGGCTTTTTGTGGCAAATTTTGTATGTTACTAATGAGGGAATTGGTCACTGCTTCACTTTGAAATGGTGAGGGGCTGGAGCCTTGATATGGCTGTCAGTGTGTGAATACCAAGGCACGTCATGTATTACAAACTGCCCAGGATTTTAAAGCATTTATGTAAAAATAATCACATCCACTGAAAGTTCACTGTTTTTCATGTAGAAATTTTCTTCATGTTTAGAAGATAATCTGTACAATGCTGTAAAGCTAATTTATAGTTGATATTTGCGTTGTCTTTATGTGGACTTTATGTATACAAAATGGGTACAAATTTATTTGTCAAGAAAGAGATCTGTGGACATTAGTTTGATATCTCTAGGTCTAATATGGCAGGAATTATGGTCATTTAATATTACAATTTCAATTCACTGGTATGGCACCACCTTGTGGCCAGCCGGCTTAAAGATTTTGCCCCATGGCTGCCTGGCAACAAAGTTTTGTCAAAGCCAGACAGGTTTTCCCCAACAGAGAAAATGGCGCAAGACCAGTATCAGTCTCTCACACACCTTGGTGCTTGGTCTCCTGATTGAGTCATTAACAAGATGTGGGCGTTTAATGAAGTGTTAACAGTTTGAAATTCATTAATTTGTTACGGCTTTGGAATGAATTCCATACATACACACATAAGCATTTCACCAGGTTTTTTGGGGAAAAAAAACAAAAACAAAAAAAAAAAACATTCACATATCTGGACAGAAAGAGAGATGCAGAAATGCCCCTGTTCCATTCACCTAGATATGAATTCCCTGGTGATAAATGGTACGGTGAACTTGACAGACATTCAAACACTCGACAGGGCAGAAAAGGAGGTGTAAGAATTTGATTTACAGTCAAGAAGCACTGGTCCTCAAAGCCGGAGTAACAAAAAATAAAAAATAAATTTCTCCTTTGTAAAAAGTTGCACTGTCATTACAAAAATAAGTACATCGGTTTCCAGAGCGAGTGAATGACTGGCTTTGGACCAACGGTGATTGTTGCAGTCGTGCTGTGCCACACGCTGCAGGCAAGAAGTAGAGGATACAATGTCCCTTCACCACCGTCACACAGAGCACTTTTTCCATGTTCAAACATGCGGAATCAACATCACACAGCAGATAAACTATAAAGCAGTTATAAAACAGAACATTTAAAAGATAAAATAAAACATTTATTTACACATCTTAAATCTGTAACAACCCCACCATCAAAAAATTTTTTTAGAAAATACGCACACTTACATTTACATACATACATAATCACACACGCACGCACGGACACAAAAAAACACAACTGATTTCATTCGGAATTCAAATTAAAAAAGGTTTGTGTTTTGACAACAGTCTGTAGTTTGGGTTGGGGGGGGGGTCCACATGTTAACTGAATCGTGGCACAGTTTTGAGGGATGGGAGTGCAAACCGAAGTCCCGTTGCTCTTGGTTCTGGGCCGTAGTGAGGTTCGGGGAGGGGGGGGGGTGTACACAATGCCACAGGGTAGGCAGTAAGATCTGAATTGAATCATCTTGAATTGAACCAGGATCCATAGTGAGGCTCAGGGAGGGGGAGGGGGGGGTGTACACAATACCACAGGGTAGGCAGTAAGATCTGAAGTGAATCATCTTGAATTGAACCAGGACCCAGGGTCTTTGCTTCCAACCAGAGCAAGTGTCCATCCATCTGTCTGTCCACCCCAACCCCCCCCCCCCCCCTTTCCGGACACTAGACGCCCGTTTTCTCCTTAATCCAGCCGCGGAACTTGGTGACCCGCGTGTAGATCCCGGGCTTGTTCCTACGGGCACAGCCATCGCCCCAGCTCACCACCCCCGCCAGGAACACGCGCCCGCTGTTCACGTCCTTAGCCGAAAGCGGGCCGCCAGAATCACCCTGCCGGAGGACGGAGAACGAGGGAACAGTTTAAAAAAGGAGAGAGAGAGAGAGGTTGTGGTTTGAATAGGGAGTGATAGAGAGGGTGTGGTTAGAACAGGGAGTGATAGAGAGGTTGTGGTTAGAATAGAGAGATGGAGGTTGTGGTTATAATAGGCAGTGATAGAGAGGGTGTGGTTAGAATAAGGAGTGATAGAGAGGGCGTGGTCAGAATAAGGAGTGATAGAGAGGGTGTGGTTTGAACAGGGAGTGATAGGTTGTGGCTAGAATAAGAAGTGAGAGAGGGTGTGGTTAGAAGAGTGCTAGTAAGGGTGTGGTTAGAATAGTGATAGAGAGAAAGTGTGGTGAGAGTAGAACAGTGAGATTAAGGGGATATGGCAAGAAGACAGAGAGAGCGATTTAGGTGTGTACAGTGAGAGCAAAGAGAGGGACGGAGGTCTTGGTTAAGATTCGTGACCACAGCAGGACGGAGACGGGGGCTACCTGGCACGCGTCCACCCCTCCGCTGAGAACACCGGCGCACAGCATGCGCGAGGTGATCTGCCCGGCCATCAGGTCGTTGCAAATGGTGTCGTTAATGATCCGCACTTCCGCCTTCTGCAGCACTGACGCTCCGTAGCCTGAGTTAAAGAAACGCTCATCAGCACGCGCGCATGTCCAGAGTTTCACACACACACATACGTACGTCCGCTTGGCAAGTCAGTATAGTGTAGACCCCAGGTGGCGGACGCCTTCTCCGTCATTGTGTCTGGCACGGGAAGTTAACGGTTTTGCTAGATTGCTTTCCCTACAACCTGACTGCCTCTAGCAGATTTTCGCCAGTGTTACTGTACTCAGATGGCTCAGATGCCTTCAGACGACATGTCCATTTGGAGCCCCGCCTACACATGATCATGATTGGCCAGGAGACACAACTGACCATTGGTTTAGCAAATCACATCCAGAGACCTTGTGCAGGCTTCCTTCACATCAAAGGGTTGACGTGGTCGGAGTGACAGTGCCGTGAGGTCACTGAGGTTGACAAGTGAGGCTACTGCTAGCGTACCACCAAGTATGTAGTGGTAGACTGTTAGAATTATTTAGCTCTTCGCCAACAGTTAGCATTTAGTTAGCTTGAGTAAGAGGAGTGTGTGTGTGAGGGGGGCAGGGGACGGAAATGAAACACGATGTACTCCTAATCCACATTAAAATTAAATGCTTCGCTGTGGTGGGGCGGGGGGGGGGATAACTCACCGCCCTCCCGGGTGGCTCCCCACCCTGTGATCCAGACGTTCTTGCCAGCGGGGAAGTCGTGCGAGATGCTGGGCAGGCAGACGGGTTTGATTCTCTGGCTGAGAGTAACAGGTCTGTCCAGCTCCATGAGGGCGATGTCATTGTCGAAGGTGTAGGAGTTGTAGTACGGGTTGGAGATGACGCTTTTGATGTTCCTCTTCTCCGCGCCTTCTAGATCCCCTTGCTTGTGCAGGCCTAGGTAGGCCTCCCACACACCTGGCTGCGAGTACCTGCGTGCACAAGCCAGTCAGGAATCGTCCCACCGTCACACCCGGGCCCAATAACTTCTGTGCCGTGGCTTACTGGACATACAACTCGAAAGTTTTTCAGCTGGGACCCGGCTTCCCCCCACCCCCCTCCCCCCATTTTGCTGTCACATGCCTTTTGGAGATGGATTCTCTTCTAAAAAAGGCAAGGTGGGGAGGGGCTGGTGGGAGGGGCTTACTCACTTGACTTTGGCGCTGTCCTGCACGCAGTGGGCGGCGGTCACCAGCCAGCGGTCGTTGATGAGGGACGCGCCGCACACGTGCCCGGAGTTTTTGATGTGGAGACTGACCTGCCAGGGCCACTCGCCAGGCTCCGCGTTCTGCCCGCCCACAATGCGCTGGGACCGGTACGGCTGCTTACCGCAGTCTGGAACCGCACGTTCAGAGCCAATCAGACATCGGCAGCCATTTCACAGGCTTAAAGCAATGACTGATCATCGTGAAACTCGGCAAGTGTGTTGACCACAGGACTTTGCTCTACCGTGTAAAATTTGGGTTTAGCTGGCCATTAGGGGGGCGCTATAGCAGAAATGCAGGTTTTCAAAGAATGTATCTTCGGTTATGGTTAATGTGAAGGCATGTAGTCTACATCAATAGATCCTACTCCTTCAGATGAACAACTATGCTTCCAGATCCAAAATCAGCAACCTTTTTGCTTTTCTGCCATTTTGAATTTTTGATAAAAACCTAATTTTCGTGAACCGGTCCTGGGCAGTTATGCCAGATTGGGCGTGGTCCTTACCGCAGTCTGCCTCGTCGGATCCGTCCTCGCAGTCATCTTCCCCGTCACACTCACAGTTCAGCTTGTTGACGCACTTTCCGTTTTTGCAGCGGTAAGTGTACTCCGTGCAGGTCACCCGGGAAACTGCGCAGGAAACAGGAAAGTGTCACGCCCGTTTCTCTCACCTGTAGCCCTGTCCGCAGTATCCTCACCACAAAAAATACCTTCATTATTAAAAGAACAAACAGTCGCCAAGGTGCTGCTGTTTAAAAGCACGTCCTTTCCATATGTTCATAATTAAAGGCTTATAGATCAACATCTAATCAGTATCAGTAATTAAGGTGACTGATTTCAGAGTGAATCAGTATCAGTAATTAAGGTGACTGATTTCAGAGTGAATCAGTATCAGTAATTAAAGTGACTGATTTCAGAGTGAATCAGTATCAGTAATTAAGATGACTGATTTCAGAGTGAATCCAGTATAACTACTAAGATAAAAAACGAGTAGTGCAAAAAAAAAAAGAAGGATCTGGTGCGTGAAGGGTGAATAGAGTGTTACAGGGATTTTTGGTTTTTTGGGTAGGCCAACTCGGGAGTTACTTCCGCTATGGGTTACCTCTGCAAGTTTCAATATAGCAACTTGTTAGTAACTTACTTTTTAAAGGCAAACAACAGCTTTGAAATTCACGATGGTGATATTACTGGGTGTAATTTATCTCATAGAACAAAACGTGGAGCTCTGTTGGGCCTACGTTCACCACAGACCTTATTTCCGCAAAAATAACAAAATCCCTATGGGGGAAAAAAAAAGCATTGGAAATTTTACGAGGGAACCCATGGCTCAAAAAAGCGAACTTACATCCAGGTTTTAGGACTACAAACTGTAACACTACTGGGGACACTGCTGTGGAATCTGAGGGAGGTTACTGAACCTGAACTGCTTCGGTTGATCGCAACGCTTCAGTGTGAAGGGCGCGGAGGGAAGGTTCTTACCGTTCGGGCAGTCCAACTCATCCGAGCCGTCCCCGCAGTCGTCACGCTTGTCGCACTTCTTCTTCTCGGAGATGCACTTTCCGTTCTTGCAGGTGATCTCCCCAGTGCCGCACCCTGTGGACAGCGACACCCCCCCCCCAACACCGTCAGGTTTCGCTATAAATAACCTGTACCTGAACCGCAACCTTCCCCGAGGCCCCGTGTGAAAAAAACGTGCGTCCTTTTCCGCGCGACGCACGTCCGCTATCCGGACAAACGTGCAGTCTGTGACTGCGGCCGGGCCTGCAGTCGGGCCTGCGAACGGAACGGAGCCTTGAGCGCGAGTCTCACCGCAGCCCAGCTCGTCGGTGTTGTCCCCGCAGTCGTTGACGCCGTCGCACTGCCAGAATCTGGGCTTGCACAGGGTGTTCTTACACCGGATCTGACTCTCCGTGCATTCTGTAGGACACGGACACAGACACGGACACAGACACGGTCAGTACAAGCATGAAGTTGTGTGGACAGGAAGTTGAAAGGAGAAAAAGCTACAGTAAAGATACGCTGCATTTTAAAAAAAAATTCTCATTCAAATTGTTAATTCTCACACTCAAATGTCATTTTGCAATTCCAATACCATTTGAATATCGAACTATCGTTTGACAGCCCTAACTCAAAATGGCAGAGCACATGTGGGAGTGAAGGAGTGGACACTAAGTGAAGAAGATCACCCCCATATAGTGTGAGCTTCTTCACTTAGTGATTAACAATTTGAATGAGAATTTTTTTTAAGTGAAGTGTATACTATATAGGGGTGATTAGACAGTGAAGGAGAGAACACTAAGTGCAGAAGTGTATACTATATGGAGTGATTAGACAGTGAAGGAGAGAACACTAAGTGCAGAAGTATACACTATATAGGGGTGATTGGACAGAGTGAACAAGTGCACACTAAGTGCAGAAGTGTACTCTGAGTGAGGGAGAGGACACTAAGTGCAGATAAGTGCAGAAGTGTACTCTAAGTGAGGGAGAGGGCACTGTGGAGCTGGGGGCTGCACTCACTGCAGTTTCTCTCGTCGCTGTTGTCGCCGCAGTCGTTCCAGCCGTCACACTCCAGGTTCTCTTTGATACAGCGGGTGTTGTCGCACTGGAACTTCCCCGGGCAGGCTGCAGAGGGCGCCAGAGGAGAGCAAAAACACTGGTGTGAGTGAGAGGTGACACTCGTTTAGCTATGGAAAAGGTTTTTTTTTTTTTTGCCTTTCGGCAGCTAAGGTGAAGTTGGATGAGAAGTGTCTCTGGACTTACGGTCAGAGGGGTCGACTGCCTCATACTTGGCGAAGAAGCCATGGTCCACGTAGGAAGTGTCTGAATAAAGCACGACCTTCATCTCGTTCTTTTTACTGGTGACTGTGATGGCCTTCTGTTCTCCACAGAACCTGACAAACACGGGGACAGCCTCTACACTTTAAAAACCAAACGCTTTTTATGCATACACACAGCACTAAACACAAATGATTATCATGCAGTCCAATTTACAATGAGAAGTACACTGGTCAACACTGTAACATCGGTTAACACAGTAAACCAACGTGTGTATGTGTATCTGTTTGTGTATGCGCATACATATGCATGTGTATATGTACCTGTGTGTGGCATGTTCCTATGTGTGTGTGTATACGTGCACATGTGTATGTATGTGCATGTGTGTATTTATGTATGTGTGTGTGTATATACATATACACACATACATAAATACACATATATATATGCATTTATGTGTGTGTGTATGTGTGCGCGTTTGTATGTTTGTGAGTGTATATATGTGTGTGAGTGTGCATTTATGCGCGCGTGTGCGTGTATATATGTGTGCGTGCGTGCATGTATATATTTACGTGCGTGTTTATATATGTGCATGTTTGCGTGTATATGTGCGCGTGTGTGTGCAACTACACGACCCTGGCAGCAGACTCACTTCTTCCCGTCGACATCCACGTAGTCCTTGGTGCAGCTACCGGTGCCCTGGCCGGGTTCTGCCATCAGGAGCTCCCGGAGCGTCAGCCTCACCTGTTTGTTCGCAGCGACCTGAGAGAGATGCCAGCGGCCAATCAGAAAGCTGGGCTTTCGCACATGCTCAGCACCTCCCCCCCCTGCAGCTTGCAGAGACGAATGGCAAAAAAAAAGCTAATAATGGTGGCTGCCGGCAACAACTCCCATTAGAACTAATACACACTTTGCACAAAAAGCCACTTTCATCTTTCAACCTCAAAAGTGGCACACAGTTCTGGGGGGGGGGGGGGGGGGCAAGAACAGAGTAAAGAATAAACTCTAACTGCCAGAGCCAAGAAGCCACGACGCACAAAACGGCCTCTACGGTAACATTTTATTTTTTTTCCCCCAAGGAGCACATGTACCCCCAAGTTGAACAATTTTTGGAGCACATTTAATGCATCCCGGTTGCATGCTTCCTCACCTTAATGTTCCACACGCAGTTGACCCGGGGAGGGTAGTAGGCGGGGTAGTTGGGAGATGTGAAGTTGCCTCTCGGTCCTGACAGTTGGCCACCGCAGTCTGTGGGGCGGGGGCGAGGGGAGGGTGCAGAAAATGGGAAAGTTCACTCTAAGCGCTGTGCACGTGTATTCCATGCTCCGTTTAGGCACAGACGGCTCTGATTTATTTAATGGGGTTTTTTTTTGTAATTTCTTTTTTTTTTTTAAAGCAGGTTCTGTGATTGGCCTGCTGCAGACTCCGCCTACCTTGGTTTCGGCTGGCGGGCATCTGAGAGAAGCGAGCCAGGAAACCGGGGAAGTGGTTGTTGTCGTCGGTGACCAGAGTGATCAGCATCACGTTGCTCGAGGAGGTGAAGACCAGGGGCTCATTGGGAGCGTAGTGCCCGCACTCTCTAAAGCACACACGCACACAAACGTGCACACAAACACACACACGCACACAAATGTGTGCGCGCACACACAAACATGCACACACACACAAACATGCACACACGCACGCAGATAAACACACACACAAGGAAAGAGCTCATCAGTGGTGTCTAGTCATGTTATAATCTAAATTGAAAAAGTTAGAGTTTAGAGTTATTTAGGCGAATTGACCTTGTCAAATAATCTCATCAATTACATTACAATAGATTTTTGAGTTTTCAGTTTCAGTTCTCCTAGTGTAGGGTAAGGTAGAGCGTAGCGTAGAGTAAAACCCTTTCCCGGACGGGACGTCCCGTGACGGAGGAGGTACTCACTCTGCCATGAGCCGGCTCTCGATGGGGATCAGCGAGTCGTACACCTTGACGAAGTCTTTTGTGCAGTCCTCCTCCAGGTTGAAGGTGTCGAACTCCAGCCTGACCACGTTGCCCGGGTCGGCCCGAATCAGCCACTGCCCGAAGGTGTCTGGGTTGTAGGGGGAGTCTGGGAAACCGGGAGACTCCAGGGTCCCAACCTGCCCCCCGTGGATATGGTAGTTATACATGTAAAAGGCTACAGCAGAGAGAGAGAGAGAGAGAGATGGGAGAGAGAGAAAGATAAGGGGGGAGGGGGAGAGAGAGAAGGTGGGAAAGAGGGAGAGAGAAGGGGGGATGGGGAAAGAAGGACAGAATATAAACAGTTACATTAGAGAGATAATTGCAGATTGTTGAAATTTGTAATGTTATTATTTTGTAGCGTTATTGCTGTTATTTGTAATTTTCTATCGAAACACTGTATACCGTTATGGCAGTAAAGAACCTTTAAATTAAAGTAGAAAAATACAGACAGACAGACTTTTATTCACTGTAAAGCGCCCAGACAGGAGACTCGGTGAACGTAGACACAGGCGGAGGATTAACTCTTCCCTGCCTAAGACACTCACCTCTGAACGTGGACAGGAACATTCGTGCATCGAGGGCTGCAACACAGAACACACACACACACACACTCAGCTTCAGCAATGACACGAAAGATCCTGAAAACCGTGCTGCACTTTTGCTTTAACCTTGAGTCAGTTAGCAATGTTCTCTCGCAGAGGGACGTACTAATACTTGAAAACTAAATCAGGATTACGTACTCTACTGAAAACACGTCAAAACTTTCCAAAATGATGTGCCCAGTTATGCTTCTACAGTTGAATCCATTCTAAACATTTGAGTCATTTGCAGTTTTTCTTCTCCATGTCAGGGGCAGTGGAGCACAATTTTAACGAGACAGCAGTTCTGGCCACTGGAGGGTGTGACTGCCATTTCAGTTCAGTAGGAAACAAAATTCCTCATATGACCTGGGTTCCTTCCAAAAGGAAGTGAATATGGACACATGAAGGATGAATAGAATAAAACCTTATTATGTCTTATGTAGATATCAAGATGGGTTTTTTTTCCCCAGTGAATTTCAGTGCATTTCCTGATTGCCCAAATTGGAGTCTAACCGCTCCAAACTCTGCTTAAGGAGTTCAGCGGCTGGTACGTCGCCTCAATTTCTAGCAGCCCAGGGGTAACGCTGCGCCCAAACGCTGTTCTGGTGGCACGGGCGCGCTGTACCTCTGGCCTCCACGTGGTCCAGGTGTAGCTGGTCCTTCCCTGACGATCGCATGCGGCCCTGCTGCTGGTCCACGAACTTATCGAGGGACAAGATGGCGGTGTCCACAGCGGACTCCTGCGCCGATGGCACGTTGAATTCCGACAGGTAGTAGGCGATCACACTGCCTTCACTTACGGGGGGGGGGAGGAAGAGACAGCATTGGCACACACATCAGCCTCTTTTCAATGTTCCCAACACCCCAAAAACATGCAAGATGAGCATGCTTCCAACTAGCCAGCTTTACGTATCATACGTGCTTAAATTTGGATAATTAAAACAAATATAAAACAATACAGAAAAAAACAATAAACATATTAACAGTCGATTCATTGATCTAACAAACACAAACATACCTGAAAGCTTGCACTTTGGAAGTAACGTAATATTTGGAGAGCTGCGGTATTTTGGAATAGATGTTTTTCAGCTGAAAAGAAAATGCGAAATGTGAATGAAAGTCCCCAAAAATTCAAGCCAAGGGCCACAAGGAGAAACTGTAGGTGACAAAAAATAAGAACCAGACTCAATAGGCAGGCGAATCCTGTTCTGGCCCGTGCAGGATGTGCCACAAAACATGCAGTACACATACACAAAATTAAATTATTAATGTTCCATCAAAACAAAAGGCTGCACAGGTGTTGTGTCCAGACCTGGGGGGGGGGGGGGGGGAATTATGTATTTGAAACATTTTAACGCTTTAGAGGCCGGTGAAATTTGATACTCCTGGAAATAGCGGATAATTCTTTAGCAAAAAAATGTCACTTCGCAAACTATAGAGTCATGTTAAAATCGGTGCTTTTGTTTCTCCAAATGATCTGCAATCTGCAGGAATGTTTACAGTGTTTCTCCCCTCTGGGTTTTAGAGAAGTTGCAGCGAGCCTGATTACGTGTTTCTTACCCGGCTAACCGTCTCCTTGGCTAGCGCTTTGAACTCTGTGCTGTTGGGATTCTCGTAGGCATCGATGAACACCTGGTTGGTGATTCTCAGAGAGCCGCTGTACATCTTCTTTACCTTCATCTCCTTACGAACTGAACAATCAGCAGGGAAAGAGGGGGATGGAGGACAGCATTTAAACTGTGTGCATGCACGTGTGTGTGTGTTTATGTATGTGTGTGTGTGCGCGCGCACGTGTGTGTTTATGTTTGTGTATGTGTGTGTGTTTGTGTGCGCGTATGTGTGTATTTATGTGAGCGTGTGTGCACGTGTGTGTGGTGTGTGTGCACGCGTGCATGCATATGTGTGTTTATGTTTGCGTATGTGTGTGCGCGCGCGTGTGTGTGTGTTAATGTGTGCGTATGTGTGTATTTATGTGAGCGTGTGTGTGCGTGTGTGTTTGTGTATGCGTATGTGTGTATTTGTGCACGTGTGTGTGTGTGTGTGCGTGCGTGCGTGTTTGTGTATTTATGTGCACGTGTGTGTGTTTATGTGTGTATTTATGTGCGTGTGTGTGTGTGTGTGTGTGTGTGTGTGTGTGCGTGCGTATGTGTGTGTTTGTTAATGTGTGCGTACGTGTGTATTTATGTGAGCATGTGTGTGCGTTTATGTGAGCATGTGTGTGCACGTGTGTGTGTGTGCGTGCGTTTATGTGAGCATGTGTGTGTGTGTGTGTGTGTGTGTTAATGTGTGCGTATGTGTGTATTTATGTGAGCGTGTGTGTGTGTGCGTGTGTGTGTTAATGTGTGCGTATGTGTGTATTTATGTGAGCGTGTGTGTGTGTGTGTGTGTGTGTGTGTGTGTGCGTGTGTGTGTGTGTGTGTGCGTGTGTGTGTGTGTGTGTTAATGTGTGCGTATGTGTGTATTTATGTGAGCGTGCGTGCTTGCGTGCGTGCGTGCGTGCGTGTGTGTGCGTGTGTGTGCGTGTGTGTGTGTGTGTGTGTGTGTGTTAATGTGTGCGTATGTGTGTATTTATGTGAGCGTGTGTGTGAGCGTGTGTGTGTGTGTGTGCCTGTGTGTGCTCATATATGCGTATTTGCATACTCACAGTGGAAATGCCACACCAGCAGCCCGGTCATGAGCGCAACGATCGCAGCGAAGATCACCAGGCCGATGACCGCCCCCACCTTCCCCGGCCCCTTCTTCTTCTCCAGCTTCCTGGAGTCGGACGCTGGGAGGAACTGGACGGAGGAGTCCCAGTCCCTACCCTGCCAAAAACAGGAGCAAGCACAGGCACACATAAAACACTGTATAATTCCTCAGCCAAATCCCACTGTGGTGAGAAAGACCTCTACGTATTCATAAAGAATCTCACAAGATCAGTCCAATTCCTGAGCCACATCCCACTGCAGTGAGAAAGACCTCTCTACATATTCATAAAGCATCTCACAAAAACACAGGTTCACTCTTGAGACAGCTTCCACTCCAGTGAGAAAGACCTCTCTAGGTATTCATAAAGAACCTCACATAAAACACAGGTTCACTCCTGAGCCACATCCCACTGCAAAAAGAAAGACCAGTCTTTGTATTCATAAAGAATCTCACAAAAACACGGGTTCCCTCCTGAGGCAAATACCACTGCAGTGAGTAAGACCTGTCTCCGTATTGATGAAGAATCTCACAAAAAACACAGGTTAATTCCTGAGCCGCATCCCACGGCAGTGAGTAAGACCTGACCCTGTATTCATAAAGAATCTCAGAGTAGGAGTGCTGATCCCAGATCAGCTTTGACATTTAGCTCTCAGTGGATGAGGGTAGAATACTTACAGGGGAGCCCTGACCCTAGGTCACCACTCATCCGTATGTGGTATATTTGAATTATCATGATTAGCCTCTTCATTATTGTTCATTGGATTCATGGACCTCTGCTCATATTTTCTGTTTTATTGCGCAGCATTCAGGCTAACTGCCAATTTTTCAGCTGGCAATTTTTAATGCATCAAAAATACTCAAACTTGTATTTACCTCGTATTAGTTGTCATGTTACAACGGTATGTAAAATAGTTATGTTTCATCATTCGAACTCTATAAAAATAAATAATAAAACTACACTTTAATTTTAAATTACAATTACACTTGAATGCCATCATTTGGTTAATCCATTCATGAGTGTCCATTCAGACACGGTGGGCTCTACCTGAATTAGCACACAGGCTACAAAAATCCAGTCACTGAAAACACTCGGCCAGTGTCACTTGAGAAAGGAGAACTGTTTTCTTTCTCTGACGTTGGCCTGGAGGACCACGGACACGACTGTCAGAACGGCTTCGTTCTTTACTTTGGCACAGAAGCAGGAAGGAAGGAGGGGAACGGGTCATTAGGAAAAAAGACCGGGTCCACAGAGCCATGGAATGGCTTCCCCAAAACTGAACGAGGTTTCACGGCCGTGCACCCAAAACCGAGCAAGGTTTCATATCCGTGCCCCCAAAACTGAGCGAGGTTTCATATCCGTGCCCCCAAAACTGAGCGAGGTTTCATATCCGAGCACCGAGCCCAAAATGTTAAACCTCAGTCGCCAGGACTGCCCTCTCAAAATCTGACTTTTGGTGACCGCCAACGTGTCAAGTCTTTCCCTCGTCGTCCGGAGACGAGAGTTCTGCTTGGTGAATTGACTGCCCATCTGTTAAAGGCAACCATTCCATCGCATGTGGCGGCAGTGTAGTGTAATGGGTAAGGAGCTGGTCTTGTAACCTGACAAGTAACAGGTGACAGGTTCAATTCCCAAGCAAGACACTGCCGTTGTACCCCTGAGCAAAGTGCTTTACCTGCATTGCTTCAGTATATATCCAGCTGTGTAAATGGATGCAATGTAAATGCTATGTGAAAGCGTCTGCTAAATACCTGTAATGTAATGTAATGCATTTCTGTTTAAAACTGAATAGAGACATAAAAGTGTCTTAAAAGTATCGCCTCGAGAAAGCTCGCTGCATCATTCAAGGTCATGACGTACGTAGTGAGGCCTTAAGGCCCAGTGGAAAACCACAGAGACTACATCCCAATGGGACACAGCAGCAGTGAAAGTAAACGCTCTGCACATCCGCTGTGTACAGCTACTGGCCTTGTATTGAGCCCTCCCGAGATTTCCGGGGACCAACGCAATGCTAGCCACTCCAGACGCCATGCCGGGTTTGCCCCAGTGTGTGAATCCACGTGGTGGGGATCACAGGAGGAGCCAGCCAGTTTAGCGTGTCGTTTCTTGCCAATTCAAAGAGGATCTTCGGTTCAGGCTAACGGGCTAAACACGGTTTTCAATAAGCTGATGAATTTGGGACTCCAACGCCCATCAGCCCTGGTTTTTTTAATGTACCTTTGTATGATAGATTGCCCTTCAATGAGCCAACCGCTGGCTCCCTTACTCAGGGAGACTTACAGCACTCACCCGTGTGCGCAGCTGGATATCTTATAGGGGCAATTGAGGTGAAGTGCCTTGTTCAAGTGCCCAATGGCAGTGTTACACTTGGGATGTGAACCTTGAACCTGCAACCTGTGAGATATAATGAGATATAAACCCAGTGCCATGGCTGCGACTGCTTCCAGGCACAGCGTAGAGGAAAAACTCAGGTCTGTCTGTAAACACAGAGCAATCTGCAGGCATAGTGCAGTACATGCTGCTAATTTACCCAGCCACCAGTCAGAGGGATCTTGTTTTGTAATGACACGCCTAATCTGAAGAGTGAACTAGTGACTCACTCACACAGAAACGGAAACAAAAAGTTTACAGGATGTCACAACAACATTGTTAGCCAATGGCTATCCAGTGCTTTTTGATGCTCACTAATAGCAGCTCGCTTTTCTTTCTGAAAAATTTCCAACAGTTCCTTCAAGACGCCTCTCAGAGTAAGCACTGAACTTTAAGACTACAAATATGTGATTAGAATGTTCTTAACTGAACATTCTAACTGTGATGTAACAATCACTACCGAAAATGGAAAGCAATGGAATTCTAGAACACTGACCTAGAATTCAGAAAAAAAATTTTTTTTTTATAACCATTCTAAAAAAACTACTATTCAGAGAGTTGTTGTTGTTCCCTATTACTCAGCAAAACTGCCATAGGGCAGTTTGTAGGGGCGGGGAACGCTATTGTGAAATGGCCAACACAATCTTTCGAGTTTATTTTTCCAGGTTTATCTGGCAGTTAAGTCATAAGTGACGTGGCTCTGGACCAAATAATAAAGGGCGGTGACTGGAATGACGCCACGGTCTCTGAGGGCCCTCGTGTTCCTGCAGACGTCGCTGTGGGCTTTCAGGAGATGGTGATATCTCAGCAAAAAAAAACAGAGATGTGGAGAGCCCCCCCAATCTGACCTGGAATGGCCCCCGCTTCCGAAACTTTCTTTTTGTGTGTCTAGACCTGTATTATGCCCATATTGGGGCCTCAGACTCTCACTAGGACCGGAGGACACGAGCGGTCTTAGAGCTGTTAGCCTGCCCTAGAGTCCACGTGACTCTGTCATTGATTGACTGGGGACGATGGCGGTGGTCAGCTGGCAGCGCATGACCGCGTTTTGCCCTGCGGAGGGTGAAGAAGCCTCAGGTGCCGGCCTTCCCACAGTTCCATTCAAAGCCGTTCCTATCTTTGTTCTTAGAGGAGTCGGATTTGATCGTAAGTAGGACTCAGGGTACGGCAACAAATGAGCCTGTATCTCGCACTCGACAAGCCAGTTTGTCAACGCATGGAAAAACAGCCTGCCGTAACCCTGCAGCAACGGCACTGCGAACTGTTACTTATTACGGGCGTAATAGCTATCCGTCCGTGCTCCGCCGAGCTCCAGAAATATGCGCTAACAGCTGCAGGCTTTTATGGAATTAGTCTGTGTAGCCTAGTCTGCGGCTAACACAGGAGGATCGGGTCGACGGCCATTACGGTGTACTTACGCCTGGCTTGACTGCAATCAGTTATTCCTCATTATTTCATGGGTTGCAATTCGGTTTCTACGGTGATGAACATAATGGACATAACTGAAGATAAATTTGCTGAGATATTAAATATCCCTCTTAAATCATCCTCGCTTGCTCAAACTTAAAAATTAAAGTACGAGAGGAAGCTTTATGTACTGTACACATACATATGCGTTATTTATTTATTTATTTAGCAATGCTTATAATTTTGCCTCCCAGTACAGCCAGAGTTCATTTTTCTGCAATACAGTTATATAAGTTTTCACGGAATGAAAACAGTACAACAAACTCCAGACCAATCGCTCCAGACCTCCTCTTCAGTTAACGCGTGGCCTGAAAGGTATCGGGAAACGGTTTTATAGCGCTGTCTTTGGTTTTGAAGTATATCAGACTTTTTTATATCAAAGTATATTAAGTATATCACACTTTGACAGGAGTCATTCCCAGTTACGCCGCGCAGTCCATTACAGGCATTCAGCAGACGCTCTTATCCAGAGCGCCTTACATTGTATTCAGTTATACAGCTGGATATATACTGGAGCAGTGCAGGTTAAGTGCCTTGCTCGAGGGCGCAACGGCAGTGTCCTACCGGGGGAATCGAACCTGCGACCTCTCGATTACAAGACCAACTCCTTAGCCATTATGCTACGCTGCCGCCCGTGGCAGCGCAGAGGAAAGCTCTGCTGTGATCCGCGGCACCGAAGCCTGGTGACCTGCCGTCAGACGTGTCAGAGCACGTCTCGAGGAATCCGCCCGTCCCGCGCTGTGACGCGTAGGGCCTTCCGGCAAGTTCTGTCCCCGCCCTCTTGCGCACAGAGGGCCTTCTGGGTCCCTGTCACCGTTTCCCATCTCAGCGGGGCCCCACCGGGCGACTGCCAGACGTTTCCCCAAATGTGCCACATTGCTTAATCACGGCTTCGTTTATGAGAGATCTGTGCCCAGGCTGAAGTAGTCTTCACCCCAGATGCTCTCTCTGTCTCTTCCATCTCTACTCTATCCATCTCACCCCAGCTCTATCGAGAGCATCTGGAAAAGGAATTTACAGTTTGTGAAATCGTTTTTTTTCCCCCCTTTCAACCGGAGGTCTAGCCAGCATTATGTGATGTTATGCTACAGCTCCTGGGCCTGAGCCTGCTTGAGTCACTGTCTCTAGATGGGGGTCCCGCCTACAAAAAAAAACGATCGTGCTTTCATGTATCACAGATTAGGCTTAGTCAAAAGGCTTTACAGGGCTTATTCAGTAAGGCTTCGTACACCAAAGCCATCAGTTTCCTTGGGTTTTTCTTGCTCTCTCTGGTCAGCAGTGGGCGAAGAAGATGGTGCACACGTTCTCCCTGTAGATGTCATCTTAGTCTACATCACTGGCTAGGGGGCCTAGCCCTGGGGTGGGGGGAGTGGGGGGGGGGGCGAGTCAGGGATTGGGTGGAGCATTAAAAAAAATGTATTATTGCCAACACAGGGGGCTTCACTGAAAAGGTTTTGGAACCACTGGTGTAATGTTAGCTTCCATTCTCAAAGGCTCAATTTTGTTTGCCTAAGCATTCTGCTTATGCAAACGAATGGCATTCCACTGCGAAACCTGTCCAGGAACTGACACCTGAAACCATGGGGCTAGAGCCTATCAACTCAAAGTTCACGTCTGGCGCACTGACAAATTAAAAGAAAGGATACATTGAAAAAAGACCTGACCTCAGGTTAAAAATAAATAAATAAATAAAAAGGGGAAAAAACGAAAGAGGAACAGGTGCATAAAGAAGAGAAGGGTGAAGAAGCATTAGCCACACTAATGCCGGGTTAGCTTGCGAGTGCCAGTGCTTCTTGCTCTTGCACAGTAGCCTCTAGGTTTTGGCGGCATCACATAAACCGTCTCCATGCTTAAAGCCTGCACTTTTGGCCTTTCCTAATCTCTTTCATCCTCATTGGGCTAGTCTGGGCAAAAGAGGTGTGGTCATGGCCAAGAGCAAGAGTTAAGAAAAGTTAGCTTGCCACTAAAAAATACAAGTGCTAGCAGCCGCCATTCAACGGGAGTATGGTGCCAACAGCGAGGAGGCCCTGTATGGGAGAGACTCATTAGTGACGTTAGCGCATCTTCGATGTGACCCTACAGTGGGGCCCTACGGTGGGGCCCTATGGTGGGGCCCTACGGTGGGCCAGCGGCTAGTCTCATGGATTTAGGCACCAAGTCGCTCAGGCTTTCTGGCCCGACCTAGACGGCCTACTTGCTTGCTTGAGGATTCAGGGCTCCACAGCCGGCCTTAGTCCACTCTGCGCCTGGAAGCGGCACCGGTTTGGGCCTAACGGAGATGCGCGGCAGCGATGCTAACGTCCACAGCTTCCGTTTACAGGAGGTGTACAGAGAGCCAAGCTGAACTTTTGGTACGTACTTCTGTGCCTCTTTAACAAACCTTTTGGTCTCTCTCTCTCTTTTCCCCCTTAGGACTCCAGCATAAAATGGTATGCCAGCCATGTGAATTCTGTACCCATCAACAGTCTGAGAGGTGCAAGGTTGCGTGCTGCAGACCAGTAGAGGGACGTTCCAGGATGCAATTTTGGACGTTCAGTATGGGAAGTAAGTACCTGACAGACATCATAAATGCCTCAGCTTCTCACACCCCTAATATTCATAGTTCACCAAGGTTAGCATGACCAACTTTGTGGGCTCTGAAAAGAGAACTCTTATGTACCAACCACACAGACAAGCTATGATTAATCCCAGCTACAAGTAAAAGATTGTAGCCTTTTTCCAATAAAGATCTGAACGTGTTTCTGATCGCTTCGATTTGAAATGAAGCTGCCTAAATCAACTCTTCAGTCTGACTGTTTGTACCCGTCTGCCGCTGAACTCATTATTCGACTTTACAGCTGCTTTGCGGCTGAATAAAACTTTCCGCTCTAAAAGAAACACATCCTTCTACACCACTTGCGTTCATTTCAGCTGCTCCTTGAAATTCCAGAACAGTTGGAAGACTGCACAATAAATAAAAAAAACGAGTTCCAGGTGTCTATGGATTTCGTAATGCACACTCAACAGGGAGAGAAAGCCCTGTTAACAATGCACAGGACTCCCTTAATAAAACTATTACACCGCAGGAAGTGGTATGGGCAGGACCACAGGAGATACAATCCGAAGACATTCATATTAACTTTCCACATCTTTTAATGCCATCTCTGGGGCCATGACAGCAGAACCACCAAAGCAGATTGCCATTTCAAAAACATGTAGGGAACCGTAAATATCACAGATCCCACATCTTCTTGTGATGAAAACACGGGCCTGTAAATGTCGGTTATGCATCATATAAGTTCAGTGCCGGCCTATTGATGCAATCTCCGAATCGCTGCAGCGCACACACACTCAAAGCTTGCGGTCGGTACACAGCGACCGCGGCGGAGTCCCATTGGCCTTCTCGCGACATGAGATCTGGCCCAGGTGAATGAATCTGTCGCTCACAGGTACAGCCGACTCCTGCCCCCAACTCTGAGGATTGCTCTGGTGATGTCACTGACTTTCATGGTCTAGAAATCCCTTCTTCCAACTAACAGCCGATGTATTAATCTAATAGGCTGTGATGTGAATTGCTTTAACAGACTGGTTAGGCACAAGTGTCCAAATGAGACCAATGCAACAAACCAAGTGAGATGTGTGCCTATAAATTAGCAATACTCATGATACAACTATATAACTACATAGAGTCCATGCTTAGTCTTCAAAGACCCATGTCATTCTGGAAGGTTCGATTCAGATGGGTTTGTTTTGTTCGTTTTTTTGTTTGCAGTGCGGAATCGATAAGTCATTGATTGTTTTTGTTTTTCCATAATGCCTTTAACACATAAGTTGTCGCATACAGCTAGGCCTGTTGTTTCAGCAGAATGGCTGGTAAGAATGTGGGTGTCTCTTCCGTCTGTTTTCCACAGCCTCTGATCTTGTGTGTGACACTATAGGCGAGGTTCTGTGTACAGAAACTGCCCGGTCGTGGCCTAAGCGTGTATAGTTCAGGGGAAGAGATATTATCATATTTTGGAGGTGGACCTTTGTCATCACAGTAACAGAAGATGTATTATTAATAATTAAATTAATAATGCAATTGTGTAATAAATAAATATGCAATATTACACCCAAAGTATTGAGTGTGTTGCTCACACATCAGGCGTATTTGTGATATTCCTGAACACACCAGCTGGTAAGCAGAGGATCATCTGTTTCTGGAAACTCAGTGCAGTTGGTACGCTCACAGATTGCTCCTTATGTTGTATAAAAAGTATTAAAATCGTTTAATGTTTTATTCTAGTGAGGACGTCAATGAATACTTAAGCGAACTGTGAGTCTGTAGTGTTCTGTAGGCCAAAGGTTAACCAAATGGCGGGTATTTTTCTTGCACAAAAGCTGAAACTGCCTTCAAGAATGTTAGTAGACAGCTCGTACAATAAAGTCAAACAACGGGAAGTGAACCATTTTCAACCATGATTTTTCGATGTACTGTCGTCGTGTTGGGAGACAGCCTAATTTAACTATACATGCATAGGAAGTGGCCTACGTGAAAGAGAAAACCATCATCGGCAAACAAACAAACGAGTCCAGAAACAAATAAATGATTTAAAACAAATAAATTATTGAAAATAGACTGGCCAATAGCGCGTGTTATTTCGACATGTTTTAGGTCTGGATTAGTCAGAACTCAATCTGTCAAATGACAGTCAAAAAACCCTCCTGACAAAAATCGCGAAATAAGGTCACGATGGATTTGAAGTAAGATTCGGAAAAAGAGCGACCACACACACACGTTTGAAAAGGTGTAAAACATACCTGAGATTTTGGGGTGTATCGCATGCCGGAATCCAATGGATCCATGTCTGTTCGAGATCTGTTAGTTCCCGGGAGGAGGAAACGTGGGTCGGAGTGTACTTTTGTCCTTTTCCGTTTCTTACTTTCTGGCTGCTCCTGGTAAATTTCGGCGAAAGGCCTTTGTTTCCTAAATAACTGCGGCTGTTGTCGACTGCAGGTGATTTGCAGGTACACCCGCACACACACGAAAAATACAAACCTTGGAAAAAAAAAACTTTTTAAAATGGAATACGCTTATGGAAGTAATGAAATGTTCTGCATTTTCTCATGAAATAAATACAGGTAACTTAATCTGAAACCGACGCTCCTTTTAAAAAGATACAAATGCTGTCCACGGGGGGAAAAAATAGGTTACCTGGCGAGGGCGTTTATCTGTGTGACTGGAGAGGGCGAAGTCTTCCGGGTAGATTCAAGTTTCTGCGGGTGTGTACCTGGCTGTTCTGAGCAATAGGCAGCTAACCTGAAACTTCCTGTTTTGTTCAGGTGATGATACTCGAGAGAAACAACTCGAGAAACACTTCTAAAAATGTTATATGCATGTTTTTAATACATTTTAGGAGACGAACTATTTTTACATAGCATACTTTTGTACTTTTATTTTTATTTAACTTGCATTTCATTTATTTAATTGGACATTTATGTATGTTTCTTTGTTGGAATTCTTTGATGTTGAAACGACGATACACAATTGAGTGTCGTCTCATCGCTATTGGCTGTAGGTATGTCAGCGCTACGTCAGACACAAATAATGTACTTAAAGATCGAGGGACCCTTTCATTTTAATTAATTCGTATTATCTGCAGACGGTCTTGTTCAGCACACTGCAGTGTAGATTATATACGGAAAATTCCGGGTGGGAAAGCAGACTCAAATGGGATTAATTTTTAAACCTTGGAGTTTCTGAAAACAAGTCCGGTTTCTTAACACTTTTATGGAGCAAATCGTGACGTAATTTGGACATCTGTCGCTTTCGTAGTTTTCGTTTCCCGAAGCAATTAAGAAATTTAAGCGGCTAATGCATTTTATTCGCGTCCATTTGCCTAATTTCCATGTTATTTCTCAAGTTCTCCCCTGTATCCCGGTGTCACTTGATACGTTTATTAATAGATTTCTATTCCAAAGGTGATGAGCAATTCATTGTGAAACACCAGATCGGCAGTTTCTGTTCAGTCTGATGCGTGACGCAGACGTGTTCCCCACGGTTTCTATCCGGGGGTGGGTTGGGGGGTTTCCATATTTGAAGCTCACATTTATCGTGTTTGGAATCTCACCGTGACTGTGCCCGGTAAATATATTCACCTGGGCTAGCGCAAGCACAAGTACGCACAAACGTAGCGCCAAATAAAAAGTCGGGACGCATATTCTATGGAAGTAGTAGTGAGTTTATTGATGTGTTCTCATCATTCTAATAATCAACGTGTTCCTTTATTTCATAATTACAAATACATATTTATACTCATTCTTAAACTGCCTGCAATCAAGCAGGCCGTTACAATATTTGAAGCCATATTGGTGCATAGTGAGACAGTCACATACAGAGATACTGTCACGAGGAAAAAAACCCCAGAAAATAAAAACAAAATAAACAAAAACTTAAAAATATATATATCATAAGAACAATGCACACCACAGGTTGTCTTCCATAAAAGCCATGATAGCAACATCAACTATACAGGCATACAAAGAGACATTACTCTGAGAAAATAAAAACCGATTAATCTCAAACCTTTTCCTCGTATTTTATATTTTTTATTTTTACATGGAAAAAACTGTCCTTTCCCTGAAACCACGCCTTGACTGCCATGCCCTGATTGACTGTATCTCTCCCCTGGCCCCCAGCTCCTATGCCACACCCCTCTCTAATTAATACATTTCTTTACTTTCCAAAAAAAAAAAAACAGCAGTGTGCTTTTATTTTATACTGCTAAAAATGCAAAAATTGCTCCCTCTTCCATTCAGCACCATGCACCCAACACAGCTGAACAGGGGTCCTCTAGATTGAACAAAGGCGTCCCACGGACTGCCTGAAGTAAAAAGCCGGCCCCTGTCACACAGCGTCATATGTAATCAATAACCTGAAATCAAATGGTCGAGTTGAATGAATTTAAAAGGAAACCCAGTCAGGGGTGAGTGAGTGAGGGTCGGGGCGGTGGGTACGTGGGTGGAGGGGGTCGCTTCACTCATTATGGGTACGAAGGTATTAAAAGCTTTTGGTCGTCTATGCTTTGAATGGGAACCTGTGGAGCTGGAGGCCTGTACTCGTTTGTCTCTCAACGGATTCACCCTCAGGGTCACGTTCCTGTGCTCCCCACCAAAAACGCACACCAGTCACAAACCTGTGACTCACAGGCCAGAGAAACTATGCCAAACACCCGGTTATCCTTCTCATCAGTTTAGTTTTGGGGGGGGGGTAAATCTACAAATACATCTACTTTTTATATATATATATATTTTTGTTCGTGATAATAACAAAGAACAGAAAATAAAATAGTTTATGATTTTTTTTCTCCCCATTTGTTTGATATACATTAAATCAGTACAAATAACCTTCATATACAAGCAATCTGTTGAAGAGGGAAAAAAACAAACTTTTTTTATATCAATCGTTATATCACGGATACTTCTAAGATGGTACAGAACAGCTGCTATTTTGCAGTAGATTGTTTGACAGTGGTTACTTAATTACGTATAATCATTCTGATTATTTAGCTTTCCTTGTCATGTGTTTTTAAAAACAAAAACATTAAAAGTATCATATCAATCTGAAGACAATCACTGTTGTATAAGTTGTCAAACCGCATTTCCCAATATTTTTTAAAAACATAGTTACATTGCCTTTTTAAAATAAAAAAAGAGTTCTACTGTACAATTTTAGTACTAGCAGTAGTAGTAGCGTTATTTAAAGACTGCCTTGGATGAACCAGAATGTGCATTCCTGATGTAGGAAGATGATTTTTTTTTGTTGTTTTTTGATTTTTGATGTGAGCAGATTTGTTGTTGGTCAGTAGTATGTTCCCGCCCCCCTTCCTTTCTCAGATCAAAGGCCACTCCCCTAGCCCCCCCCCCCACCCACCCGCCCGCCACATCCTCTCCAGACTAGATCTGCATCTGCTCCAGGTACTTGTAGGTCGGGTTCTCGTAGCCGTGGTTCTGCATTTTGTTCAGGTGGCGTTCCTCAGGGGTCAGCATGGGGTCCACCTGTCAGGAGGCGAAATGGCGGTCAGTTAGCGCAGCGGTGGCGGGTGCCTCGTGGCACTCGAATACTCCCATTTTTGACAGGAACCGTTTCTCCTGCCCCAGTCGTCACAGCCTAAACATGGCCACAAAAGCCCAGTGTGACTGCCTGGAGCTCGCCAGATGAGTGAGTGCAGGGAATTCTCTGAGGAACGCAGAGGTTTTTACAGCAGGTTTACCCCCCCCCCACCCCCCAGGACTTTCGCCTGTAAATCTACAGTGCGGTTTTTCTGTCATGAAACACGGTATGCACACGGGAGTCTCGCGCATTCTTTCCAGATATGCAAAGCCCGAGTGTCGAACTCTCGGATGACTCTGATGAATTCCTGTGCTTGTTTGCAAAGATGCAAGTGTGTAGAGCTTAAGACTCAATCCCAGAACCGCTCCCCCTCGCTCTGCAGAGCGCCCCGATAAGGAAACTGCAGCTTCCCAAATTAAGATTCCAGCAACCTGATTGGTTTGTGCTGGCACTGTGTTATACCTAAATGGTCAAACTGATTTGAATCGCCACTTCCAATTGGCCCACTGACCATTGGTTTATTAGCAAAGCACACTCCCTTAGGAATTTGGGCAGACGTAGGCCTACGGGTGACCAATCAAAACGAGCCTTCGGTGGAAGAGGACAACCCCTCGAACCACAACTCACCTCCACAATGCCGTGGCTGATGGTGCCGTACTGCCTTTTCCTCAGCAGCACTAGGCTGATCACAATCACCGTTGCTATGGCCACCGCAATCACCAGGAGGCCAATCAGAGCGCTGCTGCCGAAGCTGAACTCCTCCCCCAGGGGCCGGTAGGTTTCCTGGGCGGTGTCAGAGGCACAGAATAACAACCTGCACGCAGCCACACACCAGCACAGCTCTCACACACACACACACACACACACATAAAAGGGCCCGACTCATCACGCTGTTTGTTGCTGTCAGCACAGGTAGGGCTCAGGCAGCGCTCAGGTAGCGCCGTGTCTCCAGGCAACGTCAGGACAGGTAAAGACAACAGAACGGAATGCAGCAAAGATTTCTGGGAAATTGTGGAGCTGGTTTTCCACATTCCAGAGGGAGGGGAGAGCGAGAGCGAGAGAGAGTAGTAGTAGTATCACAAGTAATATGTTTTTATATATATATATTTGAAGTTAGTATTTCAAGATACAAAAGGGCAAATGACAAATGTTCTTCTATCATGAAAAATTTAAGTCTGAAATTTCCTTCCAAAATTTTCTGTTATACAGTAAGACAGGAGGCTCATATAACAGTGTTCACTCAAACACTAATGTCAAACCTCTCACGCTCGTTCATACATACATACATACATTTGTGCAGACTTACAAACGTGTGTATATACTGGCATTCACTTTAAGCCATGCACACATGCAATGGCAATATAAAAAATGAACTCCAATTTAAAAAAAAATTTTTTTTTTTTTAAAAAGTGGTCAACATCCAGGTCCAAGTTCCACTTTAAGCAGAGGGGTTGGGGGGTGTGTACCCAGTCAAACTCCGCCCCCTTCATCCATTTAACCCCACCCCCCTCAGTTAAGCTTCAGTTCCCGCTGTTGCCCACTAGGGGCGCTGTACTCACCAGCTCATCATCATGCATAACGTGGACGCTCTCTGCACTGTAAATCACCTCTTTAACATCCAGAGATTCGTCAATCACCTGTCAACACAGACAGGGAGGCCAAGGTTACTCACTCTGCGTGCATATAGCCAGCTAAGAAACTGATGATCGTTAGCAATTTAGCACACAGTCGCATACATATTTATCAGTACTAGTTTGAAACTAAGAAGTTAATGCAACACAGGGAACTTAATCCTATCCCCCCCCCCCCAAAAAAAAATGTTATTGTGCCCATGTAAAATAAATCTGTTATGCTGTACACATAGAGATTGACTGATAAATGTGCACCAGATACCCACTCGCTGAAAAAATGGGTCTGGGCTATGGTGTTGTGTGGTAGCAGTGCAGGTTAAAAGACTGGGAGCCTAGTGTACATGCTTTTAACTAATAGTTGGGTAGCTGTGTGTGTACAATAAGTAATTAATATCTAGCTAGCAAGACAAGGTCTGGTGCAATGCCAGGTGTTTAATACATAAGGGACAGCAGGCTAATGCTGTCAGCCAGGCTTTGGAAACCAGTTCAACCCGTTTCCCTGAGATTGTTATGCTACTGAGAAAGTACCCTTTGTGTGTGTGTGTGTGTGAGAGAGAGAGAGAGAGAGAGAGAGAGAGAGAGAGAGAGAGAGAGAGAGAGAGAGAGAGAGAAACTCTGGGTGTGTGTGTGTATGAGAGAGTGAAATAGGAGGAGAGAAGGAGAGAGAGGAAGAGAGTGAGATAGAGAAACAGAGAGTCAGTTTCTGTTTGTGCGGAGATGAGGAAGAGACTCAGAGGGAATGAACAGTAGCATGTAGAAGCAGGTCTGATTGGTTGCCATCATTGCTATCAGTGAAGCTAATTGGTTGAAGTGGGGGACTCAGGGCTCAGAATACTGGCACAACGCCCCCCAGAGGACACAGGAAAACAGACCACTGAGATCACTTTGGCCCGCACACCTGAGGTGTACAGAAGCACAGGTAGTGGGTGCTTTGTGTAACTTTGACTCTTTGCAACTACTGCAGTGTACAACTTTGAAATAGCAAGAACTTTTAAGATACTTTGATGTGAGGCTTTGAATAGAGTTCTGCCCTTGGACTGAGTACATGACTCACACATATACACACATGCACACACACACACACACACACACACACACGTGCACACACGTGCACACACACACACACACATGCACACACACACGCGCAGGCACACAAAAGTGCACGCGCGCACACACACACAAACACGCATGCATGCACACACACACACACACACACACATGCTTCATCTCGGGAATCATGCTGAAACCTGAAATAACTTTAACCCTTTAGACACCAGTCAAATTACTGCAGTAAAAGTACAAATAATTAAATTTAGAAATGCCTATTTTAACCAAATATTTAGAAGAAAACGATTCTGTCACGATTGTACCTTTCGCTACGTTCCACTGAAAATTCTCAGGGAGCTACAGGAGTGTTTTAGAGGCATCTAAAGAATTGAAGCATTTCAAATGCGCATTTGACACAGGGCAGAATCACTTCATCACAGTTCATACTCAAGGGTGACATGAAAGAATACCATTTTAATCATGCAGGAACCTGTCAATGGCAGCTTCCAGAAAAAGGTATAACATTTGCCTACAATGGAAATCTTCCCAGAACCATACTGTAGTTACCATAGGTCCAGACAAAGGCCAGATAAGCAAAATGTCATAAATGAAACAGGATCAAAGAAATATGGATCTCTGTCTCAGGTAAAATCTACTTAATCTGTGTAAGTGGAAGAGCAGACGTACAAGAGTGTTCACAGCAGATGAAACGACTGTGTGTGAGTGTGTGTGTGTGTGTGTGAGTGCATCTTTTTCTCAGGCAGATGGGGAGACAGAATGGTGAATGGACTGCATTTAAATAGCGCATTTTCCAGCAACAACTGCACAAAGCGCTTTACAATGAATGCCTCTCATTCACCTATTCACACACACACACACACACACACATACACTCGCACACAAACGGCGATCAAGGCAGCGTTGGGAGCAACGGGGGGTTAGGTGTCTTGCTCAAGGACACTTCAACACACCCAGATGACTGACAACCCTCCAGTTACCAGGCGACTGCTCTACCTCCTGAGATGGTATGATGGACATAAGCGTGTTGGCGACGCAGCTCTTACCACGTTGCTGTTCAGCATCCCCTTGCTGTTGATGATCCTCTCCTCAGCACCGATCAGCCCATCCAGCCCAGATCCTGCAAAAGCGCAGTGTCAGTCACAGGACAGCCACACAGCCAGGGGGCGCTAGACTCGCCCACAGTACCCTGCTAAATCAACATCAGGGCCCACACACAGACGACGAAGCAGAGGCTCGCCTAGCAGGTTTCGGTGGCAACTATGACTCAGGGGGGGCGTTGTGGTGTTTGAGTAACACATCAGATCAGGATTGAGATAACTTTAAAACTTTTTCTTTTTTTTTTTTCTCCAGTGCTGAGTTCTCTTTCCTCCCCATTTTAAAAGCCAAACTGCACTCATCGGCACTAGTCACTGCATCCTCCGCTGTGGATCTGGGGAAGCGCTGACAAGCTTGTGCTCTCCTCCAATGCATGTGGTGTCAGTCTCCGCCTCTCAATTCACTGCAGTTAACAAAACCAGCTCCCATAATTCTAAACTGCCGACAGATATTTCTTGATGGCATTTTAAACATTATAGGGAGTGCCTGTGCTATTGATACTGTACGACTTGTTTGGAACATACAATTGGACAAAAAAAGTATTTTATTTTACAGAGTACTTCCAGTGACACACAATTTAGCTTTGGCACAAAATGTCGCCCACTGGAATGAGTAAAAAAGCTGGAGTTCCACAGGAATGACCTCATGCACAGATGAGGATGAGGAGATGAGGATGGTGTGGGGATATGCTGCTGGCACAGGGTTGGAACACAGCAATGGCCTTCATTTCCCTTTACTTTGGCTGTGATGGAGCTGACGTCACACACTGTCAGATGTTGTTTTGATTGGCTGATTTCACACGCTGTCAGATGTTATTTTGATTGGCTATTTTTGATCAGTCGATGTCACACGCTGTCGCGTTACTTGATTAACTGTTTTTGATTGGCTGACGTCACACGCTGTCGCGTTATTTAACAGCCTATTTTTGATTGGCTGACGTCACACGCCATCGCGTTGTTTAATTGGCTATTTTTGATCGGCTGACAGTTGGGTTTCTGTGCGCTCGTCTGCAACAAAAATCGCAACTTCACCAACTTAGCAACGGTGTTGCCAAGCGTACGGAGATACAGGCGACCGTGTACGCACGCAAACACGCAGGCAGACGCCCACGGGAGCTGACGACACACGCGAAAAAGGAGGCTGAGCGGAGACGAGGCCTTCATCCGACGGGATCGTAAAACGGAAAAAGACAAACGACCACGGCTTCGCTACGGCGGGGGGGGGGGGGGGGGGCGAGGATCGCAAGGCCCCGTCTGCAATCAGACAGCAGGGTCGACCGCGTGAGTGACATCCAGGGAAGGAAAAATGGGACCAATTTAAACCTGGCCGCAGGACTGCCGGCAAAATGCCCCCCCATACCTGACAGGCTCGCTAAATCAGAACAGGTCATTCTGGGAAGGTACTCAGGAAACAGAATGATCAAGTCTCAAGGCCCTGAGACACACAGAAGAGAGAGTGGGAAAGAAAAGCCCACCGGAGTCATCAGCACATACGTAAACAATGGGCACGATGTTTTCTGAGAAATCTTTTTTCCCCCAATATACAAACTGAATTTCAGTTCATGTTTTCAATTTGACTGGATTGAAAGGGAACAGGCCCCACCAACCCTGGTGTGTATTATCCCTTTAGTGGTTCCATGTGGCTTCACTACACACGGGACATTAACTCTCGGGTTGACCGAGCGGGCTGAATGAATGCAGTGTACGCAAAAGGACATTGAAATGGTGGAGACGACTAAGGCAAGAACCAGAGAAGGGCAGAAGCTGGACGGATGGGAGGCAAGGCTGTCAACAGGAAGAGGTGGAAGGCGGAAGAAATGATGGGGGGAGGGGAAAAAAGAAGGCTAGAGGGAGGAGTGCACGTGTACAAGGATGACGTAACTGAAGAGAAAGAGGCGGGAAAAAATGAGCCCGGGATACCGCGGGAGATGGACGGAGGGATGGACGGAGCGAAAGAAGAAAAGAGAGGGAGCAGAGACCAACCTTTCTTGTTCATTGGGAGAGGGGAGTCGGGCAGAGCGCCTGGGCCGGTGGGACAGAAAGAAACGAGGGAAGGAAAAAAAGAAAGAAAGCAACAGAAACCAAGTGAGCAGAGAGAAGACAGAAATGTGTTAAACTGTGTGACCAGCGGAAGGGGGGGGGGGGGGGGGGGAGTCTGTGCACTCTATGGGATCCCCCCTCACCTCCCGGCTGAGTTTTCAAACCCTGTTTTTTACTGCTACCCAGCACCCACCTCTCTAACCGGTTTAGCATCGCACTTTCATACGTTAACAAGGATCTAATGAATAGGTTTTTTTTAACAAACTGTATTTATTTGTCTTTCATTTTACCAGATAAGTGGCACGGAGGTATAAAATTTCAGGAGCCCTGGCCAAGAAGGCAGAACTGTGGAAATTTCCAACACACAGCATTTTAATTTAATAAAATACACTCATGTTTATGAAGAGTCCCCCCCTCCCCATTTTATCCCAAAGGTTTGGCCAGAAATGTGGAAATACGTACAGTACAACCATGCAATCCAGGAGAGCGAAATGCAAGAAAATAATTTTGATATTACAGTCAAAACCTCTTGAATCCTGCTTGGCAGCAGATGTTAGGTTTGAGAGCGTTTTTGTGTTTGTTTTTTATCCTGGAGCGTTGATCTCAGGGGCACAGAAGAGATCATTTAATCGTTTTGGAAATTTTTTGACAGTGGTGAGCTACATCAGCAGGCTGCACGTCTGGGTGAAAACGTTATACGTGCTGGAGTCAACCGGCACTGGTGCACACGGCTGTTTAAAAATTTAAGCCTGAATTAACAGCCAGGAACTGAACTCAAGGAGTTCGGTTTTTCTGTGTGGCGCTCAAGGCCGCCGCCCTGCAGGCGGGTCTGAGCGTAGCGTGGATACAGGAGCCCAGAGGCTGAGAGGAAGATCTCCACTCTCCAAGGCCGGGGCAGACTCCTGCACACGCCAACGTCAGCGGCCATCTTAACTCCGTGCCTCTCCTCCTCCGCTCGTTTATTAACCGCGAATCCCCCAGGACCCTCCATCGCCGGCGATATCTTCCTCTGATCTGCGCCAGCGGCTCAAATCCTGCTAAAACTGCAGTTCGGCGAGCGGGAGAGAAGAGGGTGATAATTCCCCCTGTCTCTCTTGTGAAGCTCTTCTACCTCGCCAGAGCAGACGGGCGAAAGCCAACTCCAAAACGTCGGAGTCGGAGGCTGGGCTGACGGGGGGAGCTGGGCTGTTAAAAAACGGCTCGTCTCTTAATCTGTTTAAAAAATGCTTTTTGCTTCTCGTGTGCCAGTGTTGTTCAGAAGCGCCGAGGCGCTCACGGGATGACCGGTCTTATCGCCTCCCTGCTCCGATCGCGCTCGGAATGGCAGCTTGTTTCCGAGCGTAATGTACACACCGAAACGCTTCGCCTCTCTCTTTAAACTGACACCGAAAAACAAACAGATTATCCCCTTGTCCTGGTCATTCACACATACGAAATCTGTGCACCCAACCCTGGTCCTGGAGAAGCACGCTGTCTTGCTTATATTTTTTTGCTACTCTGGTTGATTGCACAGTTAAAACACCTCATCTGGATTCTTGGGTCTGAAGCCGTAGTCCAAATTTAAGGGTGAAAACAAAAACCAGGAGACTCTGTGGCTCTGCCGGACCAGCTTTGGGGAGCCACAGGGTGTATGTTTTAGGGGACCCTCCTCCAAATTCAAATGGCTGGCTTTCTTTGTCACTCTTAATTTATCATTTGAATCGATAGCATAACTTAACTCAGGCCCCCTGGGGTTCTGCATATGTGTAATGTAATGTCAGGTGCCCTGGAACACAAATGTAATTTAATGCGTCTTGGCACACCGCAGTATAATTTACTGTACTGTAATGCATCTTGGCACCTTAACGTAATGTGTCTTGGCACCGTAGCATAACGTACTGTAATGTAATGCTCCTTAATGTAATGTGTCCTGGCACCCTAGAGTAATGCACAGTAATGTAATGTGTCCTTGTGCTCTGTTGTGTGATGTTACGCGTGCTGGGACAGGGACGGGGGGGGGGGGGGGGGCATACCCTCGGGCTCCGGTTGGGACCCCAGTGAGGTGACCCGGATGGGGCGGTAGGGTTTTCCCTCAGCGACCGGCAGCTCCACGTTCTCCTCGGACGACACGGTGACGTCTGGCTGGGACTCGGAGACGGTGGACAGGAACTGGTCCATGTCGGCCTTCTGCTCCTGCAGGAGCTCGTCTGGCGGGGGGTGGGGGGGGGGTGGACACAACAATGAGCAATGAGACCAACTTCCTAACTCGATTTGCAGCACTCAACAAATGAATAGTAGTCAGTGACAGAGCCTGTCAAAAAAACCTTTTCCCTCTTAGAAACAAAACAAAAGAACACGTCAGTCAATCTTTACTGTATAGAGAGTTCACCCCCCACCCCCACCCCCCCAACCCCCACCCTTTCTAAACTCGCTGATCTCTTGAACGGAAGCTGAACCGAGTAAGCCGTGCCCCAATTCTGTCAATACGGCAAGTCTGACTTTAATCATCACAATGCGCTGCCACACACTTCCTTTTATTAGCAGCGAGAGGAGATGAAGAACACTGCCGAGGCATCCCATCTCCCCGTCTCCCAGAGGTCTCCAGGTCCAGCAGCAGAGACAGAATGGAATAACAAAGCCCACAACTCCAGCGATTTTACTTAATTGCACAGTAGAGAGCTTGAGAAACAAGTCCCCCGGGGGGGGGGGGGGGGTTTGGGGGTGGGGGGTGGTTCTGGTTTTCCGAGCCGGAATCTCACCGATCTCATCCTGGATCTCCTCGGCCACGTAGGGGACCTTGTAGAGCAGGGAGAGGCTCTGGTTCATCCGTTCCTCGATAACACGCAGGTGGGTCATCACCTAGCGGAGGGCAAGACATCCGTAAGCAGACTGACAGTCTGAAGCAGACGCGTCCGTTCGGATCCCTCAGAAAGGGCCGACGTGGATGAGGGTTTTCGTTTTAGACCAGCGGTAAGAAACCCGATTCTACTTATCGAGGGCTTGACTGAAGACCATGATTCCCTGATGAGTCAGGAGTCCTAGTGCTGAGCTAAAAAAAAAAACCTGCACCCACACCAACCGTTATTGGACACCTGTGGTCTAGAAAAGGCACATTCTTGCACGGGGGAGAAATGTAGGGTCGTATCAGTGAAAATGAACAGAGCAGGAACCTCAAGCTGAGTGGTAAAGGCAGGTGTTACTGTTGCTCAGATCGGCCACTGCCACAACCGCCAGCCAGCAGCAGGGGGCGACAGAGAGCCTTTGCAAGAAAACTACAACCCCCCCCTTTCCTTTACACAGTGGAAACGCAATCTCGATCTCGTCAAAATGAAATTCACCATCACACACACACACAACGGGCTCCTTCTCTTTCTCCAGTGAGCCATATCTTCCTTCCGGATTTGAGGTGGAAACGCTGCTATCTCTACAAAAAGCTCAATAAATATTTACAGAGCTACAGTCAGCATATCAAAAACTAAATAAATAAATGGGACAGAGCTGTTGTCGGCCCGGCTGAGTAAAACGCGCGGAAGCAGCGGGTGTTTCAGCGCCATCACCGGCGGCGGCGGGGGCGTGGCGGTACCGCGGGCCAATGACAGGGCGAGGGGGCGGAGCCGTCCCGAGCGGCAGCGCAGAGAGTTATGGGTCCCGCAGGGAGGCTGACGGCACAGCGAGCGACGACCAGGTGGAGAAACATAGCGGGAGACCAGGGCTCCAGCGACGGTGCCGTGAAATGAGCATCGCCAGGTCCTCCGTCTCTCTCCCTCCTCCATCCCTTTTACTCTCGCTTTCCCTCCATCTTTCCCCTCACGCACTCTCCATCTCCCCTCTCTCTCTGACTCGCTCCCTCTTCTCTCCCTCCATCCATCCATCCATCTTGACCCACCTCCCCCCCCCCTTCCCTTTCTCACTCCTGGAGATATCAGTGTACTCCCTCCCCCCACTGGGGGGGCCTCACTGCTGTTTGACTGCTGATGCTGTGCAGGGAGGTGGATGAGAGGAAGCCCCCCCCCCCCCTTCACACCCCCACATGGTTCGCCGGCAGTTTTCAAAGCTGAAGATTTACGGTCGCGCTACTGGGCCGCGGCCGGGCGTGGCCTCCCAGACCCGTCGCGCGAGCAGTTCTGCGGCGTGTCGAGGCAGAGATCCCAGCCAATTCAACCTCAGCACTCGTCACTGTTTTCAGAGGGAGTTCTTTTTTTTTTATTTTTTTTTTTGCGGTTCTGTATTTTGCAGAGGCTCTTCACTCCCCTCACAATTGCACTACAGCGGCCTGCGCGCTCACAACGGCCCTACTACACTCGCGGTGCAGCAACACCGCGCGAAGCCGACACACCCGCGCATGCTCTGAACTGAACAGGTTACAAGCAGGGTGCCACAGGCAGACACAAACAGAGAGACAGGCGCACACAGAGAGACAGGCGCACAGATGTACAGGCAGAGAGAGTCACAGGCAGACCTACAGTCACACACACACACAGACACACAGAGAGACAGGCGCACAGATGTACAGGCAGAGAGAGTCACAGGCAGACCTACAGTCACACACACACACAGACATACAGAGAGACAGGCGCACAGATGTACAAGCAGAGAGAGTCACAGGCAGACCTACAGTCACACACACACACAGACATACAGAGAGACAGGCGCACAGATGTACAGGCAGAGAGAGTCACAGGCAGACCTATAGTCACACACACACACAGACAGACACACACAGAGAGACAGGCGCACAGATGTACAGGCAGAGAGAGTCACAGGCAGACTTACAGTCACACACACACAGACAGACACACACAGAGAGACAGGTGCACAGAGGTACAGGCAGACCTACACAGTCACACACACACACACACACACACACACGGACACACTCAGACAGGCGCACAGATGTACAGGCAGAGAGAGTCACAGGCAGACCTACAGTCACACAGACACACACAGAGAGACAGGTGCACAGATGTACAGGCAGACCTACAGTCACACACACACACACACAGACGGACGGACGGACGGACGGACGGACGGACGGACCTGGGACTTCATCTGCGCGGCCTTCTCCGGGTCGACGGCGAGGACGTGCTGGTAATGGCGGACGGTGTGCTGCCGGTCCTTGTTCTCCGTGCGCACGTACCGCCGCAGGGCCTGCAGGATGCGGTGCGGCTGCGGGAGGGGGAGGGGCATCAGACACAGCTTACACCCAAATGTTACACAGAGTAACAGACAAACAGTCTAAAATGCAATGCAATGCAACAGTAACAGTTTAATTAAATAATATATAATGAAAGAATATTCCAAAAATGAGACAAGTAAACAGAATAAAAATATTTCACAAATGTATTGAATTAAAATGAAATCATAAAACAAAATCATCAAATTCAAGTTGGAAATACACCACCCGGCAATTGAAAAACATGGCGGACAGGGAAACCCATCATTCCTTACAGAGAGGACAGAACCACCGCAACACTGGCTGCACAGTATGCGTCAGCATGTCAAAGCCTGGTGCTTCTGATTGGGCTCATTGATACTGCAGCTTATGTATGACAGAGCTACTATTACTGTATTTAAAAAAAGAATGATCAAATAATACCCCTCGCACCACCTCACAACCTGCTGTGATCCCATATCATTTCTGTTACTATGTGAATGCTGGCTTTTTGTTATCTTGGACAAACGCAATGCCTTGTTGCTTACGCCAAGAAGGCTGATTTGAATTTTCATTTGCATTTGAAAGAGAGAGTTTAAATAAACAGACAGGCTGACAGACACCACGTGAGCACAGGTCTGACTGTATGTGCTTGCACAGGGATAAAGAGACTAATCACATTAATCAGGAGAAAAGAACAGGACAGATTTGTACAATTACACTTTTTTTTTTTTTTTTTTTTTTTTTAAATCCTGGTTTAATATCTACATATGTGCAGCCTTCAGACCCTAATGGGTTGTGAGAACATTAATCCACGAACGTGTTCAGATATGGGCTCACACTTGCTGTTAGTGTGACAGCGTTCATTTCTTCCGCACGGCAAGAGACTGTCATTGACGTGGCCATCCACATTTACCCTTAAATAGAGCCATTTCACCCAGAGCAATTTAGATGTAAAGTACATTATACAACAGTGCGGGACTTAAAAAAAAATCAATTAAATCACAGTCAAATGTGGGTCAGAGGTGGAGAACCATCAGAGCTGAAAGAGATTCTAGAACAGGTATGCAAGGATAGGTTTTTTCTTTTGCTGCTGTTCTTGTTTTAATCCAGTTTTAAGAGTCAAGCTTCTAGTCATAGTCGAGCCAGTGCTTGTGTTTTGCGTGTAGCGTTTGGTAAAGAAGGGAACTGAGGAGCTGAGATGTTATCTGAAAGAAGAGCCAGCCTTTTATGAGTTTAATCAAGGTGAGGAGTGACTCAGCACTGTGGACTGAGGATATCAACTCGTAGCTTATTCAGCGACTCTGGAGGGGCAAAAACTGCGATCATGTGACTGAGATGTGCGTCCCTGATTGGTCAGGGAGCACAAAAGCAACCAGGAGGCAGCTGATTAGAGAGATGCTGGATAAGGGAGTGTGTGCTAAGTGAATGTAATGTAGTGTAGTGTGTATGGGGCGGGTTGTGTGTGTGGGGGGGGGTCGGGTCCGCTGCTCACCCTGGGGGGGTCGGCCTGCAGGGCTGCCAGGTAGTTCTCCAGGGCGAGGCGGCGACGGTCGTTCAGCATGGCCTCCACACGGGCCAGGTGCGTCTCCACCAGCTGCTGCTTCTCACTGGCCGCCTCCTCCTCCAGGGACTCCACCATGGCCTGGAAGTGCTGCAGGGGAGGGGATGGGAGGGGGCGGGGCTTACGGTCACATGCATGCAGATGTACACTCGAGGGGGAGGGGCTTAGGGGCTGCAACCGACTGTTTACAGATGGACAGAGAGAGGGGCGGGGCTTAAAGTCACTACTGACTGCTTAAACGTGGTCGAGAGATGGGCTGGACTTAGTCACTTCTGACTGCTTACAGGTGGACGAAGAGGGGCGGGGCTTAAAATAGCATTCTTACAGGAGGACATGGAGAGGGGTGGGCTTATAGAGAGGAAGAGGTGGAGACCGCGGTCATATGCTGACACATGGCAGTGGAGGGGGCGGAGTCATTAAGTAAAGGCAACACTGACCTGGATCAGGGTTTGCCTCTCGGTCTTGGGCAGGTTCTTAGCCTGGCGTTCGGCCTCCTCCCACTCCTTCCTCACCTGGAGAGAGAGAGGGAGAGGGAGGGATGGAGAAAGGGAGAGAGAGAGAGGCAGTTAGGTTAATGAGTATCCTTTCTTTGTCAGAGTGGGTGTGGTTATGTGGTGAGATGGGGTCATGTGGTGGGGCAGGGTCACGTAACAGGCGGGGTAACGTGTTTGGCGCGGTTACGCGACAGGTGAGGTTGCGCGGCAGGGCGTGGTTTTGGGCTGATCCTCACCCTCTCCATGCGGTTGCGGTGCCTGATCTCCAGCTGCTCCTTGGCCCTCTGGAATCGGTTGTGCTCCTTATCGTCGGCCGGCGTCTCGAAGTACACGTCCACGTCGTCCGTGGGCTGGGGGGTGGGCGGGACTGCGCGCCACAACAGACCAGGCAGATGGATGGATGGACGGACAAACGGACAGAAGGAGAGAAGGAGAGAAAAAACATATTTGGTTGGTTGACACCAACGGGAGAACAAGCAGGAGGAAAAACGCCTGATGCGAAGAAAAGTTAAAGAAAGTTGGGACACAGACGCACAAACACGCACACACACACACACGCACACACACACACACACACAGAGCAGATAGCGTTCTCAGCAGTCCCTGGAGAAATTCGCAAACGGGGCTTTTCCTCTGATGGGCATTTGCCCCTGCATTCTCCACATTTTATTTATTTATTTATTTTATTTTATTTTTTTTGCCTGCCAACCTGCCAACTTGAGATAATTTGACAATCTTTCATGTTCGATTTCTGTCAGTCTCAGAACCCCTCGTTCCCACAGGCCAGCGCTGCTGAAAAGCTGCTGGGGTGTGACTTTCGCTGTGACAGGAATTTGGAAGTAAGATGGAGGGTAGCCCCAGTCCCGGGTCAAGGAGGAGATGAGCAAGTTGGAGTCTCTGAGCAGTAAACATGGACGTCGGTCCCCTGCAGCAGCCCCCACAGAAGTGGAAAATGCCGCAATATATAAAAATATAAAAATCTGATACACGCATATATTTATAAAATATATTTTTGATCTCAGAACTGATACGGACAGTATATTGGCGGATACACTAGGTTAGTGCCACTTTCAGACACTGGAATATCTGTTTAATTTCTGACTTTACAAGGAATTGAATTTATATTTACATCAGAAAAGTCAACAGATTTACAGTATATTGCTGTAGAGCAGTCAGCAGATTTACAGTATATTGCAGTAGCGCAGTCACGGCAATGCAATGAACTGGGCTTTTGAGCTGAAACTCACAGCCATTCCTATTAGCTGAAGTTTTTCAGGCTTTATGGAGCTATTCATGGGGGTTTCCACTCAAATCAGATATTCAATAACATTTTAAAGACAAATGCACAATTATTGTCAGCCATTCGGAATTTATTTTTGAGTTATTTTAAGACGTGGAGTTACGTTTTGACGCAAATTACTTTGTGGACACAAAATATTTTGTGTCCACAAAGATGGCAGTCTTCACTCTCCAATGACTAATGAATTTTGGAAGTGGAATTAATATTCCAACCAGTATCCTGTCACACCAGTATGCAATTACTTTGCAGTATTGGCACACTGACATCGCAAATGTTGATAGTAAGGCAGTTAGATAGAGAGACGGATGTGCTTAGCTTGCAGTAAAGATTTCCATTTTTAAATCTGGGCAGTTTTCCCGTGACTTCTCAAGGACAATGGGACATCTGAGGACCGTCCGTCCATGACATGAATGAAAATAATCTGAAGGATTTTTAAGCATAGAGAGGGAGCCCTGAACCGAGTATGATCTGAGAGACAGATGGACGGACGTCATGGACAGACAAAGCAGAGGAACAGAGAGAGAGAGAGAGCTGAAAAAGTTTCCCATATTGTGTACGTTTCAGCAGACCTGCTGGCATGAGAAAAGTGTGTGTGTGTGTGTGTGTGTGTGTGTGTGAGGGGAACAGCTGTAATCCAAAAGACCTGAGACAGCAGAGTTGGAGTCTGTCAGATGTTTGTGGTCGGGTGGGACTTTCAGTTGTCAGCTGACGAGTAATGAATCTGAAAAAAGTCCTCTTTGGAAAGTGGGAATATTTTATTCCAGTTCATTTAGCAAATTTCAAATTCACCAACTGACCTGAAATGGAATTAACCGCCCAGACCCTTCTGTCAGACAGACATTTAGGAAAAGGGCAAAGCAAACAGGAGCAAAGGTTAGTATTAGAGAAGCGGTAAGGGCGAGCGTTGTTACGGCGGGATTAGAAGGTCCAATGAGGCGCGAGAGCATCAGGGAAAGGGGCGGAGCTTGGCGGCTAGCACGTCCGCGCCGCGCTGTTAGTGAGACTTACTCAGGCTCTTGCACACGGCCGTGCAGTAATCCTCCGAGTCGAAATTGTTGCGGTTGCCGGCGCAGCCCCCGTAAGTGAAGCGCACACACTTCCTCTGGGTCGTGTCGAAGTGCCAGCGCGGCATGGAGGCGCGGCACGGGCCCGTCTCCGCCGGCAGGGAGCACACCGCTAACAGGGGACAGCAGTTAGAGCGGCCCGCCACAGGGGGGCAGCATTGAGCTCTGTGCTAGCTAGGGCACAATGCTAACAGGGGACAGCTCTGATCTCTGTGCTAGCGCACACCGCTAACAGGGGACAGTAATTAGAGCGGCCTGCCACACGGGGGCAGCACTGAGCTCTGTGCTAGCTAGCGCACACCGCTAACAGGGGAGAGGAATTACAGCGGCCTGCCACACAGGGGCAGCACTGAGCTCTGCGCTAGCTAGCGCACACCGCTAACAGGGGAGAGGAATTACAGCAGCCTGCCATACAGGGGCAGCACTGAGCTCTGCGCTAGCTAGCGCACACCGCTAACAGGGGGCAGTAAATAGAATGGCCCACCACACGGGAGCAGCACTGAGCTCTGCTAGCGCACACTCCTAACAGGACAGTAATTATAGCAGATCGCCTCATGGGGGCAGCATTGGGCTCTGTGTGTACTGGCTGACCACCACTGACTGATCAATTGACCAATACTGACCAATTCATAGCATGGTAGCATGTACTACAGACTGGTCAACCACCAAGGTAAACCGGCAACTCTACAAGAATTGCCATTCAGAATACTGACAGTATAGTTATTCCTAAATCATGAAAAGTAGCACACTTACTGCAGCTGAAAAAATGTAGTAATTACATCAATACACTGAATTTTAATGTGAAAGCGGGATTTATATTTTAAAAAAATATATATATATTTTAATTATGTTCAAAAATAACATGCCACTGTTTTTTTTAACTATCCGAGCAAGAACATTATCTGTTAAATTTATTATCACCTAAACAATAATCTGGATGAGAGCCAAAGGAAGGAAAATGCATCATTTTAAAGGGCACAACAACACTTCTGTTGTCCTTATGGGTAAGCTTGAAAAAAAGAGAGATTCCCTGGTATATCAAACAAAAACGTTCAGATGGAGAGAGGAAGACCATGTGCCTAAGAATGAGTTTAGCATTCTGACCTTTGACCTCCTGTGCAGTCTTGTCCGCCGCGTTGTCTGCATCTCCGCCCTTCTCTTCCTCCTCTTCTCTGTCTGCCTCCTCATCCTCATATGCGTATTGATAGTCTTCCTCATCATCGTCATCCTCATCTTCCTCGAGGGTGCTCTGAGTGGGCGTGGCAGGCTCGCTGAGAGGGAAGGAGAGAGAGATGCATCGAGCTGGCCATCACGCACACGCGCACAGCGTACTCAGAGACGCTCACAAACATGCACATATACGCGCCTGGCCCTGTAACACACCTCTCCTCCACTGGCTCTTCCTCATCCTCTTCCTCTTCCTCCTCATCTATCTCAGTTGCCGCCTCCTCCTCCTCCTCTTCCTCGTCCACATCTTCATCTTCCTCCGGGGAGCGCTGCAGGCGGGGCGGGTCATCCTCTGGACGGGAGGCTGGGCAGCACACGTACTCCGTGCCATAAAACTTATCGATGGAGCACGGCAGCAGCATGCCGTAGCTGTGCAGGGTCATACCACTCTTAGAGCAAGCCTGGGGGGGCGGAGTGGGAGAGTCCATTAGCTTAAACATCCTTTTAGATTCAGTCTTTGTGGCATTTCATTTCTGAATGTGCCACAGAATTCTTAACGGAAACGTATGACCAAATCAAAATTATAACCATACAAAAATAATCATTTTGTTCCAAGTGTGGAATAGAAGTTTGTTTTATAAATTTGTAATATGCTGGAATTTTATGTGTGTCTAAAGGGTAAAAGCGGTGGTTCCCAAATTTTTTCGGTCCGGCCCCCGTTTGGTGACAGGAACTTTTTTGAAACCCCACCAACAACTTTGGTTCCGTGTTGGATACTATTTTCTTTTTGATTTTCTAATGGGCCTTCACTTCCCCCCTATTTTTTCTGTGCACCCCCCCAGAAAGCATGTCCCCCATTTTTAGAACTACTGGGAGTTAAAGTATTCCAAATAATGATTTTCCCCATGGCTGTTCACCAATGGAGCAGGCACAGGTACGGATTTTAGCATTTCATTAAACTATAACCACATCATATTACTGCTCTAGTTCAACACTTCCCCATCACTGATCTGAGCTTTTTTTGTGTGATGTCACAGAGGTGTGAGGGGGATTAGCCACATTACAGCTGACCCGCTAATCTGATTAGCGGAAAACCTGAGGGATCAGAGCTCCTGTCTCACTGCGGACAGGCCCTCCGCAGGGGCAGGGGCAGGGGCAGTTAGAGCCGGAGAGACGGAGGCAGTTAGGGGTGGAATAGGACAGTGTCCTCGGCCTTAGCACTCCCCATTTAATTAACCGGGTGACTGCTATGGCAGAGCTTCGATGCTATTAATGTTATTGTGCGCATTTTAAGATGATTATTTCATAGTTATGTGTTGGGCGCAGTTAATCTGATTTATTGCTCTAACAATGCTGCGTGTATGTGCACTATCTCTGGTCTAAGAGTGGTTTTATCCTGGTCGCTGTACCGCTCTTGCTCCTATAACTCAACACCTGCTAGATGAATGCAATGTGACACCACCACCATCACGGAATCAAACAGCGGCAACCAATATCAAAAAGCATATCTGTTCCCCAACCGGGGTCAATGGCCTATTTGAAAGGGAATATTCTTCCGTTTAAAAGTATAAAATGGTCAATTCTTTACAAGGCTTTACAGTACAACACTAAATAAAAAATAAAAACAAAATAATAAAAAGGAACAATGTTTTAAATGCAAGATATTTCAGTAAAAACAATACAAAAGCAGAAAGCAAAAAAAAAACAGCTGTTTAAAGAAGGGTTAAAGTATTTCAAATGATGATTGCACACAGCACTGATAATCATTAAACCACATTTCCCAGAATTCCTGCTCCACCAGGGCCTCACCTCCTTGGCCACTCCGTGCCACTGCTGGTGGCTGACGCACATGTCCATTTGCTCCTTGTAGAAGAACTTGCACTTTTCTGGAACCAGCAGGACATCGACGACGAACTCACCCACTGCGAAGGACACGGTCACATGATGCAGGTTAGTCAGGGCGGGTCCAATCCCACAATCACACTCTCGCTTCAGAGGGAAATGGCTGCTCAACACAAATCGGCCACCAGACTGACAACAAGAAGCTTCAATGACAACCGCTTATGAAAGGGCACATTCATTTGGATCAATGGTCATATCTTTGCTTAATGAAATATTTCATTTAGACCACATTTATAATGTCTTACTTTACTTTGGAAAAATATATTTTTTAAATGATTTTGAGGGTCCTTTTAAGAGAGAGTTCCTGTTTCTGAAGCCACTTCAGTTCCTGCTTTGCTCACAAAAATAATCTCATCCAGTTCGGGCCAGAATTTTGACAGATCTGATGATTAAAAAGCAGACAATGTAGGGAAAAAAATACTGTCTGCCTTTTTTTTTTATTGAAGAAATAAGATGAAAAAGGCAGAGGTAAAGATCACACAAATCAGCCGTATAATACGTTCCACTTGAAATATTAAGTGACATAAACGCTGGTCGCGTCATGCATTTATAAATGGAACTGCACAAGGAAGGCAGAAGTCAAACAAAATGGCCGCCTCGGAGAGGTATTTAAGCAGGTCATTAAGCGGCCAACCACAGCCGAGCTCAGGTCCCACCCTGCACCGCGTTATGAAGGGAACAGGAAACACAACGTTTTGGAAAATGAGAGGGTAGAGAGAGACGGCAGCGTTTAAAATAGCAGGAGGACACGGCCGGTTCATATCCCGCCCAGGACTGCCCGGCTTCGCTCCTGAAAAAGGAGCTCCTTTTTTTTGTTTTGTTGAAGTCTCTTTTTTTTTTAAAAAACTGTGTGTGTAGCCCGCAGGAATTCTTCTGGAGTCTTCTGGGGTTGTGAGTAATTGACCTCCTTTGCAGTTCCCCGAGAATTTTCAATGACGCCGCGTTCGCCAAGCAAAATATACAGCCAAAGCCATTCAGTATAAAAAAAGGAGAATTTTTGTTCTGAACATCGGTCAGCAATCTTCAGGAGTTTTTACTGGAGTCCAAGTGGAATTGAAAGCATTAAAGCACTTGACCCAGGTCAGCACATCACCAGTCCCATCACAAATTTGCCCGGGTTTTCCTGTGAGCCGCTCCCAAGCATTCGAGGGGGGGCTGGGGGGGGGGGGGGTGTAAACTGCCCCTGTGGGCGTATCAGACCCCAGCACCTCTCAGCCTCTATGATTATGAACTGCCACCGGTGGCTCTTCCTCCCCCCCCACCCCACAACGGCTGACCCATGGAAACCGCAGACGGCAGTGGCACGGAACTCACAGGGCGCTTCATCCCAGGGGCTGCAGGTTCAATTCCAATGCAGGGCACTCCAGTCGTACCCTCGAGCAAAGGCTCTTAACCTGAGCTGTCTCCAGTACAAAAATAAATAAATAAATAAATAAAAATATCCAGCAATATAAATGGGCTGTTATGTGAATGGATAATGGCACTCTGGGTAAGTGCGGGTGCTAACTGCCTGAAGCTAAATATGACAGTAAATTACAGCCAGCCGTGGTGCCGTGGCGTGCCCTGTGGGTCCTGCGGTGGAGGGAGGCCCTGAGGCAGCCGTTAAACTCTGAAGAGCAGCGGAGTAAATCTGCATTCGCAAGCGACGGCGGTACATTACCAACAGCAGCCCGCAAACTACGGGAAAATAATCTCTCGACCTCAGAAGCTGAAGTTGTTCCCCCCAGCCTTGTTATTTTCCATCTCATGAAAGGCTAAAATCCTCCGGTAGCCTATTTATCTTTTATATAACCGCCACGAGGAACACCCCCCCCATTTAGATGATCACAGTCATAAAAAACGAAATGATAATAGCACATAATGTCAATAATATCAAGACAAAAAAAGACGTTATTGGGACTATGGAGTCATTTAAAAAATTTAAAAAAATAAAAAATCAGCTGAGCGATGGGGTGTTTCTCAATAACTGGTCTTGTCTAGTCTATGTCATATTTAACGGCCCAAGTTCTATTCCATAAGCAAGAATGCCAAGTAAGGCCACTGTAGAAAGTCTCACCCTGTATTGAGACAGACAGGTGAAACGTATAAAAAGACCATTTGGGGGTGGGAGGATTTAAAAAAAAATTAAATCAGCAGTGAAATTAAACAAAAAAAAAAGAGGAACATTTTTGCTGCTCTTCCTGCTCTCGAAAAAACACATTTTCAAAGATGAAAAAGGAACTACATTCTTTTTGCGGTTATATTTTTTTTAAAACACGGCTCCAGCTCCAGACCAGATATAAGGCAATCGATGAAACGCAGAGAGATTTCATCAGAGTTGACGGATGCACCTGCCTTCAATCTGACTCTGGGAGAGAGAGAGAGAGAGAGAGAGGGGGAGAGAGAGAGAGAGAGAGAGACGGTGACGAGCCTCGCGGGGCTTTTTCAGAAAGCAGGGTGTCATGGGAAATCACCGCCTGCCGTGCACTCGTCGTGTCGCCGATGTTTTGCGCACAGGTTTCTGTTTTCCTCTCCCCTCTGTCTGTCCCCCTGTCCTGGTGTCCCACAGTCTAGCCTCCATCACAGTCCCCGTCCGGAGCAGGAGTCCCAGGGCTGGTCCCAGGATCAGTGTTTGCCTTTTTTTTTTGGCTCGTGATGGATAAGTTTAGGGTGTGGACGCTGGGCAACCTGGCCCTCGGTGAGCAGCGTTGCCTGGAGACGCAGAGAGGCCTGGGTCCCTATGCACGAATCTCAGAGTTGGGAGTGCTGATCTGAGTTTCTCCTGTCCATTCACTGACCCTATCCGTGGATATGGACTAAGAGGATACACTGATCTCAGATCAGCCATCCTACTCTGAGACTCCATAAACAACAGGCCCTGGTCTTAGGCCATTCTTCAGAAGGAGGAGGGGGGCTTAAAACATTTGCTTTTTCATACTTGAAGGGTGCTGCTGGAGGATCTCATGGCAGGTGGGTTGGGGGGGGGGGGATTTATGTTTCCAGAGCTCGGTCCCTCATTAAACCACTTCTGAGTTTCTCTCTCTCTCTCTCTCTCTCTCGCTCTCGCACGCTCTCACGCTCGTCCCCTCCTCCCCCACTGGAATTCCATTTCTCTCCCTTCTGTTCTCATCAGCCTCTTCTCGTTCCATCGCTCTCCACTCTTCTGCCAAAATACAAGCTGCACTGACTGTAGTCACATCAGTCCCCTCATTTCGTCACAAATGCCTTTTATTTTGTTAACTGGAGTCCGTATTAAACGTGACAGAGAGAAAGATCTGATGCGTCGAAGGCTTTGAGGCTGAATTAACTAAAATGTTCCAGTGGGGGGGAAAAAAACTTTTTCACCTTTTGTCTATGTCTTACAATCTTACACTGTTCCTCCCCCCTCCACATTTTTGAAAGGACAACCCCCCCCCCCCTCCAAAACTACATGGCTGATAAGAGGTGGTAGTCTTGCTTTTGAGTGCTCATTAAATCCATTTTTTGCTCCTGTGTCCAACTGCCTGAGCTATATAAAATGTACTGTAGAGTAGCTAACTTTGAGCTTAACATAGTCAAATTAATTGCTAACATTGTTCTCCAGAGTTTCTCTCTCTCTCTCTCTCTCTCTCTCTGCTGTAGCACATCCTTTCTACATGTAGCCTTTCTACTTCCTCCCCTGACTGGAAACAGGATTTACACGTGCTCCTTAGACTTCAGACCGACTACAGCCTTGTGCAGGCACGTATGCATGTGCACGTGCATGGTCTTTGACCACACAGATCAGGAGAAAGGCAAACTGTCATGCTGGGGTCTGACAGTAATAGATTTTTTTTTAAATGGGTGACAGCTACGGTTTGTGTGGATTAGCTGATGTCATTTTACAGCAGGTCTCTCCCTCAAGGTATACAGGCCTGGAGATCTCTTCTCAGGAAGGGGGGGGGGGGGGGGGGGGGATACAGAATTCCATTCAAAATAATCTCCTTGGGAGTTTTTACACATTTCACAAATGGTACGGCAGAGCAGGGATCTCAAACTTAAGGAGTGCAGTGCCTGCAAGTTCAACTCCAGTCCTGGAGGGTCACAGTGTCCACAGGTTTAGCTCTAGTCCTGGAGGGCTGCAGTGTCTGCAGGTTATTGTGGTTCCCCCCCCCCCCCCCGCCCAAACAGCAGCCAATTTAAACCTTGAAAAGTTTGCGGGCTCGTGACCAACCAATGACTTAAATCAAGCATTTATAGTCCTGAATCATAACAAGAACCAGCAGATGCCAGGGCCCTACTTTCGTTTGGACTTGAAGAAAGACTTGCGTCTGAGATCTCGGCGATGGGTGCGTTTCCGAATCTCAGGAGGCGCTCTGAGCAGTAAGATCTCGGCTGCAGTCTGGAGTCCGGGCTGTGATGGAAAGGGGCTGTCACCAGGCCGTTCCTGCCCACAGGTTTCCGGGATCGGAAAAGAAACGGCAACCGAGTTGAAATTCCAGAGCCCTCGGCCATCTACGTGCCGAATCAATCTTTTTTTTTTTTCTCACCCCCAGGTGTGTGCTGTAGGACTGTCATGCGACCGTCCATCATCTGCACCCCCACCCCCCCCCCCAGAAGTCGCCGTAAATCGTTTCCAGAAAGGGGCGAGTGGTTCAGGGATGCTGGGGTGGGGGGGATCGGGTGGAGCTGGGTGTGCACAAATCACTTGTCGCTGCCTGAACTTCTCCTCTCTGAGACAAACCGTTGTGCGCGGCTTGAAGCTTGTAGAGATCACAGCAGACGTGGTTTTTGCGTGTTCTCTCTAAAGCACACAAACGGAAGTTTGGGAACCAAACAGTACTAAGCAACTGTGCCTGATAGGAACATTCATGAGGGTGCACCCTATTCCCAAACTGATCAGAGCCTAGGTTTCAACTGAGCAGCACAAATGGAAGATGAAATCCGACCGGATTAACTGGCGGTACACAAAGCTAATCCACACATTCCTTTCAGGATGACGTGCATGTTCACTTGCATCACCTGCGGCCGCACGCACACACACACACACACATACATGCTCACACGCACGTATGCGCACATGCACACGCATACATGTGCACACACACATGCAACCACACACGCACACAACCAAACACACACACGCGCACGCACACGTGCACACGCATACACACACATAAATGCGCACACACACACAGGCATACACACGCATACATGCAACCACACACGCACACAAGCATGCACACGCATGCACACACACACACACGCACACACAGAGACACAACTGCAGGAGAAGTCAGTGAAACCTCAGACTCTCTTATGAAAGTGATTATTTTTCCATTAAGCCGAAGAGGGAGGATTGTCGCTCAGATGAGGATTATGCCCCGATTCAGTGAGTATGACAGAGCAGTGTGTGAAAGCGCGAGACAGAAAGAGAAAGAGGGACGGAGAGAACAGGATATGAGATGAATGATTAAAATGTTTTTTTGATTTTAAAAAAAAAAAAGAAATTTAAAAACCCTGTGAGTTGAGCCAACAGCTACAGCAGCAACAACAACGTACAAATATGAGACACGGAGAAAAAAAAATACAAGCGCTTATCTGAACAAGACAATGAGGGAATGAATCGGGGGGGGGGGGGGGGGGGTGTTCCGTTCCCTGTCCCGTGTGCCAACGGCAAGATGACAGACTGCAGTGCCAGCGCTTCATCTCCCCCGCACCCCCCCCGCACCCCCCCCCCGTCTCACCCCACATCCAAAAAATCTGCAATCTCTCTGCGCCTTCGACTGTCAGCCCATTTCACAGTCCACTGGCGGCGCTAATGGCTTCCCCGCCCATAAAGCGCCACTCAATCACTGATTGGGAATGACAGAGAGACAAGGAAACGCGGAGTGGGGGGTGGGGGGTGGGGGGAAGGGATGGGGGGAAAAAAAGGGGTTTGGCTATTCATCGGCAAATGAAAAGGGAAAATGCCACCTCAGATAGAGGTGGGGGGCTGGCATGGGAATTTATGCCAACAAACACAGACTGTCCCTGCAAGCACAAAACTTTAACTGATTTACACCAACAAACACAGACTGTCTCTGCAAGCACAAAAAGTAACTGATTTACACCAACAAACACAGACTGTCTCTACTAGCACAAAACCTTAAATGATTTACACCAACAAGCACAGACTCTCTATCCTAGCACAAAACTTTAACTGATTTACAACAACAAACACAGACTGTCTCTCCAAGCACAATGACAGAGCGTGTATAACGTAAAGGATAGTGCAATGGAGAGAGAGAGAAGGAAAGAAAACAAAGAGACAAAGTTCAAGAGGGAGATGAAAGCCGGGCCATTCCAGTTTGAGTATGTCAGAGGAACACCAAAACAGAGGGCAGGAAGAGAAAAACAAAATGGCGATGACATCATCAATCGCACACACAGAAAACCCCCTCAAAGAGCACCTGTGGCTAGCAGCCCTATGGCATGAGAAAGCAGCAAAGAAAGGAGACTCCCACACGCTGGGCTCGGTAGGCATCTGCTGGTTTTACGGCCACCATCTGACTGGGGGGGGGGGGAATAAGACCGTGTTTTATTGCGCTACACGCTTGCGTCGCCATAATGGCTTCTCGGGCTCAGCCAACCGCTCCTGGAGCACATTCAGCCACAATCTAGACCCGGATCTGCCGACTCGCTGGCTCAGGGGCCTGGGCCTTATTCGATGGCATCCCGCCATCTTTATTACCGTTCTACATCATCTTCAGCCGAAGGTTGAGCTGGTCGACGGGACTTAGTGACTCCGACACAAACGGCAAAGGATGATTTGGGGGAGAGGATTGGAGAGAGAAACAAGAGACCCTTTCCCTCTGCTGATGTGCACATCTCATCCCTTACTGGTCCAATCAGATTGGCCGATAAGATAGGAGCGCTTACCCACGCATTTGTAAGGCAGCACAGCGTGGGCGTGGCCTTTGCACTGCTTCTTGTCCTTCCTGCACCAGTTCTCGATCCTGATTGGCTGGTTGGCCTCCACCACGTTGGTGATCCGGAGCTCGGGGTACATCTGCGGCAGGAGAGATAAGAGCTTTTAGAGCTACAAAACCCCTGATCTGCGCCTTGTAATCTCAAGATAACAGCAGCTAATCCATTAAAAGGCTGCAAGATTACTTCTGCTCTACCCCCAGCGCTGATCCAAGTTCCATTGATCCAGTAATACAACACATGGTCCTGACCCAAAGACGCACTTTGCAGTTTGTGAGATTGGGCCTAGTAAGTGTTTTCCAGTGCTATTTTACCGGTCAATGGTCGACTCGAACTAAACCAATGAGGATTCTGACATTACATTTATGAAGCTAATTTAAAATGAATCAATCTAATTTAAAATGGTCAATGAAGATTTTGACATTTATGAAGCGAATTTAAAATCAATTGACGGTCAATGAAGATTTTGACATTTATCAATTCTCAAACTGCCTCAACTGTAATGGAACTGACCCCTGCAAACCCCGCTTCACGGCGATACGGACGATTGAATAATTACGCGGAAACGCGCGGCCACAAGAGCGACTGAAGCAGAGCGCCTGAGAGAGGGAGCGAGAGGAAGGGCCAGGACGAGAGAGGGAGACATGCGGGGAGAGGAGAACGGCTTTTCCTAAAGCGGTCTTAAAACTTCCCCGATTGCTCCCTGCGGAGGGGACAGCAGTTGTCGGTCACTCTTCCGCGCAGCGAAACCAGGCCGCTAGGGAAACCGGATTTAATAATGCAGGGAGTTACACGCGCTCGCGTGCTCGCTCGCTCAAAGCAAGCGTTCTGCCGACTGCTCAAAAGCAGCCCACCCCCAGAGGAAAAGCTCTCAGGTTTGACCTTCCCGGCAACACATTTGTTGACCAATGAAAAAGCGAGATTGCCAGATCCGTGCGATTGCTAGCTACGGCTGGGAAGGAAATGCTGACACTAGGGCTTGTTTTTGAGACCGCATGACTAAAGCCAACTGGCTATCTACTTTACCAGCCACTTTAATACCTCGACTGTAACCTGCTCAAGCCATTTGATTATTGGCTGTGATTGATCCCTTGTTACATTTCTTATACGTCCATTCTGCCCTTTACACTGGGCCAGCCAGCAGAGTATGGGCTCTCCCCCCCCCTCTATATCTGGGTTCCTCCCCAGATTTCTCCCCACTGGGGAGTTTTTACCTCCCTGGCTTGCTTGTCGGGGGGTTCAGGCCTGGTTTTTGCCCAATTTTCCCTCTGTAACTCTGCAAAGTGTCTTTGTCAGAGTCCCCTGTAAAAAAGCGCTAAACCAACAAAACTGATTTGATTAAAGCGCTGCAATGGCTGGCGCTGATCCTGCATTGATACTGTGACATACGGCTCAGGAGGCTGATTTATGTTCTATTGTGCAATGCGGACGCGGTCTCAGTGAGGCTGTGCAGCCAAGCAAGGAACGGAAAAATGGAGAAAAAACTTTCTTGTGAGGATACTTCACACAAGATAAACAAATACGGCTTAACTTCACTTAGCTTGGGCCAGCCTACAATCATATATAAGCGGCTTGCCGTGGAAATTCCTAATTCTTGCTTCAGATATAGCAGACTTACAGGAAAGCCGGGCCAATGAAGACATGGTCTTATTGCTTGAAGGTTATGTAGTATTAACTGGCTTGGGCAAGATCTGCTATAACAGATTCAGGAGATACTCAGCTCCTAGGTTCCTGCCATCCCCTCTGCTGCCATATTACAGTACAGAACAGACTAAATTGGAATGATTCTGCTTTAACCCTTTGAAGAGCAGGTCTTTTGGAACGTTTTTTTTTTTTTTTTTTTTTTTTAAACTGTTAAGTCTGTGTTCTAGAACCCTGTTGCTTTTGATCACCTGTAGTGATTGTTACATCAGCATTAGAATGTTCAGTTAAGAACAGTCTAATCACATACTGGCGATCTTTTGCCTTAAAGGGTCACTGGTAATGAGGGAAGGCACAGAGTATCTGGAGGGTCTCTAAATTCCGCCCTGCAGATGGGGCACAGTGTGCTATGCATTATGCCCCCCCCACAGCCTCGTGGGCATTGTGGTGTCACAGCGTCTCACCTCCTGACAGTACTGGAGCACGGCCGCCTTGGTTCCCACGCAGCTCTGGGTGCCGGAAGGGTCCGGCTCCCAGCGGCCCGTCTGGATGTTCACGTGCATGTTGAGCTTCCCGCAGAACATGGCCACCTGTGGCTCGGCCACCGCAAACCCCGTACCTGCATTGGCTGCCAGAGCCTGGAGGGAGGGAGAGAGGGAGAGAGGGAGGGAGGGAGAGAGGGAGAGAGGGGGAGAGAGGGGGAGAGAGAGAGAGAGAGAGGTTAACACAGGATCATACAGCCACCATGCAAGACAACTGACCTCAGAACCATTCATTCATTATCTGTCCCTTTGTTTTCTCATATTCACCTTTTCATATTCAGGCAGGTAAACAACCAAATTCTCTGTGAACTGCTGACCTCTCCCTAGTTCAGGGAGAATCGTAAACTGAAGTCCTGGAGGGCCACAAAGTCTTCGGGCTCCTTTGTTTTAGCACTTAAGTGCATATTTAAGTCACTGTTTAGCTGAAGAGTCCAGCAGACACTGTGGCCCTCCAGAACTGGAGTTAAACCTGCAGACACTGTGGCCCTCCAGGACTGGAGTTAAACCTGCAGTCACTGTGGCCCTCCAGGACTGGAGTTAAACCTGCAGTCACTGTGGCCCTCCAGGACTGGAGTTAAACCTGCAGACACTGTGGCCCTCCAGGACTGGAGTTAAACCTGCAGACACTGTGGCCCTCCAGGACTGGAGTTAAACCAGCAGACACTGTGGCCCTCCAGGACTGGAGTTAAACCAGCAGACACTGTGGCCCTCCAGGACTGGAGTTAAACCTGCAGTCACTGTGGCCCTCCAGGACTGGAGTTAAACCTGCAGACACTGTGGCCCTCCAGGACTGGAGTTAAACCTGCAGACACTGTGGCCCTCCAGGACTGGAGTTAAACCTGCAGTCACTGTGGCCCTCCAGGACTGGAGTTAAACCTGCAGACACTGTGGCCCTCCAGGACTGGAGTTAAACCTGCAGACACTGTGGCCCTCCAGGACTGGAGTTAAACCTGCAGACACTGTGGCCCTCCAGGACTGGAGTTTGAGATTCACACTGTAATTCAAGGTCAAACAAACTAAACCGTGAAAGAGGCGGGGTTTGTCCAGATCCTTCTCTCTACTCTCCCTCTCTTTATTAATCTTCTCCTATATCTCTCATTCTTCCCTTCCCTTCCTTTTTCTTCTGCCTTTCCATTCATTTGCTCTCTCTCACTCTTCCAATTCCTCACATTCTCTCCATTTCTGTGCCATCTCCCTACCCCAGTCCTTCCTCCCTCCCCTATCACTATTCATTTCCACCTCTCTCCACTTATTGTTTTTTCTCTCCCTCTATCACTCAATCACCCCTCTCTCAGATGAGCTAATTAAATAGCGAATGTTCTCCCCGCTGGCATTTAGAGCTGAGCAAACGTGTGGTGAGAGCAGAGACAGGCAACACACACACACTCACAAACTCTCCCACACTCACACTTACACACAGAAACGCACACATGCACTCACAAATGCATCACACTCACAGATACACACATGCACTCCCATATACGCAAACACATGCACGCATGCTCTCAGACACTCAAAAACACACACACACACACACACACTCACATACACGCAAACACACGCACAAGACAAAAACCTAGGCCAATGACCTGTATGCGTACAGAACAAGGATATTAGCTTTGTTTTAAGCAGATTTATTCACTAGATGCATAATTAAACAGTCCTGTTCCCTAAAGAACCACACGACATGTTAGTACGTCATCTCCGCTGACCTCTCTCTCGCTCTCTTTCTCTCTAGTTCTATCTAGCCACAAAAGGAGGACACTGGGGGGGGGGGGGGGTTGGGTATTGGGGAAATCGCCTCCCCTCCTTCTCAGTGTCCTTCCTGTAAAAACGGAGGCCGTTTTCATTCTGTGAAATTGACAGTTCCTCTTGCCATCGGCGCGAGGGTAATGACGCATGCCTTTCGTTTAATGACACCCTGAACATTCAGGACTCTGCAGGCACGCATTAAACTCCCCTGTTGGTCTGTAAATCAAGAAAAGGGCCAATTCCCGCAGCTCGATGGAGCGGGAGAGAATAAGCACAGCCCAACTGTTTATTTGTTCAATGCAAAGTTTTTTTTTTTTTTTTTTCCCTGCACCTTGAAGTCTAAATAAGCTGAAAGTGCATAAAGTCTCTTCTTGAGGCAAGGTTTGGCACAAATTCCTTTTTAACCTCTAACACCTTCTCACTAGAATATTAAACTAACGTGGCACCGGTCTGAACACACATTTCTGATTCAAATCACGTACGCTAGTTAGAGCCCTTTGTTCTACCTTCTACGAAAAAGGATCTCTCATGCCCTTTCTGATAAGGTTTGAATTCTTAGTGACCCAAGACACAGACCTGCTGAATGTTGGGCACCACCTCTGAATGTCCCAATCCACACAACTCTATAGTACCATTTAGCAAAGAAGCTTGGGCCTGAACACTCTCACTGTGTCTCAGTCTGAGGCAGTATTTGAAGGAGGCATTTGGCCACCTGTCCTTTCAAAGGGATGTCCTAATCCAAAGTCAACAAAGTTTCAAGCCAGCAGTGTTCGGCATGACATTCACGAGGTGTGCAACTACTTCAGATATGTTAATTTCCTTCACAAAACAATGGCAACTGGTGTCACTGCCAGTGATCCCAAGGGCCAAGTAAGAACTCCAGCGGCATGCCAGTTGTTTTTATTTGGAATTCAGAACAACCGTAACCATGACACCAAGCTGATGTTTTGCGAGCTGATGGAGGTCTGCAGGTCTCCTGTGTTGAATGCTGATGTTGCTTGGAGGCAGCGGTTGATTTGCAGGGAGTAGATATGCGATGGAAACAGAGTGACACCCCATTGATTCCCCGTCATGCGAAACAAAAAAACAAAACAAAAAATTGAGCAAATAAAGAGCGGCTGGCTGTCGGCTGAAGTTTGACAACAGCTGTGTGCTGCTGAGCTAATGAACTGGCTGGGGATGGGGAAGAAAAGGAGAAAATAAAAAAAAATAAATAAATAAAAAATTTTTTGCCTAAAAGAAAAGGGATCAAACCCGCGCAGCGACCCAAAGCTGATTGGACAGTTTGTGGGAGTGCACACCTCGCTCGGCTTTCACACAGCAAACCACGCACACGGAGACAGAAGCGGGATCACAAATCGCTGGAGGTCTGCATCGGGCTAGAAACCAGGCCCCGGCACAACTTAAGCCCGGCGTCTTTGCGAACGGACCCCGAACCGGCCTGCCAAGCTCTCGACACACTGTGAGCCTGAACCCGAGAGAGCCCGAGTGTGAAATAACAAGCCCACAAACACCAAACGGCACAACAGAAAATAATGGAGGAAAAAGTCAAGCCAGGGAGTGCTAACTGCAGGGAGTGGGCTGTCTGTCAGAACCAAGGAAGAGCCCGTGTCTCTGTTCCACGGTGCTCCTCTCCTTCTTAGTGGCTGTATTCGAAGCCGCATACTATACTAGTAGTACATAATGATTTGACCAAAATGTAGTATGTAGTATGCAGATGAAGTATGAATACCAAAGTGAAGACAGGGATGTTGACTGCAGGGAGCAGGCTGTCTGTCAGAACCATGGAATAGCCCGTCTCTATTCCATAATGATTTGACTAAAACGTAGTATGTAGTATGCAGTATGCAGACCAAAGGCCCCATGAGGAAGTTTCACGTAGCTAAAAGGGACAGGAAGTTCTGAGTCCTTGCATGAAGTCGTGCCGTCGCAGAGTTGAAACAGGGACGTATACTGGGGGAGAGGTGACTCGGGCACTGGGCACTGTGAGTCTTATCCAGCGGAAAGGAATGACAAATATTTGAAGTTGAGAAGCACATTGATGGTTTTTTTTTACAAGTAAGGTGCTGAATGGGCTGATTGTATTTGTCGTTGGGTGTGTGTGCGTGTGTGTGTGTGTGCACAGGTTTTCAAGTGATTGCACATCTGTCCAACTTTAGGTGTTTTTGTGACCGTCCCTCCGGTTCACTGCAAGAGCTCATGATGAAAAAAAAAGCTTAAAAAAAAAAAAATAGTGCTGATGTCTTGCGGAGACATTCTGCAAAAGAACAGAAAGAAACCACTTATTTTTCCTCTGCTCTCAGAGACCCACAGTCAAGGCTAAAAAACGTGCTATCAACAGCAGGGGCGAAAGAGAACAGTCTGTGTCTGTTCGTCAGACGGGGACGAAGCAGGACAATTACAGACAAAGCACAGCTGCAGAGATCTAATCCTGGCCAGGCACAAAAGCACAAAAACAATAATGACACACCAAAAAAAATAACAATCATCATGAAAAGGAAAAAAGAAAAAAAAAAAAAGTACTAAGCACAAGCAACAATAGGTGACCTATATCAAAGCAATTTCATTGAGGGTTTTGGGGGGAGGGGGAGGGGGAGGGGGAGGCGGGGGGGGGGGGGTGACCATGGATTTACAAAGCTGAAGCTCAGCAACATTCTAGAACATTTCTGTAAGATCTGAGAACCACGTGTGTTGGCACTCTATGGTTTTAATCTCCTCCCATTTTCGCCTTGCTCTGTAGCCCCAATACCCCCACCTCTGCCCAATCACACACGCGCATACACCAACACACACACACACACACACACACACACACACACACAGACAAATTTGGAATATTCAATCATATCTGTAGGTCTGTCTCTTAGGGAGAATACAGATGAGCACTTTCATGCTTTTCCAAAAAAATATACGCTGGCTTTTGTTTCAGCTCTGTCAGCCAGTTGAGCTGCCCAGTCATTGTGCTGCAGAACACAGGCTGACCAGTGGGGGGGCGCTCCTGCGCGATTAGAGACACCCCTACTCACCGCCAAACCCACCCACCATGTGTGACAACAGCAATGTACGCCAGATAACGCTGGCAATGTCAATATCCAATACAAGTACAGAGGACAGATGGTACTTGACTATGTAGCTAAATCTACCACAGTCCATTGATGCAACGGCTCGTCATCAGTGTTTATTTCTGTGTCCCTTGAAGCTACATGAAATAAATAGATGTGTGGATAGAGCAGGTCCCTAAGCTGGGCCCATGTTTTTGAGGCGCATTACTTTTCGAAATATTTTGCAGCTACAAAAGGTTCACGCTTCCTTCTCCAGTGACCAATTATTTTTTGAGAGCAACACGGAAACTGGAGCGCTGTCCAATTTGTTGGCATAATAAGTACACTGATGGCTTGAGACTTGAGCATACGGCATCAAACTAGCCAGCTAGCGAGAAAAATCGGTTCTTTTCACCAACGGCAAAGGTCTCGCCCCTGCCTTTTCCCTGACAGCAGGACACCCTGAGCACTTCCCATGAATCTTCCAGGACTTTCTCGGATGGAAACACTTTCAGAGGCCGCAGGAGCGCCCAAGCCGCTCACCACACTCACTTCTACTTATGAAAAAAAACTGGAACCGACAGTTCCCGAAGCAGTGGGAGAACCACCGGCATCCACCTGACGGCCTGGACAGGAGCGTAGTGCAGGACTCGTGTGTCTCCACAAAACCCAGGTGAATCCGGCCGGCTCTGGCGGACTGCCCCCCCCCGACCCCCCGCGCCCTGCCCCGCCCCCTCTGCGATTCGGGTGGCTCGGGTTCCAGTCGCCCCTCGCTCTCTCTCGCCGGACTGGGCGGGAACAAAGAGGGGCCTTGTTGTGTGGCAGCGGCGGGGCTCGGCGGCGGGACTGGACACTCTGACCTCATACCGCCGCTCACATTCACCTGCCCGCCCGCCCGCCTGCCTCCCGCTACCCGCGGAAAAAACAGGGCCACGCTACCCAAACACGACTCCGCCTCGCACTCCAAACCGCCACGAGAAACAGAGAGGAGAGGAGAGGAGGGGGAGAGAGAGAGAGAGAGAGAGAGAGAGAGAGAGAGAGAGAGAGAGAGAGAGAGAGAGAGAGAGAGAGAGAGGAGGACACAGAAAAGATTAATTAGAGAACGGAGAAAGAGAGCAACGCAGAAAAAGTGAGGGAAAACCAGGGGGCTTTGAAACCCAATGATGACTACAATAACATGTGCCTGATGGTAGCATCCCCCTCTCTCCCCTCTCATTTCCTGCACTGGCTGTATTTCACCATTTGGTGAATACTTTCACAACTGAAGTCTCGTGGAATTGTGTTCATTTAAAATTCCAAGGTTAGAGAGAGGAGGGGAATGAGAAAGTGATTAATGGTAAATTATAAAGACAAGTACTGCTTTAGAGCCATGGCAACAAACCCTGTTCCGGGAGAGCTACCATCCTGTAGATTTTCATTTAAACCCTATTTTTGCACACCTGACTCTACTAATTGGCAGCTCAGAAGATCAACTGATCTCTAGCTGTTGAATGAGGTGTGCTGTGTTAGGGTTGGAGTGAAAACCTACAGGACGGTAGATCTCCTGGAACAGGGTTGGTTACCACTGCTATAGAGCAATGTGAACTGGCTCAAGTTTTTGCCATTTAATTAAGGAAAACAAACCCTCTGAATTCCCATGCCTCTGGGAGAGAGGAAGAGGAAAGGTAGAGGGAGAACCTTCTAGGTCATGTGAAGGAGGTAGGTTTGTCCTGTCTTTTTTTTTAACGTCAGAAGGCTGCTCTCCTTCACACCACAGTGAACAAAGTCAAACTCCGATGCTAACTCGAGAGCTTGTGCTGTCAGACAGATCAACCACTGCACACCGATTCTCTCAAACACACGCCATATGCTGCCTCTCTCACACACTCACTCACACACACGCATAGACACACATACACAAACACACACACACGCACACACAGACACAGACTAACCACATGTAAACACTACACACACACACACACACACACACACAAACTGACCAACCACATGCGCACACACAGCAGACACTACATACACACACTGACCAACCACATGCAGACACTACACACACACAGACCAACCACATGCAGACACTATATACACACACACACACACACACACACACACACACACACAGACACAGACACACATACACACACACCAACCAACCACATGTGGACACTACACAAATACACACACCCACACACACACTGACCAACCACATGCAGGCACTACACACACACACACACACACTGACCAACCACATGCAGGCACTACACACACACACACACACACACACTGAGAGGGGTGTCGCTCTGGCTGGGGGACCCAGCGCCCCAAGGGGGCGAGGAGGGTAGCGGGCACTAAACACAAAAAGTCATTCCACAGACCAAAAACCATTTTACTTTCAACGGACTGATGGAACACAAATGTAAACAGCCTAATGACAGTCAATTGGATAGGGCTGGATTTTATTCTCAGATAAAACGCATACTTGTACAAAAACAGATGCCACGAATATTTACGTCAAAAGGACAGCACATAAAAGCATGACTGAAAAAGTTTTTCCCCATGTGAAATTCAGTAGAAAGTTTGGCTTAAAGACCAAGTAGACCGCAAAATAACACAAACAAAACCTTTTTTCCAGTTTCGCGAACGCTCTGGATTAGCAGTACAATATAGCCTACACGGTCAAACTGTTTGCTGGCCTCTAAGGGGAAGCAGACGGCAAAATAAACAAACTGGGGGACATTCCCTTCTGCCCCCCTCCCCCTTTTTTTTGTTCCTGTACTATACATATGATGGCTGAAAATACATTGCTGGCACTCGGCAGTTAAACATTTCATCATGGAAATAGCTACACGTCATTACCCTGCCAACAACAGCAGACTGCCCTCTGGGACCGAGTAGGTCTCATGCCAACACGGAGATATTAATGAACCGGTACGATACATCCACTGATTCAGAAACTCCGACGTCAATGTCATTATGACAATATAAAGGGTTTTAGGGCTTAACCCTTTTCAAGAGTAGCTTTTTTTGGAATGTTTTTTTCAAAATCGTGTTCTAGAACTTTCTGGTGCTTTCAGTTACCAGCAGTGATTGCGACATCAGCATTAGAATGTTTAGTTCTACCCATTTGTGATCTCACACCTTAAAGGGTTAGAGCTGACCATGTGACCTGAGGCCAGAATGTCTATTTCCAGAGGGGTTGAGGTGACATAAAATGCAAAAATAAATGCTTAGTACTGTGCATCAGTGTTCACACCATTCTAATTCAATGCCAAAACTTTAATGTGAACTGCTAGTTACAGTGTGCATGTAGTTGTTTTGACACACGTTCAAAAGTTTTTAATTCCATATTCAAACAGATGTCACACATTTTAATGAGAGAAAAAATGTGCAAACTCATTAGAGGAATCTGTTGCTGAACATGACTGAACAAAAGAGAAAAAAAAAAGATTGAACGCACGAACGCACGCACGCAGACACCCAGCATTAGGACACCCTTCAGATTACTGCAGGTTGGCATTCTCAAATTTTACCAGCATCTATAGTTAGGCCTAAACCATTTCAAATACACCAAGGTATGGCACGTAAAAAACGCACACAAAACTATGCCATAAATAAAGGGGGGGGGGGGGGGATCGGGGGAAGGCACTGTGTGTGTGTTTATCAGGAAGTGGTGCATGCCAAAAGGGCCGGGCAGGATGATAAGGGTCAGGAAGGACGGGGCAGAGGCGCTATTTGCATATGGGCTTTAAATGTCTCCTCTTCAAACGAGGACTGCGGTCCCAGTGGGGGTGGGGGAAGGCGCGAGGACTGTGTTCCCGGTCTGTGGGGGGGGGGGGGCAGGAGGGGGAGGACTGTGTTCCCGGTCAGTGGGGTGGGGACGTGCTCCCAGTGTGGGTGGGTGGCGGGGGGACTGCGTTCCCGGGGCCCCCGGAGACAAAAGGGAGAGTTTTTTCACCCCCGCGCGAACGGAGAGCTCAGCACAAACGGGGCCCATCTGTTTTCGCAGCGTGGCCGTGACGATTCACAGCATGTCCCGTCGAGTGACTCACTGCTCCGCACCTCCCCCCCCCCCACCACCACCCCCACGCTCACCCCCCCAACCAAAAAAAAATAAAACATGCACATGGCGCTACAAAAGGCCTATTCTGGGAAACAAGGGTTGCGCTAACTCCCCTCTGGGCAATTTCGGGAGAAAAATAGAAAGAAAAAAAAAAAACCCCCCAAAACGTTTTGACATCTGGGGGGTTACGCAACAGGGAACGCGGCTTTGTCAGCCTCGTCCAGGACCGCTGCCTCCATGCGATGCTCCACGGAGTCACATCTGCTCGACTGTCGCTAAACGTGCCTCAATTCTGCCCAACCCCTAAACCCGTCAGATCCGCCGGAAGCACTGAACCGCTGCCAATAACACTCTCTCAAAATCACAACCACAAGTTAAAATGCCAGTAGATAACAGGGATGTGGGACAATGGTAGCTAATAAAACAGACTAAATCACAAATATTCAGAAATATAAGCTTTGTCAGACTTCTTTGTTTTGGTTGAAAGCTAAAGTTCAGCAAAAAAAACAAAAAGTGGACCAGTGGAATATCTGGATGGAGACACACACACACACACACACTCACACACACACACACACACACACCTGCTATAAAAGAGTACCACCAGGTGTCCTTCAGCAGTCTGCGTAAATGTCACATGAATGTGAGGCTGCAGTGGTACAGAGGGAGCTGGGCGTGGCCAGATCTAAATGCTGAACATGCAGGAGCGTGGTCCTCAGCCACCGGCCTGGGGCTCATTAATAAGGACCCAGTCCATCCCTGGATGGGCCGACTTCTACTGCTTTACTGGGAGATTAAAGGAATGTAGAAACAACAACAACAACAACAACAAAAACACTTATCCCCAAACTGAATCACCTTATTGCAACAAAGTCAGCGCGAGAGCTCGTGACATCAGTGGTTATCCAACTCACATTCTCACTTAGTAGCGAGAGAGTGTGCCATTAAAATTTGATCATGAGAACAGACGGATGCCGAGCTACGAGAGGCGGACCTGTTTCTCGTTTGACGCGTGTAAAGCGCACCAGGGAATACAGGGTGTGTGTGTGTGTGTGTGTGTGTGTGTCTGTGTGTGTGTGTGTGTGTGTGTGTGTGTGTGTGCGCGGAGGGGAAAAGGCTGCAGTTTGGGGGTTGATAGCAGGAGAGAAAGCGTGCACTGCATCCCTTTGTGTCAGAGAGAGATAACCTGGACGTTCTCCAGCCACGGATTGTGCAGATCGTGAATAACAACTTGTTCCGTACGCCCCTTGTCGCCATGGCAACCCTCCGCCAAAGCATCTCAGCTATTCACACGGAAAAACTGCGATCGGGAAGGAGAAAGGAGAGAGACTAAAGGAGGGAGAGAGAGAGAGAAAGGCAAGAGTGCGAGAGAGGAAAAAAAAGAAAAAACAGAGGAAAGGCAGAGATGGAGTGCAAAAAAAATTTCAAATTAAGAAAAAATGAGTGAAAAACAAAGGGGTAGAAGAAAGAAAGCAACATGAGAGAAAGAGGGGAAAAAAGGAGTGGCAGAAAAGCCAGGGGTGTTTGGGGTGGGGGGGGGGTGGCAAGATGCCCATCTTTACCACCCGGCAGCAATAAAGCGGCAGCAGCAGCTGTGCCCTCAAAGATGCCAGTCCTGCGCTGTGAACCACAGCATTGCTCACAGCGCTGGCAAGACCTCACACCTGCACCTCCAAACCACCGGACAGGAGCCATCACGCCGTATCCCAAACCAGAGAACTTACGACACTCTAAGGGAATGGTGCACGGCTTGGTGCCCTTCAGGAGTCCTGGGGTTCACCAGTGGAGCCCTCATTCCAGCCCCCCCCCCCCTTTTCCTTCCCCATTCGTAACCATGGTAACAACGATGTTCCTCACTTCTGCAAGTCGTTCCGGCCAATGGCAGCTTCTGTGTGAACGTGCAACGTGGGCATGGTGAGGGGGGGCGGGGGGGAACGTATGCCTAACTGTAATGATATATAATGCAATGCGATGCAACCCACTGGGATCAGCAGTCACTGACTGGATCAGACTAGCATCGACTGTTACAGTGCGGAAGATTTTGGTAGAAGAGGGCAGAAGTTACATATCTCCATCTCACTCCTGTACCTCAGTGACAAGCATGGGACACGGGGCAGTCCATCTGGGGAAACGGGATGGGGTGGGGGGGGTTAGGGTGTGTGTGATGGGGCGCACATTCATGGTGGAAGAAGCATAATCTGGGACATATTTCTGTACAGCTAGCGCGTTATTCCTGCTTGCCTGCATGGCGTATGAATGACAGACACTGCATCCCAACGGCAATGCGACTGGCGGTCAGTTCCTCTCTGGATCAGGATCAGAGAGCTGAGCCGGACACAGGGGCAGAGAGAGAGGCAGAGGGGGGGCCCCATTTTCCCTCAGGCGCATTCTGACACAGATTCGAGTCCCCAAGCTGCCACAACATGCCCCACCCCCCCCCCCGCCGTACCCGCACTAGCTCCCTCAGGTGCCCAGCCCAGACCCTCGACAACGCAGGGTTCACATTTGTAAGCTTCTCCTTGAGGATAACGGGGTCGATGCGGAGCAGGTGCTTCTTCCGAGTGACGGGAGGGAGGGAAGTACGAGACGCGCAGAGTCGCCGTAGGATCGGGCCCTTCGACGGCTCCTGAATACTTCATGAAGCGCTCGGAGGGCCTCAGCACCAGAGATCGCGCGCACGCAACGGCCGCCAAGGACAACCGAGAGACGAAGGGAGAGGGGGAGGACAGAGGGGAGGAGAGACGAAGGGAGAGGGGGAGGACAGGGGGGAGGAGAGACGGAGGGAGAGGGGGAGGACAGGGGGGAGGAGAGACGGAGGGAGAGGGGGAGGACAGAGGGGAGGAGAGACGAAGGGAGAGGGGGAGGACAGAGGGGAGGAGAGACGGAGGGAGAGGGGGAGGACAGAGGGGAGGAGAGACGGAGGGAGAGGGGGAGGACAGAGGGGAGGAGAGACAGAGGGAGAGGGGGAGGACAGAGGGGAGGAGAGACGGAGGGAGAGGGGGAGGACAGAGGGGAGGAGAGACGAAGGGAGAGGGGGAGGACAGAGGGGAGGAGACACGAAGGGAGAGGGGGAGGACAGAGGGGAGGAGAGACGGAGGGAGAGGGGGAGGACAGAGGGGAGGAGACACGAAGGGAGAGGGGGAGGACAGAGGGGAGGAGAGACGAAGGGGGAGGACAGAGGGGAGGAGAGACGGAGGGAGAGGGGGAGGACAGAGGGGAGGAGAGACGGAGGGAGAGGGGGAGGACGGAGGGGAGGAGGACAGCCGGAGGATGAGACGGAGGGTTCAAGGACCATGAAGACTTTTTGCGGGAAAAGCAGCAGGTACAAAAGAGTACTGGATTTAACAAATTCCTTTTAAAACTAAAGAGGTGGTCTCCAACATTGCAAAATGCATCCGCAGGATTGCATCCTCAGTTCTCAGGTTATCCTGTCGACCGTACCTACACACCCTTTTTCTGAGGATATGCATCTTTTCCCATGAAATAACTGTATAGGGTGTCTTCTTACTTACACTTTGTTTCGCCCACACTGGTGGGTTGACTTCAAAAGATTTTCTGTGATTCCTTACTGTGCGGGCTGAGAAATGTGCATAAGTGAATTTGTTTCATGAAGAGTATGTTAAAAAACAAATTCATTATTGTATTTTTCAGTGCACAAATAGGCAAGGAGACTGACTGAACTTCATTTAATCCATTTAAGAGTGAACAATCAAAGGGTAACTGGCCAACCATGATTTGCAGTGCGCATGCTGTTTAATTTTTCTAAATTTAGGTTGATGGTTAAAAAGGCACATTTGTGGATCAGAAGTCAGAGTTCTAACGGACTCCTAGAAAGCAACGCAGGGTTCACTCCGTTAAGCAAACAGACCATTCCACAAAAATAAATAATACGTTTGGCAGAACCGGCAGGATATCCCATTTCAAAATAGCTGCACATGCTGTTGAGAAAGCAGGCCAGGACAGTTCTTCATCAACAGAGGGAAGTGACTGAATCCTCCAGCCAAAATGATGCTCCAGATCTGGCTCCAAATTAGCCATGATGCTAACAGAGATCAGTTTCCTATTGTTTTTTTTTTTTTTTTTTTACATAAGCATTTAATTGTAAGGTGTTTCAGTTCTAGCCATGGAATTTCACTGGGGAAACTCTTGGCTGTGGCGCACTTGTTAGACTTCATTTTTTTTGAAGCATTTGAACCAGAATCAGCAAGCTCCTCCAAGGAAGGCACTCATAACTCACTAAAAATCACGCGCACTCTTCCTAAGCTCCCTTATAAAGCTGTGCTTTATAATGCCACTCAAACCTCTAATGCTTTGAAAACCTCACTACAAGGCCAGACCTCTTTTTTATCCCCATTCACATTCTACCATTCTGCCTGTTCTTCCATGGACCAACCACAGCAAAGTGCTCTGAATGGCTGAACCCATCCGCTCTCCTTCCCTCCCTCAGTACCTGGCTCTCCTCCCTCGTTCTCTTTCTCTTTCCAGCCATGTGAGCAGGTGACCCTCAGCCTCTCTCTCTATCCTGGCTTACTGTCCACGTGGCCTTGAGCGGATTGCATGCCTTGACATCACCCGGCCAGATGTTTACGATAAAAATAGACGGGACGCAACGGAGAGCGCCCCGTCCCGCAGGGCGAGGCCGGTCACTGCGCCGCGGGGATAACCGCCACCCCGCAGCCTCCGGGCGCTGGTGCCAAATTCTGCCCCCCTCCGCCCCCCCCCACCCACCCATTTCTCACTTAGACTGCAGTATCTCAAGCTCTTGTTCTATACCACCCATGCCCCACTTCATAACCTGAATTCTAAATTCTATACCACCCCCGCCTTTTTCCCCCACCCCAAAAATTTCACCACCTCGCTAGTTCTCACCCCGCTGTATAAATTATATCATCCTCTGTTCTTCTTCCAACGTCACTTGGATCCCACCATCTGAGGATTCTCACCTCCCCGTTTCACGCTTTCCAGTCTTTATAACCCCCCCCCCCTTCCCCCCCTTCCCCCTTCTCCTCCCAGAGTCCCTCTGGCCTCGGTGTGATGTTTTGTCTTCTCACGTCTCTCACAGTCCAGCCTCCTCCTCCCTTTCAGTCTCTTCTCTTCAAAGCGTTCCCCCCCTTTTCTCCTCCGTTTGAGCCCAGCCCAGAGCCCTGGGCTCCCTCCATCTCTCTCTCTCTCTGTCTCCATTCGGCAGGAGCCGCGGAGATAACAGCGGATAACTGCCTGGCGGTGGCGCAGCTATTTGTCAAGAGGGCAGGTCTGAGCAAAGGTGATTTTCGCAGGCTAATGGCGCCAAGGTCGGAGGGTTTCCTGTAGAGTACCTGCTGGGGCTAGACTGCACACAGGGCAGGGAGTTCTACCAGTTAAACAAAGGGGGGTTTCTTTTTTCTCTTTATTCGACACGTAACATTGTGCTAGATAAATTAGGTTCTTAACAGCACGAACGCTCGGCTAGATTTCTCCACGTTTTGCTGGAGGTACAGCAGAAAGGGCAGCTCTGAACAGAGGCACTGCAGCGCAGGGCAGGGCCGGGGTGGGCTGGGGAATTCGGGGCTCCGTGCAGGGGTGCAGCAGCGCTGTGTGAGGCGGGAGCCAGGATTAGAGACGGGAGCGCGATCCGCCCCTCGGCCCGAGAGCAGAGATGCTTAATCTCTCCCCTGAAGAGAGGGATTTGTGAAAAATGTTCTGCACTCGTTTTGCCAGCCCTCCCTCTTTTCCCTCTCTCCCTCTTCACCCATGCGAGGAGTCACATGAAGGCAAAGACGTCAAGAGCACTGAACTTCGGACTTAATAAAGAAAAGGGAGCAACAGAGAGAGAGAGAGAGGGAGGGGTAAAGAGAGAGAGAGAGAGAGGGAGGGAGGGGTAGAGAGAGAGAGAGAGAGAGAGAGAGAGAGAGAGAGAGAGAGAGAGAGGGGGAGGGGTAAAGAGAGAGAGAGACAGAGAGAAACAGACACCTACACTTGCCCACATCTTCACAGAGAGTATTAACCGACTACATTACATTAACAGCCTGGAACTAGACCGAACTGCCAGGTGCATTAAATTTCAGGTAGTGCAGTAGAGTGCTGCGGGAGCCTCAGGGGGAAAGGGGGCGGGTCTCAGCGTGCAGCAGGCCTGCGGATGGAGGGGGGGGGGGGTGGCGAGCACTACTGTGACATGGAGGACACGCCATCCCATCGTTCCTCTGAGTGGCTTCGGGGGCACAGCGCACTGGGAGAGGGTCTGGCTGCTGGCACGCCTCATCAGAACACAATGGCAAACGGGGCACCAAACCGCACCTCCCGATCGCGGTGTTCTGCGGTATTCTGCCGCATGCACAGACGCATTACCGCATTACTGCATGCCACGTGCATGTGTGCAGGAACAGCTGGTCTCACTTGCGCCAGAGTAATGCAGAAATATTATAACCCATTCAAGGTTTTTCCATTCTTACCTCTCAAAAGTCAATTCAGTGCACGACAGCAGGAATTTTAGATTAAATATTTAACTAGTCTTTTCCTTTTGCCCCTACATTACAGATGAAAGCCGCCTTTTTTGAGTTTGGTTTGAAAGAAAAAAATTAATAAATTTCACGAAGACAGTCGACCGTTTTAACTCAAATGTATTCTTAACACAGACAGCTTTTGCAGCCAGCTGCAGCTCTGTGCTTCGTTAGTACCAAGCGGCACAGTTTTTTTCCGTGTTCAATAAATCACGACTGGCGGGGATCATGTTGCCACCCAGGGTGAGGAATCTCTGTCAGAGTCTCTGTCAGCCAAAGGTTCACACCCATTTATTTTGTACTGTTGGGGACTGCTGTGAAACAGTGCATTCATTTGTGCATCTCTCTCCTCCTGGACATCCAACCTGGTCCAAAGACCTCTTGAGCAGTGGTTAAAGAATGGCTTAGGATCCTCTATCTCTTCACCTGTTGTTTTAAGCCAGTGGCTTTGAGGTCACAGAGTATCCCCCGTACCTGTTAATGTTTACTCCGGCTGAAAATAAGTGTACAAGTATGAAGAGCTTTTAAAGTTTTCACCCTTTTATGACTAATTATGGATTATCCCCTTAACGAATTATGTCAGAAGCAGATATTTGCGTTGCAAAGAATTAATATTCCATATTAATTTTAAGGATGTTTTTGTAAGTCTCAAATCAGTTTTCAGCCTAATGCTTTAATTTTGTGTCATGTGCTGTGGCTAATTTCATTTCGAATAAGTAACAGCCCTAGATCTGAAATCTTTCTAAATGCTGAACATCTCATCTCCGAAGCTAATCCATTTATGGAAAATGAAGTGTTTAATATCAAAGCAAATTCGAATTAAGCCAACCCGGTACTGTGCAAAAAATTCATTTCAGCGCGAAAATAAGACCATGCTTTCATCGACCTTTATGAAGAGATCGGCTGGAAGAGAGAAATCAGCACGCACTGGAGTACTCCAGGTTCAGAGTTCAGGGGAAAAAAATATGAAGAGACTCCCTCCTGCTGTGCCACCACCGCTGGAGGAGAATTTATGACAGCCATCTTCATCAGGGAGAGAATAATTAATGCATTTGGACATGCTGTGTCACAAATGACACTTAATGTGTCATTAAGAGTATTTATCCTCTGCAGCTCAGGGGGAAGTGAGGGGGAACTGGATTGGATGTGCGGGGGGGGGGGGGGGGGGGCGCATCCCTCTCGTGGGAGCCTGCTGGGCCTAATGGTTCGTCCTGATTTTTTTTCCTCACTGTTCTCAGTTATACACAGTGGGCATGAATTTTACCCTCCCTCCATGTCTCTCCGCCTCCCTCCATCTCATCCATCTCTCTCCATCTCCCTCCACCTCCCATCATCTCTCTCTACCTCCCTCCAACTCCCTCCATCTCATCCATCTCCCTCCACCTCCCTCTACCTCCCCTCCATCTCCATCCACCTCCCTCTATCTCCCTCCACCTCTGTGGACGAGTGTAGCCTGCTGCTTGGTGCCACCTCGATGTTTTGCGGGAACTGTGGCCGTCAGAAGCTGGGATGCAAAGCTTGCCAGGAGTCACGGGCATGTTCCGGCTCCTCTTCGGCTGAGCCGCAGTGTGAAAACACCTCCTGCCCAAAACCCCTCAACGGTGGGGCTCCTGAAAATGTTCTAAAAATACTGACTTTCCCCAGACCGGAGAGAGCGTGTGAAGCGTTTTTTAACAGTGGGAATTTTCCGCTTTCATTAATCTTCTAGAATTAACTGTTAATGAGCACATGGCTTTTAGAGGGATTAATCCCAAGATTTCTTTGAAGGAAGAAAAGTACAAAAAAAAAAAAAAAAAACTACCTAATCAGACTATGGTTGGTTGATGTGTCATCAAACAGAAAATGTTATGTGAAAACCTTCACCATCAAGTAAGAAACCTGAAGAATGAATGAAATCAAAACCAAAAAATTGAATTTACAAGTTTACTCTGAGCTCACCATGACTTTGGGAAAGTATAGTCACACATCAAATCTGCACTATTATTTCTCAAAATGGATCAAATGCCTGACTTCCAGTCATTTGATAGATCACTCCCCTCACAGATGCAAATCCCAAATGTCGGGGTGTTTACTCTGGAACTCCCGGCTCTGCAGAGCCACGTTTTGGATCCCACCGTTCTCACCACGTGAGGGTCCATCAGACCTAGTCGGAATAATGACAGGGTGTTGACTACTCCAAAGTGGATTGGGCATGTGCACGGGTCAAAGGTCAGCACGTGGGACTTAGTGCTGGGGGCTTTTGTGGGAAAAGAACGAGCAGGGGAGCTGAATGACAGGGGAATGGGAAAGGAGACCCAACACTCAGCACACGGAGCATTTTCTCTGAAGTTCAGCTCGACCTTGTCTTCCATCAAAACACTCCACTCCTCCTCTCCACCTGCACGCCTCTTCCCCCCCAGCGCTCTTACATTTTCCCTCCCTCAGTACCTTTCAGCTCATGCCTTTTTCTCCTGCATTTTCCTTCCTGTGACAGCACAGCAAGAGTCCCTATAGCACTGATAACCTTCATTACATGGCAGGAGTCCCTACAGCACTGATAACCTTTATTATATGGCAGGAGTCCCTATGGCAAAAAAGATATACACAGACACACATGCGCACAACATACACATGACACACACTCACAAACATGCATACACACACACACACACACACACACACAGAAACAAAACAATCCCAACAGTGAACATAAGGATTTGTGACTCAACCCAGAAAGGGGGAGGGGCTCATGCTGGCAGTAAGAGACCAATTAAGAGTCATCTGTCCATCAAGAGTGACCTCTCACCTCCTGCTTCTACACCGCGACCCACAGGATCTCAGGTGGACAGGAACTGGCAGCTGCGGCCCAGTCCGTCCCCCTCAACCCCGCCACTTCAATCCGTGCGTCCGAGTGCAGCATCTGCTCGCGCACTCGTGAGAAGCAGCTAGCGCATCGGCACAGCGCAGCTAGCGCATGAGAAGCAGCTAGCGCATCGGCACAGCGCAGCTAGCGCATGAGAAGCAGCTAGCGCATCGGCACAGCGCAGCTAGCGCATGAGAAGCAGCTAGCGCATCGGCACAGCGCAGCTAGCGCATGAGAAGCAGCTAGCGCATCGGCACAGCGCAGCTAGCGCATCGGCACAGCGCAGCCAGCGCATGAGAAGCAGCTAGCGCATCGGCACAGAGACTCACACCCCTGTGGGGCCCCATTTCCTTTAATGCTACGCTGCTTCTGTCACTCACGCTTACAAACTTCATTTCTCCAGGTCCCAAACCAAAAAAAAACCAAAAAAAACAAACAAAAGGACAAGACTAAACAAAGGGATAAACACGGCAAGCCGAACGCGGCGCGTGCACGAGCCCCTGTCGCGTTTCCCGTTCAGGGGAGCGAGCAGCTCTCGGAGGAGCGAGAAGGATGAAGACGGCTCTCTTTCCGCTGGAGCTGGCGCCCGGAGCACAGATCTGCTCGGTGATACGGAACATCACAGCAATGCGGCTGGCGCTGTAACCCAAAATCCCACTTCTGCCGCCGACCGCCTCCCCCCAAAAAACCACACGGAGCTCATCCCAGCAGACCACAGGCACCCGTAAGGCGAGCGGTTTGGGCCTCGCCACAGTGAAACACCGCACTGGAAAAGCATCGAAAACATGCCCTCGCGTGTAAATGACTCGCACGCACGCAGCGACTCATTCACCCAGAACACTCTCGTATCATACATGTACATACACTCAACCTCAAGTCACGCCACCTCACGTGTAGTGTGTGAGCACACAGCTAATGCGGGGGAGAGCTCAGGGATGTTAAGCAAGAGCAACACCAGCTCTCCTCGAGTCCGGCCAAAAAAACAGTGCCCCAGAGGCGCTAATGCGGACGGAAGATAATTCTACCCGGGAAGGTAAGAAAAAAAAAAAACTGACATCGTTGTGCAAGGAAGGAAAATGAATTATAATTTACAGCAGAAAAAAATGGTTCATACAATGAGAGGTTCTGAGGAAACAAGATGGATCACAGTAGGACTGTAGAGGGGATGGGGTGGGTGGGGGGGGTGAAATGAACTAAAAAAGAACAAGTCATTTCCTCCATTTGGGAGAAAGGAGCTGCTGTGTGTGCCAAATGATGCCTGGCTCATTGTTAAACATAGCCTTTGATTTTCATTCGCATTTCATTCCCGACTGCTATCCTCAACAAAAAAAGAAAAAAAAAAAAAAAAACATGAATCAGGATTTCGAGAGAACGAGGATGAGTCATCGAGGCTGCTAAGAAACTCACACACAGACGTGCACGGGCATATACACACACACCATCACCATCAGTCACACACGCACGCACACGCGCACACACACACATGCATGCGCACGCGCAACCATTCCAAAGTTCTCGTCCTGGAAAGGAAAACAATATATTTATTTAGTTCATGTACAGAAGCACGCAAAGGGGAATGACTCACTGTACCAGCCTGAACAGGGATCGGCTTACCGACCGTGCGCGGACACAGAGGTACACAGACGGGAGGGCGGGGTTTTTTTGCCGGGGGGGGGGGGGGGGGGGTACTGTGGCAGGAATGTAGGACTCCAGGACCCACTAAATTAGCAGGACCCGGAGCGACCATAATGTCCGCACCAAGGCCACATCGGACACACAGAGACGGGCTGGCACAAACGTGCAGTGCCAAAACCGTATCTGAGGAATGAGGGTGGAGACGCCCCATTTTCTGTCGGGGGAGGGGCTGGCGCTCAGCTCTGCTCAGTCGCACAGAACATCACAGCGAAAGGCAGCGAACGCCGTGACCAAAATCCCACATCCACTCCCCGGCAATCTCCAAAAACACACACCTGCAAGGTCTATCAGGCCAGTTATCACCCGGTGAAAATGACATCAGCAAGACCAGATCTAAAATAAGTATGTTAAAAAATTACCAAAGGTACTTCTCTTTCTTTAAAAGAATCTTGGATCTACTCGAACAATGGTATGGCAACATCATTCTGAAAAGGGACAACTATTTCAGCAATGAGCAGGTAGTCCACAAACAAACCTCATAAAGACCTTCACAGTCAAGACCCTATTAACGGGCTGTAGTCACAGTTAAACTAAGGAACGGCAAAAACGTTTTTCATTTACATTTGCAGAATTGAACAGACACTCTTATCCAGGCTCTTGGCACACGCTCTAGATGCAATCCACTGATTCAGCTGGGTACTGTACTGAAGTAGTGCAGGTTAAATGCCTCGCTCAAGGGTACGACAGCAGTGCCCCACCTGGGGATTGAATGCACAGCCTTCGAGTGACACACCCAGGTCCCTGAGCATTGTGCTACACCTGACATTAGGCTGGCCAATCCGGGAAATCGCGGTTACACAGTGGAGTTTTTGGAGGGCTTAAAAATGGACTCCACCAAGCAGAGCATGCCAGTGTAAAACTGCACCACTTTGTCCTTCAAACTAAGCATTGCCTGGCAGATCACAAGTATAAAGAGTGGCTGGGAAGGTCAGGAGAGTTTTTTTTTTTGCAAACAATTATGTATCTTTTGCTTTTAAAAATACTAATCCATATAAAACAGTACAAGTAGTCTGGTCAACCAGGAACAAGAAAAGAAGAGAAGGGCAACAAGACAACGACAGTTACAAGTCCATTTCAGCGCTGCAGCTTCAACAGGGTTAGCACGATACATCAGAGTCCAATGCAGTGTAATTTTTCAATGGATTCAATGTCAGTTGGCTCAGTCTTGCACCTTTATTTCTTGGTGACTGATTCTGTATTTTCTTATCATAGAAATAACAGGCAGATACACTTCTCTCACTGAAGTCAAAACCAAGATGAGGTGAACCGGGTGGGACGTGGGGAGGCAAGATAATATGGTCAGCACACCTTTGTTAAATGTCCCCTAATTACAACCCACCTTTTCTGAATTAACCCTTTGAAGAGTGGGGGGTTTTTTTCTAACAAAATTCTAAGTCAGTGTTCTAGAACTCCATTGCTTCGATTATCAGTTGTGATTGTTACATCAGCATTAGAATTTTCAGTTAAGAACATTCTAATCACGTGTGTGACCTTACACCTTTAAAGGGTTAAATATCATGTTTCTGGTTTCCTTTGCGTATTGAATACGCAATATAAACACAGCACAGTTCCACAAGAGCCCTTAAGCATTTTTGGCTTTTCAGCCTTTAATTGAGACTGTTTTACAATGCAATATTGTGGCCCACATTCTGGTGGTCTGTAGGGGACAGAAACTAGGGCAAGTTTTGCTTAAATCACAGCTCATCAGTGTTAACTATAATATGCAAAACTGAACTGGCGTCTTATCAGCCAGAACACCAGCGAGACAGAGCTTCCCAGATTACTGTAGCATTTCAGCATTAGACAAGAGGGACTGAACAAACCTCAATGAGAATAAGACGGACAGGGGAGATATTTTAGGCCTGTGAAGCAGGAGATGGAAAAGTAAAGCTTTTAAAACATACTGAGTAGAGCCCTGGCTGGACACAGAGTCCTTCAGTCTCAGCCACAACAAGGATATAAACCTCTTTGAAAATACACTAAGTGCACTAAATAAAAAATAAAAAAACTTAAATATGTGAGGGGACTTTTGTGGAGTTCGGCTGATGAAGAATTCAGACTCAGAGGTAATCACAGCAATCACACGGCCCAGAAGACAAGGGCTCTCTCGGCATGCAAATGGGGCCTGCCTGACGAGGGAGCGCATCTATATTTAAATCAGCATGAGCTGCAGAGGGAGCGCTCTGAGGTTTCAGATGCCTTCAGTATTCACGCAGAAAAGCTGGGAAAGAAAGCAGGGTGGCGGAGGAGGAGAGTGAGGGAGGAAGGGAGGGAGGAGAGGAGGGATGGAGGAGAGAGGGGGGAGGGATGAGGAGGAGAGAGAGGGAGGGAGGGATGAGGAGGAGAGGAGGGATGCTGCCCTGGCTCCATCACACCCTGAGAAGGCAGACTAAACCCAGAATGTGCGAAGGCTCCGATTGAAATCGCCGTTAGCATTTTAGGCCCTTATTAAAGTAAACAAGAAAGCACCGCTGAGCACACCGCTATCTGCCCGTCTGTTTCACAGCCGCCATGGAGACCGAGCGAGCGAGCTTCAAACCACACTCTGAACCTTATCAGTGCAGCTGGCGGTATGGAAAGGAGAAAACATTATTTCTTTTTTTTTAGGCGGAGAGGGCTGGGCATGGAAAACTGGGATTAATCCCGAGCCTTTTTAGTCCAGCGTGGAATGTAATTTTCCTGAGATTTACACGGGTGTGCTGTGAAAAAGGGGTCAGGTTGTGAAGTAACCGAAGGGTGTTTTGTGTGAATCTGCAGGACGGGATTGGTGGTTTATATTTTTCAATGGCTTACATTTTTTGTTGGTTGGATTTATGGAGGTTTAGCAATGCTAAATCGCACCTAAGCCTAAGTGGAGACTATTCTTGCGCGATGTTAAGAACTATAGACACAGCGCCTGAGCGTTTCACATGAAGCCCCAGGGCAGTATTTCTGTGTGAGATCCAAGACAAGCTCCCGATTATTATTGGTCACATATTAATTGACACAACTAATCAACAAATGCGTTCGAGAAAAAAAAGAACCTTGTTCGAAATGCTGGTGAAAAACAGACAGTCCTTTTAAAACAGTGAGTATTCTACAGAATGGTTACTGATATCTAATTTATGAAAGTTTTAAATAAATATTTAAAACAATTATCCATCCCTAGTCTGTTAAAACAGCATAATCCTGTATACACGGTGTCCTGACCTGTGACCAATCAAACAATTCATCAGAGGGATTGAAACCATCATGCACACATGCACATCGCACACACACGCACGCGCACACAAACACACACGCACACACACAGGAATGTTCCGCAGTGGGGACTATTGCTAGGATTCCGAGCAGCCTCTGTGCAGTACTCCAGATTGAACATTTTTCATATCCGAAATGGCCCCTCTGAGGCTTGCTGCTGTACCCTTCTCTATGTATCAGCCTGTTACCCTTTAACCACTACTGCGCCAGAAAAAAGGCCCACCGACTCCATTGCGGCTCTGTACCATTTTCAAAGCCGTGCCAGCTAACGGACGCCATTACGGCTCTGTAGTTTCAGGGCCAGGCCTGCGGACTCCATTATGGCTCTGTCGTTTCAGGGCCAGGCCTGCGGACTCCATTATGGCTCTGGACGGTTTCACACCGTATCACGTAGGAAAGCTCTGAAGCCACAATTTATCTGGCGTGGGCAATATGACAAGGTAGTCAGGGCTGGGTTTGTGAGCATCATACCAAAACTGTGCCAGCTAGCTGCAGTAAGGAGACAGCGCAAGAAGCTTTGATCGATAGTCTACAGAATGTAACTACCAGTTTTGCCGCTGCATTCCTCTCCTTTGTAGGAATACAGGTGTTAAAAAGTGATAACTTTCGACTTGACAGCAATGCAAATCTTTCCATGCTTCACAAAAAGAAATTGTGTCTGTGTCCAATTTGCCTCTTTAAAAAAAAAAAACCTGCAAAATAAATTCAAGCCAAAAGCATCAATTTTCTTCACAAGCTTTTTGGAAGCAAGCCAATAGCCTACATACATATATTTTTCAAATGAACGCTTGAAATCCCATTAACTGTATTTTTTTTCCCCCTGTGCTTCAGATGTCAACGATGGTGAATCCATCGCAATCTATTCAAGGTCATGTGACATGAAGAACAAGGACAGCACTGTCCGGCTGGCCTGGCGTGAGTCCAGCCCGGTTTGGCAAATGCTCGGTCCCGGCTCAAAACCACGCTGCAAGAAGGGGCCGCGAGTCATTAGACGAGAGCGATTTACCGCCAGAAGCGGCCAGGGCGAAGCCGCTTAGGGTGGGTCGTTACTGAGGTTTTTTTCTGTCAGTCGCCGATGATGAGCGACGGGGACGACGCTGCGCTCGACCTCATCTTTAGCCGCTTCCCCATTCATTCGGGCTCGAGGGCGGCCCTCCCAAAAAAAAGAAAAGATACGCGCCGGCCCAGCCGAGGGGCCAACCAGCAGCTCCCTTTTCCCGCTAGCACCGCGAGGCCACTGGAGAGCCTCTTTCAATCAATCTGTCATGGGAGGACAATGAGGACCCGACGGAGACGTGCGAATCCCCAGTGACCCGAAAAGTGGCACTCAGACAACGAAGAATATACGGGTCAACTCGGCTGTCGGCCTGCGATTTTTGCCTTTGCGTGACTGTCCTCTCCAATTCAAGGCTCCGCCACTGAGGTTTGTTCATTTTTCCTTCTCTAAGGGAACGTTCTTTGCAGGACCCACTGTTGCTCGGTTGCTCCACGAGAGAACGTAAATAAATTGAAAAGGGACTGACAAAAAAGGCCTACTTTCAGGGGATGCGTCCCCACATTATTCCCGAGTAATACAGATAGGGAGGGCAAAGTGGAGCTTTAGAATGTCGCCAGCAGTATATGCACGTGAACTCGACAATGCATTTCTCACAGAAAACGTAGTTTGTCCACTTTTTTACTTCACTATAGTGGTGATAAAACTAACAAGTAGTAAGTGCTAGGGTGATATTATCCTTCATTGATCGTCGAATAACGCTAGTATGTTGTAGCTAGCACGATATAACAGCACTAACCCCCCAAAAAATGAACTTTAACGGTACTAGTTCAGTCGAACATTGAATTTGGAAGCATTCGATCATAGCCAGCGGCACCGAAAATTTCAGTCGTACCCTCCATAAAATCAAAAAGTCCCAGTAGAAGATCGAATTAAATGTTTAAAAGTGATATATTTTCTGAATCGTTATCAATTTCTCCTGCCCGCTTTGAGTGAAACTAAGCGATCTGAACATACAGTTGCTATGTAAATTACGTCAGAAGGATTCAGCCTTGTTGTTTGCTACCTAAACTTCACAGCACACTCGAATCCCTTAGCATGCTTGTAGCATGAAGTGTCTACTTTCAAAATCCATTTAAACCATTCACAAATGACTTGGGACTTTGAAGTTATAAATCGGGATGTATCAAGTGTCCAGTGAAAATACGGACCTGGCTAAAAGTCAGAATTCTGAGAGAACCAACTGCCATAAATGACCGCTTAAAATCAACCAGTAAGAGTTATTATGATGTCACTGGTTCAGAACCCCATAAATGTAAACAGTCGAATGTTCAGTGAAATCTGCCGGTTTTCGGTGCCGTCGGAGTCCCGATCTTATCATTGATGGAATTTTGGGAAAGTGCGAGTTAAAAGGCCACAAAACAGCCAATATATCACATTAATATGCCATATATGTACGATCGCTGGTCACAATACGTTAATTTAAGGCTAAACTGGTATTTTAATCACAATACTTATGTTAATTTCCGGAAATAAATTTTTCGATTGTCCTCCCTAATACAGACCTATTCTTGTTTAGTTTTAAAATGTCTCAACTTGGGGCACAGGGACTTGGGTTGGTCATGAGGGCACACACATTGCTCTCTGACTGCGGGAGAGAACATTCACTAACCAAGCCAAAGACTAGCAGCCCCAGAGACGAAATTCATGGGGACCATAAAGGTCACAGGTTCAATTCCCAGGTACACTGCCGTTGTACCCTCGAGCAAGGTACTTAATCTGCACTGCTTCAGTACATGAATTGGTATAAACAGTATATAAATAAATCCAGCTGTATAAATGGGTGCAATTTAAATGCTGTGTAAAAAGACGTGCAAGTCACTTCAGATAAGAGTGTCTTCTAAATGCCGGTAATGTAATTTTACAGGGGGGGGGGAGACATAATGCCTTCCTAAAATTCCACTGGTAGGCCACAACAGAGGACCTGTTGAAGATGAGCTGAAAGACACATTCACACCTAGCCCCCCATCTTACATGCAGCAGTGCGCCTTCCATTCCCGAATTTGCAGGTGTGAACCGCAGGGTATTTGACATCTGCCTACACAAACAGTCTGTGCCTCGGGCCATTTTTAACCAGCCGAAGGACCCCGGGCCTTTCCCTGCCATTGAGGCTCGCACAATAGGCGTCCATTGAGATGCACGCAATCCTTCTGGTGCCAGACTCACCTAAGGCCCTTTGGCTCCTTTTACAGGCAACTGTGCCAGGCATTCAAATTCAGTGCACACTGCTGGGGCCAACAGAGCTTCATTCAAAGAAAGCGAATCTCTGCAGTTGCACACGAGTGCAGTGGATTTTGGAAGACACGAGTTAGCTCCTGAACATCCCTTATGGAGCGTGACATCACCCTGGCTCGTGAAGCAAGGAGAGTGCGATTAGTTCCCTCAGCTGGGGGGCCGCCGGTCTTCAGCTCGGTGGGTTAATCATACCTCTAGTCCTGTGGAGTGGCCAGGGCTCTAACCCCACCGCAGATCCACCCCCTATTACACAAGCGCTCCACAAGCTGAACAGCTATAAGGAAATTGACCTGCCAGAACAGATGCATGCCTAACAACACTGAAACCTTTTTTTTTCAGGACTAGCAAATAGACAACCCCCTTTTTTTTTTAATACTTAGGGAGGTTTGGAGATAGCTGTATCAGCTCGGACGCAGCTGCATCAACCGCACAAGGTCAAGACCGACATCCATCGTGTGCGTGTGTGTGTGTGTGTGTGTGTTAGCGTGGCGTGCGTCCAATGATATTCCGACTGAGCCGCGTTTTGTTTACCGAAAAAAAGAGACAGGAATGCTGGGGCTGCCAGTAACCGCCAGGGCGGGTGAATCACTAAAAACGTTCGCCATAATTTGCCCTCCGGCCCGAATGAGAACGGATTTCTGTCCAGCAGGGGAAAATTAAGCACGATCACTTTGCAGAAACATCTGCGCCGAGAGACCGAGTAAAAGTCGGTGGCGTGGCACATTCCGCACCCTGGGGTATACAAGCGACGGATGCAGAAGGCATCTGCTACAGATCTGCATTTAGTGCAGTACTCACGCTTCTTCCCCCCCCCCCCCCCCCAGAGGTTATAGTGTGTTTTTGTTATGGATTGAGCCACATATGCAGTGATATAATGATGTTAGTTGCAGCCCTTACCAAGTCACCAAATTATACAATTTAGCACAGATTTAAGCAAACCAAGGTCATAATAGTAAACCAACATGTTTTATTTATTTATTTATTTATTTATTTATTTATTTTTACAGGACATTTCTGACAAAGAAATGAGCAGTCCAAAGTGCTTGGCAGTGGAATAAAAAAACTACATATAAAAATAAGGATAAAATACATACATACGAAATCAAAATAATAGATAAAAATGGGTTTATACTACACTGACATGGTGTACACACTTAAGCTCAGCACTGCGATAGGGACACTGGTATCACCGAGGCTCATAAGACCCCAGAGCTGTAAACGTGCTGGAGAGTAGAAGAATCTCAGCCATCCCATTTAGCACTAATCTACACCCAGCTGTGTCAGGAAGTACCAGCCCTCACACCACCTGACCTCCAAAAAATCTGACAGCAGGCTCTGCCTGCCCAGCTATTCACAAGGTTTAAAACATATTTTTCTCAGAAAGAAAGATTTAAAAAAAAAAAATTTATTTGCGTAGGTCATCAAGCATTTTCTGTGAGGCGTGATGGCGTGTTGAAAACTGCGCAAGACTTCCTGTTCCACAGAGAGTGGACTGATGGCTGACCTAGGAGATTTAAATCTGCCCCGTGATAGGACAAAAAGGGAACTATCCGCCTTGGGTAGTGAAGGCAGTAATAAATTAGGGAATCTGTTCTAATCGACTTTGATTTCCTTTGAATTTTTTGTGATATTTCAACACCAATAAAACCACAAGGTTTGAAAGAGCTTCTTACGAATAACACGGAAAAGGAAGAAAGGGTTTCAGAAAAAACATTTAAAAAACAGCTAATAAAACCTAAATAACAATAACAATTGTGCCACTGTTTCATGAGCAGAACAAAAACAATGAGAATAGTTGGATAATGAACCAAATTAAACACCACCATCAAAATGGCTTATATGATGACAACCTCTGAAAAATAACAAGAGTCCATCTAATTCCCAGTAGCAGAAGACCAGAGTGGCCTTCCCAAGAAAATCACAGCAGGTTAACCGCAGAAAGCAAATAGATTACATTTTATACATCTGGTTCAAGGTCTGTAGGAAGTTACAGGTTTGGACTGCTGATCTAGAACCAGTTTAGCTTTTTTAGCTAAAACTGAATACTGTTAGGATATGGATAGGGGAAACCCAATCATAGCCCAACTGCCCTACTCTCAGGTGATTTATGAATAACAAAGTTATCTTGACACCGGCCTGCATCTCAACACCCCGAGAAATCAGATGGGAAATCCATTTAGAATAACTTCCCTACACAGCATACATACAGAACACTAAATTAAATCAGTGCCCAGAGGACATCCATGATCACCGATGCCCGCCTGGCTCTCTGTGAATCTTTGACAGGCATACAGCATCCATTCCATTATCACGCCCACCAGAGAATTCAAAAGCTGACGACTTAATAACTGCCCTACTCTACCCAGTCTCACATCCGCAATACTCTGCTGGGAAAACATACTTCGCCTTTGACAGCACAGGATGATAATAAAGATGTTGAACTTTCACAGCACAACTGAGATGAAAATAAAATACTCATGCTTATGTACAAGTGCACCATGGCATTAAGGCACATTGTTGGGGACCCTTTCTTTTTTTTACCCTTTTGAAGAGTAGGTTTTTTGGAATGTTTTTTTCTGTTTAAAGACAGTGTTTTTAGAACACCTAGAAGCATTTTATTTGCACGTCTATTCCTGATATCGAGAATTCAATTTTAACTAGTTTAAATAGGAATTTGTTATATCAATAATTGAAGTTTAACTAGTTAAAATTCAATTCCTGATAACCAAGAATTCAACTAGTTAAAATGTAATTCTTGATAACAAAATACATATTTTAACTAGTTAAAATTGATGTCCTGGTATCAAGAATTCTAATAATTAGTTAAAATTGTTAAGTTCAATAAAGGCTCAAATGGCTCACCATAGCTTTCAATTACAAGTAGCGATCGTTACATTGACATTAGAATGTCTCACAGCAGTAATGAACCACTCCAAACCATAAATAACCAATACCAAATCGCAGCATAACTGCCCTTTCTAGCCATGTACATTTTTAAATCTGTTTAAAAGAAAAGCAACAGGCTTATGCCTTAAACGCACCAGGCATATATCATACGTGCTGTTTATCTGGATCTGAAAAAGTAAAGAAATCCTAAGACAGCATTCCTTTGTGTAAGATTTTGATAGGGCTGACAGTATGATGATGATTACGGGTCTTCGTATTTGCTGAAAAAATTAGCCTACTAACAAATTTACTTTCAGTTCACGATTCGCGATTGTAGAATATAAATCTTAATATAGATTTCATACCTTTTGCCTTATAAAATATCTGGCAGGATCTAATTTATCGCTTGAAGGAATGTCTAATCGAGAACATTTAGTCATACCGGGCGCAATGAAAGGCAATTCGCCCGCAGCCCGATTTTGCACGAAAATCTATCCCGCCGACTTTCTCCAAATAGGTTTTAATCTCATTTGACCACCTGATTAAATGAAGGATTATAAACAAATGATAGGGAACATCTCTTTTTAACATTGCCTGAACAACATTATTGCATTTAGCCTAAATTAAACGATAGGTAATAGGGTAAGTGATTTTTTTTGCTTGGGTTCGTTTCAGTAAACGGGAGAAGTTAATGCACGGCAATAAGCCGAGAGGTAATAAACAACTTTGGCCTTTCAAACACAGAGTAGGCAGGGAAAGACCGAGGACTAGAGATACCACGCGTGGAACTTCGGGAAACGAAACTGTAACCTATTAACATTATGTAGCCTATATACTAGCCTACTTAACGACCTTCATGCAATCAAATTATTTCAGAGACTGCCTGCAATATTCACAGTGACACTGGTTGATAAACCTGGAGTTGAGTGTTCAAAACAATTAAGGTAATTTAGTGAAAAATGATAATTTGCGTGCAGTATAAGACTACATAAAAAATAAATGCCGATAGTGGCAGAAGCAGTTTTATATTACCATGTTGAAAAATACGGACTAAGTGAAAACAATAATATTGACAGTTAGCTGGAAAGCTATAGCCTACCAGTTTTATTTAATTATCCCTCCGTGGCCCGTCAAATAGCCAGTAGGCCTATTTCGGCAACGAAAAGCTCCATTTCCCAATAAATCCCATATCCTACTGTACTAGAACAAAACGACAAGTTACCCGCACAATAGCCACATCCGGCACCCCTAGGTTCCAATTAGTCTGCGTGCTCTTTTCAACAAACCGAATTTCGCTCCTCTCAGTGTTTCCCTCTAATCGCGAGCAATCAAAGCAGGAATTCTTCATAAATTATACAATTTTGCCCTGTCATCCATCTTAACGTCGGAAATAAGATAAACTTTGGCAACAAACAAGCACCCTCATTTAACTCTACAGGATACGCCGTTAGTAAGAAACATGGTGGATTACAATGCACGTTAGCTAATAAACCAACAAAGTATCTTATAATTACGATCCTGGTGGCCTTGTTAAATACGAATTATGGAGCTTGCTATGGGATGGCACGTAATTATTTGCAAACAATGCCACAAGACAAAGTCAGAAAACCGAGGAATAGAAAATAATTACATTTCGCAAAGAAAAAACACAAACAGTGCCTCGTTAGGTTGGAATTCAAGTAATGGTTAGGCATGCCCAACAAGAACGGCGATGTTCGTACAGATTATACAATTATGAAATTGAATGTAACCCAAACGCACACGTAGTTGATACAGTGAAAAAGCCACACAAACCCGGCTTAAAAATAAATCAGTGCATCAGCATTCTTACCTCAATATAGCCAGCCAGGGCAGGCACTGCAATGCCCAGAATGAGGACAGATATCATCGGGACTGAACCCATCTTTTTGTCAGGAATCAACCCCTTTATTAGCTAGCTAAGCTTAGTCAAAATTACCCCCGGGGTATCTGGAGAGTAGAGTTCCACAAAGAGAAGCAAATAGACAATGGTCCGGGAACAGCCTCTGGTTTTCGTGCAGCCAGCTAACGAGCTTACATGAAACCCTTGTTTGCGTTGCTGGCTTCCCGAGCTATCAATAGAGCTCGGCTCAAAACAGTGCGTGTCGGAGGCAGCGCTGCTCAGTCCAGCCCCTCTCTGTCTCTCTGTCTTACTGAACTGACTCAACGTGCCCAAGCGCGCCGCCAGGCGCCTGATCAAAGCTTCGCCGGAAATGATGTCGCTTCAAAGCCACGCCCTTCAGTGGTCATCCACGAACGTGATTTCGCCAGCCTCCCTCCCACGACACAAACGACGGCGTATTAAGCAGTAAAAGGTTCCGGTGGTTCTCTCTAATGCTGTGAATATGCTCAAGTCCTTATATAGCAAACGTGATGTCAATGTAACTGCATAGTACTGATTGATCATATACCCATGTGAAGGCTTTCCTGGAGACTTTCAAAATAACTGTCCCAGCTGTTAACAGAGCATGAGTGGGCATCCAGTGTTCTGAGGAGAATGATGCTGACATTGTCTATATGCCCTGGCCTTGTCAGACACCAGATCAGAACCCAAGCTCTGGGATATTCTTGAATGACGCCTGAGACAGAATCTTCCACTTCAGTCAAGCATGCGTGAGTTCATTGGCTTTCCTGGAGAAGGAGTTGTGTCACAGTCCTTCCGGCACATTCCAGACGCTGGTAGACTGGCAGACTGTATGGCACATACAGGCACGTGCCTGTACGCCCCAAGGCGAACATCAACAGCAGGTCACAATTGAAACCAGGTGCAGAGTGGAAAGACAGCAGGATTGGGTTTCTGAGCATTGAAAATGAACGGTGTTCTCGCTGCCAAAAAACCCCTTGTGTTATGGGGGGGGGTGCACTATTTACAATGCTGGAAGAAAACTAGCCTGGAACATATTAAAGAAACTGGGAAATGTCAAAAAGGATTCCACTACTCGAGCATGATCTCCCCCAAATCCCTATGAATTTGCTAGGAAGACAGTACAGTAAGATGGGAAGAGAAAAAACATGGAGGTGAGAAAGAGAAGACAGATGAAAGGATGGGAGAGTGTTCGTTAGGTATCAAACATCAATAATGTGCTAACCTAGGAGATTGAAGGGGAAAGACAAGTAACATGTTAAATAGGCCAAGGAGCTCACAAAATGATGAAGGGGATTTTTTGGGAAAAGAAACAGGGGAATTCAGAGAACAGTGGCAGTAAAGTAAGCCTCAGCTCCAGCTTCCTGGCAGCGGTTCTCTGTGCCTTCGCGGGCATCTCCACGCAGACCGAGGACAAAGCAGTGTGGGAGGGAGAAACTGGCAACAGAAAAGGAGAAGAAGAAGAAAAAACAACCTGCCAGGGCTGAATGCTGGAAGATGACTGACACAGCATACCGGGGGGGGGGGGGGGGGGGGGGGCGCAATACGTTCGCAGATCGCCGAAGGCGGACATCACGCCACTTATTACACCAGCATCCCCATCACGCACACCCACGGTCTAACACAAATAGAAATAGACCGCCTTTCAGATATAGCACCCTTATTGATTGGCAGTCCCGGGTTGTGGAGAGAGGAAGGGCTGGAAGGGAAGATGGATGTCGCTTGTTAAGTTTCACTGCTCCCATGCGGGTGGACGGAGTTCACATTTAAATGGTGATTAAATGGCGACTCAGTGGGAGCTTTTCTTAAAACAATCAGACAAAACACAGGTAATTTCCTAAGGGAAACATTTATTTTGGGTAAAAAATACATCCCTTAACTAACTATAAATAAAGCCACTAATAATTAAATTTAATGTTCACTTTTGGCAATGAGTCATCATCAGTTTTAATCAGGAGGACAGATGGTGGCTTGAAATATATAGTCTGAGTAAAAGCGTGGCCAGTTCCCAGCCATTCCCTATGAGGTTCTGTCATTGGTTCTGGGGTGCGATGGCGGTTGTGGTGGACTTATGATGGTTGCATTAATAATTCATCCTATGGGCTCATGATTTAAGGACAGCTTGGGAGAGACTGGGAGGCCGCAGAAGGCCATGCAGAGGAGAGCTCTCGGCAGCCAGAGAGAAGAACCTGCCAAGAAATTAACTGGCTGCCTGTTGTGCTAAATTATTCAAAAGTAAAGTACTTTTATAAAAAGAGCAGTCAAGGTGCAGGGGCGGGGTGCGTGTACACAGGAGGTGGTGCTTTGGCTGGAATTTCAGCAGTAACACCGACACGGAGGCCATACGCTCGTTCAACCGACGACCGGTTCCCTCCGGGTCACATGACGTGAGGAGACCGGGAAGGGCGTGGCATCGCCGCTTTTCGCCGCGGCATTGGAGCGGGCAGGTTGGCAGCCTCTTCGCCAGGAGGGCCCGATTGAGATCGAGTGAAAACTCCGCCCAGCCGCTACGTCGCCAACCGACCAGGTGTCCCTAATCGAGCGTGCCCAGACTGGACTGTCACTGAGCGCTGCAGTCTGGTTGCTCGATAAGCTGGTCACATGACCCTATCGCTGCGCAAATTAAAACACAGCACCGCGCCAACTGCTTTGATCACGCGGAGAATAAAAAACACTCAAAGCGCCCTGCTCATGGTTGACAAGGCTAGCCTTTATCCACACCAGGACTCTGATAAGCTGTTTTCCCAACTTTTTTTCAGTGTGCCTTCTTTGTTTTAAAATCCCTTTTCCTCCTCATTTTGGAGTACCTAATCATATTTTACCAGAGTTCACCGCCACAGCCTTGAGTCGGGACAAACCTGCTCTTTCATCAGAAGCACATGATGGCGACCGCCGCTTCTTGTTACATCAAAAGTGAGAAGCCGGACTCACAAAGACATGAGTTGGAGGAAGATACTTCATGTGCTAATCAGCAAGCAGACTCATGGGAGTCCAACAGACCAGCAGTGGGTGCTGTTGCACAGTGAGTTGCTGTCCTTGGCACTCTCCTGCCGTGGGCAATACAAGCTAATTGCTGCCAACCACAGTCAGTACTGGCATCAACTGGATTTGATATTGGACCATGGCATCTATCCATCCATTGGAACAGTGCCTTAATAGGATGACTCACCCAGCAGCCTCCACTGTGACTTTTCATTAGCTTCAGTAGTACTACAGTAAACACTGAAAGGGTGTCAAATGTGGTATATAACAAAACAAAGTCTGAATTTGCTGTTTAGATAACAAGTTCTAAATACCAACCTAAATACTTGGATATTCTAACCTAAATATAGGACTATTTTTATGGTAACAATGACCATTTCTGAACGTGATTAATTTAAATGTCTCAGTCACCAGCATCCTGCTTTCAAATAACTTGAAAACACAAATATTGACAAAATTGAATTATTATTTTTTTTGAATCTCCTAAAGCTTATGCTCACTGGTATGTGACCATGACTGCATCAAATGATGTGAGGCAACAGCCAGAATGAATAAACATGGGAATCAGTCTACAGAAGCATCACTTCACAGTCCCTGTAATCTGTGTGTCTGCTATCTTAACGAAGCTTGTGTCAGCTGGGGAGAACGGTGTTAATTAGTGCCATTCAACACTGGGGACTGAAGCTGAATTTGTTGGATAAAGGTTATTCTGAGAGGGGAGAGGGTACTTTTAAAAATTCACCTGACTGTGTTTAATTGAGTCTTTAAATACAGTCAAATGAAAACTAGGCATATTAAACTGGGGGGAAAAATTGCAGTAATTTATGTTGCCTAGTCTGTAGGGCAGCTGACTCTCAACCCACATACAATGTGCGACAGTGTAGCACAGTGGGTTAGAAACAGCTTGTATTTGAAAGGTCACAGGTTCGATTCCTGAGTAAGAGACCGCCATTCTACCCTTGAGCAAGGTACTTAACCTGAATTGCTTCAGTACAAATCCAGCTGTATAAATGGATACAATGTCAAATGCTATGTAAAAGTTGTGTAAGTCGCTCTGGATGAGAATGTCTGCTAAATGCCTGTAATGTAATGTAAAAGTTGTGTAAGTCGCTCTGGATAAGAACGTCTGCTAAATGCCTGCAATGTAATGTAATGTACAAAATCCTCTGTGCAACCAGGGGTTGGCTACCTTGCCATGGGACTCTCTGTAGTGATCTGATCCCTTTCTGTAACCCACTCTGCTTTCCCCCCATCTGACTGAAGTGGAAGAAATACATACAGAGGGAAGACTACACAATCTATGCGCCAGAAAAATGAATGTGTAAAGCAGACTCTGTGAGAAGAAGCGATGCGTCTGACTCATCATACCTTCAAACGGCCAAAATTCCTTGAAAGACTGTTTTCATTGGTGCCAATTGCTTGAGGGCACACAGATATGGAGAGCTGTAACTGACACTATTGTGCTTCTAAACTGTCCCTTTGTATTTCTGCTGCAAAACAGCAAAGAGCAGCCAGTGGCAATGCAGCTGAGTGTAATTCACGTGTTTAATACACGGGTGTGTCCAGTGGATAGGAGCGACCCAAAGCAAAGCCAAATTTCCCTATGTGCTGATAAGTCTGGGAGAGGCCAGCATGACACACCTCCGTCCCTCGGGAATATTCGAGTGCAGAGCCAATGCCTGATTAAGGATCACTTCATGTACTTACCACAACCCTACCCAGAATTCCCGGAGGACAAAGATATGTAATGCAAACCTTCACCCAGACTCATCACATATGGGAAATTTTTACCTTGTTGGGCTATTATCACCCCAAGCATCAGACACACCCATGAAAGGCCTTAATTAGACAGCTGCATGCAGTCACACGGCATCACCCCCCCCCCCCCCCCCCCCACCCCCACACTTCCTGTTTGACTCAAGGTGCTGATTTCACTGTGAGCGTGGCCTAGGGATTCGTTTTAATGCTGATTGGGAGTTCGCGCCATCACCACTTCACTGACAGTACGGCACATTTCCAATCACCGAGTTCAGCTCAAAAACAAGTTCTCTATCCACATCTTACAAGAGCTTGAGGCTATTTTGGGCTGTGTGGGTCAATACCTCACTCCCTTTTTTTTCTCCACTAAAGCAGGTAGATAATTCCAAGATCACAGTTACAAGTTTTTCTGTGGATTAGGATAAGAATTCTCCACTTAAAAAGGTGACTTAAATACCCTCCTATACCTGTTGTTACTCTTCGAGAGTCCTTAAAAATATCCTTAATGAACAAAGGAATGGACACGATGGCTGTTTTTTTAATTAAATTGGATTATGTGGCAGTTATGTCAGTTGCGTAACAAGGAAGAATTCTATATTTCTAGAAAGTTTGCTTTCTGTGTTGTATCTCAGTAAATGTATTTAGATTTGAGTGCCTCTACCAACATATGAGCAGCTGGACATTGTGAGTCAGTACCATTCCCACTGTTAGCCAGGAGATTTCCCTAAGGGGAAGCTGATAAACATGTCCTCAAGAGGAGATGCTAACATTATGACCTTCGTCACATGTAAATTTACATTTCCTTTGGCATAAGATGGGTTTTTGTAATTATGGGGTCAATGTGGATTGGATTTCTAAGAATATTAAGTTCTATGGGATCTCTCAAGCATTTCCATGAGTTTAACTTAGCTTTGTGGTTTCCTTCCATTTCTCTCTGTACATATCGGAAGTTCAAAGTTGCCAAGGACTTTCGTAAGACCCCTTGTAACACGTAACCCACGGTAATGACGGGGAAGAACCAGAGACTGTAAAAAATAACTTTGAACTTCCGATATGTACTAAATACACTGATCAGTTTGGCTATAGTGCATACTGCATAGCAGTGACGCAGAGCAGGGAATTCCAACCAAATAACGCAATATGCTTTTCCCATGTTTATAACATCGACGATAAACAAATACAATTCTGAGAAACTATTCTGCTGTTTGCGAATGGTATCTCAAAAACGAAACCCACATTCGCACCATTTTCTTCAAAATGAGCGTATGTCACCGCTAGAGGCTCCCAAACTAAATGGAAGTAGCGCGGATTTTCATTGGCTAGATATGATGGCTGGGAAATGGCGGAATACATCGTTCGACCATTTAAGAAAAGATATATTCCAGATATTAAGAATTTAATTCACGCAAGGTGAAAAAGCGGTAAAGCGCACTGATTGGGTATTTTCGAGCGTTTCAACTGGTTTGTGCCTTTACTAATCCGTTTCACTAAACATATATTTATCTATTTATTTTTCAAATACAGGCACTCTACCAATCGTAGCCAAGACCCTATTCTGTTACTAGGAAGATTATGTTAATATATGCAATGCAGCCATCTCTGCAGCTACCATTCTGAGGTAAGAACAACTTGTCCGTTTTCAATTAAAACATTAAAAATTGATATTGTTTCTGCATCAAACCCGAAGTTTCATCGCCAGGTCATAATAGAGTAAGTATCTGTCTGAGTTTCGTGGCTAGTCGTAGCAGTTTGAGCTGAAGAATATAAGCAGACTTCCTTGGGTCTTTCGAAGCTGGTTGTTGTTTTAGTCCCACCCAAAATGGAGATTTTCCTTCCTTGTTCTGCAGCAGAATCGGGGCTGGGCTCAACCAGAAGCGGGGACGGGTGGGTCTATTCCAAATATTTGGGACTCGTATAAAATTCGGACACCCCCGTTTTAAAAAGAAGTGCCTCGTAGACCTTACCATCTCGGTTCACACCGTACATCTTGGGGATCGGGGTTCTGTTGGTTTTAAACGGGATATGTGGCTACTGCGTCGCGCTTGTTTCCCGGGTTTTTGCCGCTTTGATTTTTGTGGTATGGTCCAGTTGGGACTCCGAACCTGAAGGGTCAAAGCAGGGGGGATGGGGTATTAAAATCGATGTCAACCCGGGTTTATATTTGTACCCCAAAACAGCACGGTGTTTTCCACAATGCATTACCAAAGTACCGCTGTGCACTTTTGACTCCATTTTCATCCGTGTATGCCCGTACACACGCGCCCTCGAATCTTCAGTACCCCCACAATAATATTAGACTGACCGTTCTGGGCGAGGACGCGATTGCTTGCTGGTTTATATTAGTTTAACGAGAGCTAAGTAACATAGCCTAGCCCTGCAAACTTTGCAAATGTTCGCTGACGAGAGGATGCGATCAGGCGAATTTATGAAATCGGAAATATAACCACCAAATTGTGTCATGTCATGCTTTATGGTTGCAGCTGATTAGCCAGCCTTAACGCTAACGGCAGTTTGCAATGCAAAGCAAGACCTCCCTATTCAAATTGCAGCACATAAAATTTTATTGCATGAAAAATGCTAGCTAACCAGCCTACTATAACCCTTCTGTTGGGCCCTTGTGATGCCAGCTATAGGGCTTTACTGCCACCCCAAAGGCGAATCATACCCTCATAACCCGCAAGTAAGCTGTCTTTTTTTGCCGAGCTAGTAAACAAACGGGTAATCTCCTCGCTTTGGAAACTTCATGTTAAATGACACTGCAATGTGGCTGACTGTACACGATGTAACCACTTCCCTTAAGAAACGCGTGGAAGGGTACTGTAATAAATTAGCGACCCAACCAAGGCTTTTAGGTTAAAACAAGCGACTGTCACTTCTGTCATCTGGTTGCTAGGTGCAGTTATCTGGTTAGCTAATCCTTACATCATTGAACATATCACTAGCGAGCCACCACCTGCGTACCCTCGACCCCGGTGGTCAAGGAGGTGAAGAGCACACAGAATGTATACAACCATTCTCACAGACTGAAACAGCTGTAGTTTTAATTTCGGCATCTTTTTAAAATAACTCTGCTCCACAGCTGCGGATTGTGGTTTATTTCAGTTCACGTTGCTTCTACACCTTTGCACACCTGTCATCACACCTGTGTGGGTAGTTGGCCTTAGTTTCCGGGTTTTTGTTTTTTTTAACAGTGCATGCAGGAGAGGACACTCACCCTCTGCAGGTGTGCCAGGCATCAGGTGAAGGAGGTGACGGCAGGTCTGCCTGGCTGGGGGGAGGGGGGGGGTTGCCATGGAGACCAAGCAAGAAGCATCCCCAGTGTGGAACCAGACAGCAAACAGCGAGCCAGGCAATGGCACACAGGTCTGTGCCAAACCTCACCAAAATGACCGAATGATCGTGGCGGACCTGTGGTCTCTGGCCCGGAATGCAGTGAGCTGTTGTAGTACTGGAGTAAAAATCCAATCCGGGAAAATCGAGCTCATCAGTCATCATGTGATTTGTGACAGCTTTGATAAGGGGCAATTTCCTTGTCCGTTAAACGCCTAAATGCAAATTAAACTGGAAATTGCCACAACTTCTCACTCGCTAAAAAGCTATAAATCCACCTAGTCCTTTTGTGTAATTTGTATGAGCATACATGCAACAGTATAATTACATAGAACGTCCCACATACCGGTAGACAGGTCGTATATATTGACTGGGGGTATCTTGGGCATGATTCTGTGGGGTGTGCCGCAGGTGCACTTTGAGGGTGGCACAGTGGCGCAGATCCTGTACAGCGGAGAGCAGCAGGATCGGGCGCAGCAGCAGGTGGTGTACACGGCCGATGGGAACTCCTACACCTCCGTGGAGTCGGCCGAGCACACGCTGGTCTACATCCACCCGGCCGACGGGTCACAGGTGAGCCTCACCTGGTAACCGAGGGAAACGGACACGTCTCAGGAGTGCTGATTTATGATCATTTTACTTTTTTTGCTCATAATGAGTGAGAGTTAGGAGGAGCCAAGATCAGCCATTCCTACTCCAAGATGCTTTATTAATATGGGCCCAGATCACTCGGTGTCTCATCTAGGATCTGTTTTGTTGATTGGCTCGTAATGGACCAGGCTTGGATATAGACCGGAGAACCTGTTCTTAAATCTGGCACACGTACTCCGAGATGCTTTATGAATATTGACCAATATTTCAACACTTCTTCTGTGAGGTGCCTTTTTAAATATTGTTCCAATACATCAGCACTCCTTCTTTGAGATGCTTTATGAATATTGGCCAATACAACAGCACTCCTCCTTTGAGATGCTTTATGAATATGGATCCAGGCCACTTGATGTTGACCTTGAGGAGTCCTCATTCCTGATGATGTCATTCTTCTCTGTCACAGGCTGTGTTTGCTGACCAGCCCCAGGTGGCATACATACAGCAGGACGGCACCACGCAACAGGTGAGTTTCCTGTGCTGTGATTGGCTGATGGCCGTCCTTACTGGCTGTGGGTTTGATAAGGGATCACACAGGCAGAGAGCCAGGCCTTCCCTGTGGGTTTGATAAGGGATCACACAGGCAGAGAGCCAGGCCTTCCCTGTGGGTTTCATAAGGGATCACACAGACAGTGAGCCAGGCCTTCCCTGTGGGTTTGATAAGGGATCACACAGACAGAGAGCCAGGTCATCCCTACTGGCCGTGGGTTTGGTAAGGGATCACACAGACAGAGAGCCAGGCCATCCCTACTGGCTGTGGGTTTGATAAGGGATCACACTGACAGAGACCCAGGCCATCCCTACTGGCCGTGGGTTTGATAAGGAATCACACAGGCAGAGAGCCAGGCCTTCCCTGTGGGTTTGATAAGGGATCACACTGACAGAGACCCAGGCCATCCCTACTGGCCGTGGGTTTGATATAGGATCACACAGGCAGAGACCCAGGCCATCCCTGTGGGTTTGATAAGGGATCACACTGACAGAGACCCAGGCCATCCCTACTGGCCGTGAGTTTGATAAGGGGTCACACAGGCAGAGACCCAGGCCTTCCCTACTGGCCATGGGTTTGATAAGGGATCACACAGACAGAGATCCAGGCCATCCCTACTGGCTGTGGGTTTGATGAGTGAACGCAGGTGTGTTTGTTTCCCTGTCGCCGCAGGTGACCGTGCTGCTGCCCGGCGGGCAGAACATGAACCCCGGCAGTCTGCACGTGCTCAGCAGCGTGGCCGACGAGCCACAGGCCTTCCTGGAGCCCGTGTCCCAGGTGAGCCCGTATACAACTGCAGGCCATTAAATTTAACAAATATTTATATTGTTTTCTGTGGCATGCTCCACTCTAATTTTCAGCACATCATGGTGAATATTTATAAATCGTGAATCTGCTCTGTTTTGCATTTGTCGGTCAGGTGTTTTGGGGAAAATAAACCGTGTGTCTCTTGGTGTCCACAGGGGGCGCTGTCCTTGTCCAGTTCCGCTCTGCCCGCCTTGGCTGGCATTAGCGATTCGGCCGCCAGCCCTCTGGGGGCTACAGACTCTACCGTGGACTCGGAAGACGAGGAAGACGATGACGAAGGGGACGAGTCTGAACTTGACGACTGGGAACCTCGAGCCGCACAGCCGTTCAACCCTCAGAACCTCTGTGAGTGATGATTGGCGAGCCACTTGGGATAAAACTGTTAATGAGATGAATTATTCAAGAGGCAAAACTCTTGTGTTTGATGCTATTTTATATCGTCGTGTTTGTACTGTGATGCCTTGTGCTGTGCTGCTGTTTTGAGTGACTTGCTCCGGGATATGAAAGTACAGGGAACACAACAGCTGCTAACCTTTTATTTCTATAAATAAAGCATACAGTTTGGAGCGGAGCTGCTGTTTTACAACAAGAACTCTCTTCCCTCTCGTAGCGACAGATGTAGAGCAGGAGTAAATGCAATTACAGTTGGTGTTCATTTAAGTAACTGAAAACGGATGTGTTAAACACATGAATGTTCTCGCAGACTGTATTATAGTCCTTTTTTGTGTTTCTCCTGAATTGCGTGTGAGCTGTGAATATTTTTGCAGACTGTATTATAGTCCATATTATGGCATTATCATATTATTATATTATTATTATGCAGTAACTGAGGTGCGGCTCTGCCCCGTTTCTCAGGGTGTGAGGACTGCAGCAGCGCCAACGCGTCCGCGTGCGTGAAGCACGGGCCCCTGCACCCCATCCTCAGCAGGCCGGTGCTGTCCAAGGCCCGCGCCAGCCTGCCGCTGGTGCTGCACGTGGACCGCTACACGGGCGGCGTCTTCTCCAAGCGCCGCATCCCCAAGCGCACGCAGTTCGGCCCCGTGGAGGGGCCCCTGGTGCGGCAGGGCGAGCTGCGGGACGGCTACATCCAGCTGAAGGTGAGGAGCGCGTGTGCCCTCGTGCGCACGGCCTAAAGAACACATCCTCCTTTAATGTGCTCCAGTCTGCAGGGACAGAGAACGGGGCCTCAAAGTGCAGCCTGGCCCTCTCTCACGCTAGGCTCCGCCTCTATCAAACTAAGCCCTGCCCCTTATGGTGGGCTCCACCTCTCTCACTCTAGGCTCCGCCTCTCTCATGCTAAGTCCTGCCCCTCATGGTGGGCTTCACCTCTCTCACTCTAGGCTCCTCCTCCTGTCAAGCTAAGCCCTGCCCCTCATGGTGGGCTCCACCTCTCTCACTCTAGGCTCTGCCTCCTATCAAGCTAAGCCCTGCCCCTTACGGTTGGTTCATGTCACTCACACTGGGCTCCGCCCCTCTCCTGTTCCCAGGTTTGCGTGCAGGACACGGGCAAAGAGGGGGAGAAGGCGGAGGACCTGTGGGTGGAGCTCTCCGACGAGGAGCGCTGTAACTGGCTGATGTTCGTCCGCCCCGCCCAAAACCACCTGGAGCAGAACCTGGTGGCCTACCAGTACGGGACGGACATCTTCTACACCACCATCAAGAACATCCAGCCCAAGCAGGAGCTCAAAGTGAGTGTGCGCTTTGCTCATAGATTGTATATACCACCCCCGAGAGGTGTGTGGCAGTGTTGGGAATGTGTCACTCATAACAGAGGCTCCCTGTGAGTCTGTTGATTGGCTCGTCTGATGGTCTCCTCCTCTGCAGGTGTGGTACGCTGCTTCCTACGCGGAGTTTGTCAATCAGAAGATTCACGACATCACGGACGAGGAGAGGAAAGGTGTGTCTCGCTTCCGGTTTCTTCCTTCTGCGTGCATTATCAAAATGAAGTTTTATTGAAAAAAATGGTCATTTCCAGTAGTAATCCGCTCTTCTCTTAGATGGGGACAGTACTCTATAATGTTGTGCTTGTGAACAGGAGACCTGTTGCAGTTTGTATTCAAGAGTGGGGAGGAATGTTACGCAGATGTTTTAATGCAGAAACGGGGCTAAAGTGGACGGGCGGTAGCAGAATGTTGTGGGAGTGGCGGCTGAGAGGGCGATTGTTTGCGGCCTAAATATCGTGGGCTGTCACGCGCTGTTACTCGTACAGTAATGCCCCGCCCCCAGCTCGGCGGAGACAACGTTCCCGCCCCCCACAGCTCGCCCGTGAAACGTCTGCTGACGAGTGTTGCAAAATGTCGCTAACCGCTCGGCGCGAGCTTTCCGTCCATTCGTCCAGCGGACGGATAGTTCAGTGCACGTAACGGAAATCCACTCTCTGCTCACGGTCCCCCCCCCCCCCCCCCGTCTGTCGCCCGGCGCAGTTCTGCAGGAGCAGGAGAAGAACTGGCCGTGCTACGAGTGCAACCGGCGCTTCATGAGCTCCGAGCAGCTGCAGCAGCACCTCAACATGCACGACGACAAGCTGGACCTGGTCAGCAGGTAACACAGAAAAGCCTTCTCCCTCAATGACTCCAACTCCCAGCATCCAATGGGTGTGCACTGTCACAGAGCCAGATACAAAGATGGTTTTTGGCGATGGGAAATTGTAGTTCACTTTGTTAACATGTTTCGGAAATTAAAACTTCATTCAAATCCTGCCCCTCTTGTCTCCTTGCCTAAATATATTACGTCTCTTAAGTCTTTTCCTTTTAATTTTCCTTTATTTCATACCAGGAGCCAATTTATTTGCCCGTTTATGTACTTTTTGAAGAGTTTCTTTACTTTCTTAGAGTACATGGGTCAGAACTGCACACAGTGCTGTAAAAGAGTGAAGTATCAGAGGCTACTGCCCATGCATAATGGTCAGTTTGCCTTCATCAGGGTGTAATTATGAATTGTGGTTTTGACAGTTGTTTTTTAAAACGATCCTGTTATTTCACCCAGAGCTAGGGGGCGCGGTCGAGGGCGGGGCAGGAGGCGATTCGGGACAGGGCGGAGACCGGGTCGTCCACCGAAATTTGCGAGGCTAGACGTGTCCACAGAGAGTACCGAGGACAAGATACAGGTGCGTGACTTTCCACAAACCCCAAAATACCTTGTGTGTGTCTGTCTTACTGCCCTCCATCCTGTTCCACTGAAGCAGTGGTTCCCTAGCATCCTGTAGATTTCCACTCCAACCCTAAATTGGCACTGCTGATTCTACTAATTAGCTGCTCAACATTATCTCTACCGGTTGAATGAGGTGTGGCTTTGTTAGGGTTGGAGTGAAAATCTGCAGGAAGGTAGATCTCCAGGAACAGGGTTGGGAGTCACTAAGGTACAGTGTGTCATTTACAGTGTGTGCATGTGTGTGTTTGTGTGTGTGTGTGTTTGTGTGAGAGAGAGTGTGTGTGTGTGTTTGAGTGAGTGTGGGTGTGTGTAGCTTAGCCATCCACTGGTGTTATAAAACTCACAGCTGAATTCTGAAAATATTCTCAAACTGTCTTGTATGCTTTGATCTGAACTGGTCTCTTTGTCATTTGGATGTTTAGGAAGTAATATTTATTGAGAGCTCATATGTGAGAGCGCCCTGTTTTTGCGGGCGGGGCTGAGGTGCAGCTGCGCTCCCCTTTTTGAGATGGTGTTACCCCTGCTTGTGAAAGGTGTGTTTGAAACGCCGCCCCGTGTTCCAGGACCTGCTGACGCTCCCGGGCAAGAGGCCGTTTGGGGAGGGGTGTGAGAGGACCCTGAACGGGCTGAAGGGGGCCGGTTTGGGGACGCAGGGGGAGGTGCCCGATGCGGACGGCCCACTCGAACCTCAGGGGGCGCAGGCCCTGCCCGCCAGCGGAGACCCTGCCCCCGACGCTGATGCCCCGCCCCCAGGCACCACCGACGCCCCTGAGCCGGCGAAGGAGGACTCGAACCCGGGAACCCAGCCCGACCCCCACCTCACCTCACAGGACATGCGACGTGCCAAGAGAATACGGGTATGACCTTTGACCCCTGCCTCGTGCCCCCCCCCAAACTTACACCCCTCCAACAATGTGCTGTCCTCTGAAATCTGTCAGTCAGGTCTAGGTTTTTAGCAACGTTTCTTCTCCTTGACCACAGTTTGTCTCTTTCTCTCTCTCCCTCTCCCCCCCCTTTTCTCCTCCTCTCTCTCTCTCTCTCTCTCTCTCTCACTGTGTGCTTCCATTAAAGATGGATTTGCAGGTGGGTGACAGGTGGCTCATTAAAGTTGTCATTTTTAATCACGCTTCTGTTCTTCCCCACTTTCATAAGTCTGAGATTCTCCCGTTCCATCCCAGCTTTCATCGTCCTTTTTTTCCTCTTTCGGTTGCATTTATTTGTGTTGTTATCTTTGCTTTTCATTCACGCTGTGTGCATAATAATCTCATATGCCTGTAATGTAATTTGAATCGATCAGTTTGGCCACAGCGTAGTATAGTGTGATTGTAAGAACAGAACTCAAAAGGATCTCTGAGAGACTTCAACAGCAGAAAATAACCCTCAGGACTCATTCAGCTGTCTGACCTGACATTTTCTCTTTCTTTACAGTGTAAACAGTGGGTAATGATTTGAGCTGAAATGGATGGGTCGAGTCTTTCATTTTAAATCCACTCCAAGCACATCTGTCACTTTTATTTTTTTTTTTTTATAAACAGCATTTTTTTTAAAGCTTTTCTCTGAAAATGAAAGCAATCAAACATGTTTTCCCTGACAGCCGGCCTTCCAACACGTGTGTTTGATTTTCATTTCCCAGGAACAGAAACTGAATAAAAGAATATAATTAAGTTACTTCCTTGAGCAAAAGCCCCATTTCACTGAGAGACAATTCAAGCCAAATGTTATTTGGAGTGAAATTCACTTTATTCAGACTGGGGGGAAGCGTAGAGGGTTACAGACAGAGATTGCATCACAGGACAGAATGTGTCATAGGGAGGATTCATGTATGAGTTTGAGAGAACATTAATAGAGAAAATGAAAGGAGGGTAGATCAGGCAGAATGGGGGTGGGGGGCAGGGTAGGTCAGCATGCTGTGGTAAGATGGGGGGGTTTCAGAATGAATGTACTGTGGACACGTATGGGGGGGGTCTGTAGGAGAAGGCTCTTCATGCTCCCAGCTGTGTGTTTATATTCTCAGGATGAAGGAGGGGGCGGAGTCTCCTGATCTAAGCCATAGATGGCAGTAATGAAATAAACCAACATACCCACAGTGATAAGGGGTGGGGGGGGGGGGGGGGGCACAGAATGGTGGTGACGTCTCTTTAAGACTGCTGTCCTGTCGCTCTCCCAGAATGCAGCGCTCCAGCACCTGTTCATCAGGAAGTCGTTTCGGCCCTTCAAGTGCTCGCAGTGCGGCAAGACCTTCCGCAACAAGGACAAGCTGGACCAGCACCTGCGTTACCATGGCCGCGACGGCGGCTGCCCGCTCACCTGCCAGGTGTGCAGCAAGGGCTTCCTCAGCAGCGCCGCCCTGGAGGCCCACCTGCAGCTGCACGCGGACCAGCGCACCTACTCCTGCCTGTTCTGCGCCCAGGCCTTCGACCGCCTGGACCTGCTGCGCGACCACGTGGCCGTGCACCTGGTGGACGGCTGCTACACCTGCCCGTCCTGCCGCAAGAGCTTCACCGACTTCGTCCAGGTGAGCCGCGCGGTGAGGCCCGCCCGCCGAGCCCAGGCTCTGCTGGCTCCGCAGCTTCAGCGCCGCGGTGAAGTCGGGTTTCAAACCAAACAACCGCGTTTCAGACTTTTCCTGCTTTTCTTGAAGACGACAAGGGCGGCAGTGTAGCATAATGGCTAAGGAGTTGGTCTTATAGCATAAAGGTTGCAGGTTCGATTCCCCGCTAGGACACTGCCGTTGTACCCTTGAGCCAGGTACTTAACCTGCACTGCTTCAGTATATATCCAGCTGCATAAATGCATGCAATGTAAGTCGCTCTGGATGAGAGCGTCTGTTAAATGCCTGTAATGTAATGTAATGTAATGACTGGGTGAACTCATGTGAAAGACGGTTGTAGACTAGCCCCTGAAAGCCCAGCGACTCTCTCAGACGGTCCTCCGTGACCTTTGACCTTTGACCTTTGGTCTCTGCGGCTCCCCCTGCAGGTGAAGAAGCACATACGCAGCTTCCACTCGGAGAAGGTGTTCCAGTGCAGGGAGTGTGACAGGGCCTTCTGCAGGCCGGACAAGCTGCGTCTGCACATGCTCCGCCACTCGGACCGCAAGGACTTCCTCTGCTCCACCTGCGGCAAGCAGTTTAAGGTGGGGGGGGGGGGGGGGGGGGGGAGGGGGAGGGATGGAGGAGAGAGGGAGAGAGTATTTATAGTTAAGTTATAGGGGGATTGCAGTTGCAATTAGCATTTGTTTAGCACAAGGGAGACACTGGAGACCCACTGTTTTTACTGATTTCCGTTCCACCCACAGAACCTGTGACATGAATAACCTGTGAACTGAAACACGCCGTAGCGTACTCTAAATGAGATGATTAACCCTTTTAAGGCTGGATTATGTAGGTGGGAAGTTGTTCCAGAACGCCAGGGTACCTTTTTTTGTCAATCCTGGCAGTGGGCATCACGGGTGCGTTAATGACTGCAGTGAGTCAGGACCGCTTAGCACCGTATAGCGCCATATTCGAACGGCTGAGGAAACGTGGGCTGTCGCGAAGGCTCTGTAACGGTCCTCCTCCTCCTCCTCCTCTTCCTCAGAGGAAGGACAAGCTGCGGGAGCACATGCAGCGCATGCACAACCCCGAGCGCGAGGCCAGGAAGGCGGACCGCGTGCACCGCTCCAAGACGCTCAAGCAGAAGGTCCCCACCACCGACATCGAGAGCTTCATGTTCAAGTGCCGGCTGTGCATGATGGGATTCCGCCGCCGCGGCATGCTGGTGAGGGGGGCGGGGGGCGGGGGGCGGGGGTGACAGGTGTGACAGGTGTGACAGTGTGACAGGTGTAACGGGTGTGGAGGTGTGCCAGGTGTAATGGTGTAACGGTGTAACAGGTGTAACAGGTGTGACAGGTGTAACAGGTGTGACAGGTGTAATGGTGTGACAGTGTAACAGGTGTAACGGTGTAACAGGTGTAACAGGTGTAACGGTGTGACAGGTGTAACAGGTGTAACGGTGTAACAGGTGTAACAGTGGCGTTGGTGTCTGTGCAGGTGAACCACCTGTCCAAGCGGCACCCAGAGATGCGCATCGATGAGGTTCCAGAGCTCACCCTGCCCATCATCAAACCCAACAGAGACTACTTCTGCCAGTACTGCGACAAGGTGTCAATCAATCAATCACCTCAGTTCCGATGTGTTTCCTCAGTAGTCCTGCTTCCGTGTAGTTTTCATAATGGAGGAAAAATAAAAACAACTGCTTTACTTGTATTTTACATTCTGTATGTTATAGTTCAGAGTGTTTTTCATAGAAAGACATTGATAAGATAATGGATATGACGTATCAGAACACACCTTTCTCACACCTGTTCTCTCTCACCTGCTCCAGGTGTATAAGAGTGCCAGCAAGCGGAAGGCCCACATCCTGAAGAACCACCCGGGGGCGGAGCTTCCCCCCAGCATCCGTAAGCTCCGCCCCGCGGGCCCTGGGGAGCCCGACCCCATGCTGAGCACCCACACCCAGCTGACCGGCACCATCGCCACGGCGCCCGTCTGCTGCCCCCACTGCGCCAAGCAGTACAGCAGCAAGGTGAGGCCTGGCTCCGCCCCCATTCCACCCCGGCCCCGCCCCCATTGCACCCTGACCCCGCCCTCATTCCACCCTGGCTCCGCCCCCATTCCACCCCGGCCCCGCCCTCATTCCACACTGGCTTCGCCCCCATTCCACACTGGCTCCGCCCCCATTACACCCTGGCTCCGCCCCAATCCAACCAAGACTCCGCCCCCATTCAACCATGACCACACCCCCATTCAACCCTGGCTCCACCCTCATTCAATCCTGGCCCTGCCCCAATTTAACCCTGACCCACCCCAGTTCAGTCCTGACCACCATAATTCAAACCTGACTCCACCTTGATTCAACTCCAGCCCTGCCCTATTTAAACCCTGACCGTACCCTAATTCAGAGCCCTCTCTCCCCCTTCTCCCCCCCCCGTAGACTAAGATGGTGCAGCACATTCGGAAGAAGCACCCTGAGTACGCTCAGATGCCCGGCAGCATGCAGACCCCGCTGGCCACCGCCGTGATCAGCAGCGCCCCCGCCGTCCTGACCGCCGACGGCTCCACCGCCGAGACCGTGGTGGTGAGAGGCTAACGCCGCGCACGCACTCATACACGCGCGCGCCAACAGCATACACACACTCGCACACACACTCGCACACACACACACAGACTGCGCACGCTCGCCAACAACATACACACACTCGCGCACACACACACACACACACACACACACACTCCCCCTCTCTCTCTCAGATTCCCCACACATTGCCATAGATTCCAGGGCTCTTGTGTGTGTTCCTCTCAGACCACGGACCTGCTGACCCAGGCCATGACGGAGCTGTCCCAGACCCTGAGCACGGACTACCGCACCCCGCAGGGGGACTACCAGCGCATCCAGTACATCCCCGTCTCACAGGCAGGGGGCGCTCTGGCGCAGCCGCAGCACATCCAGCTGCAGGTCGTGCAGGTGGCTCCGGTGAGCGCTGTGTGGTCTGTCTGTCTGTTCGTCTGTTCGTCCGTCTGTCTGTCTGTCCGTCCGTCTGTCTGTTCGTCTGTCTGTCTGTCCGTCTGTCTGTCTGTCCGTCTGTTCGTCCGTCTGTCTGTCTGTCCGTCCGTCTGTCTGTTCGTCTGTCTGTCTGTCTGTCTGTCTGTCTGTCCGTCCGTCCGTCCGTCTGTCTGTCTGTCTGTCTGTCCGTCCGTCCGTCCGTCTGTCCGTCTGTCTGTCTGTCTGTCCATCCATTCGTCCGGCTGTCTGTCCATCCATCCATCTGTCTGTTCGTCCATTCGTCCATCTGTTTGTCTGTCTGTCTGTTCGTCCATTTGTCCATTCGTCTGTCTGTCTGTCTATCCATCCGTTTGGCTGTCTGTCTGTCTGTCCATCCGTTTGGCTGTCTGTCTGTCTGTCCATCTGTTTGGCTGTCTGTCTGTCTATCCAGGTGTTGGCCATCTGTCTGTTTGGCTGTTTGTCCGTCCGTACATCCGTTCAAATATCTGTTTGTCTTTTGGTTACCATGGAGATTATCCCCACGGCCTGTACCTGTCCCCTCTTGTTTTCTGTGAATGTAATGCACTTTTCTGTGTCAGGCTTTTAAAAATGTGTTTCTTCTTTACAACGCAGTACGTGGCCACAGCCCCAGAAATGATCAAATTCACGGAATGATTTGGCTTTGTTCCTTTAGGGAGATTGGGTTTTCAGTGATGAGTTGAGTATCTTGGTGACCCTTTACTATCTGTGTCTCAGGCCTCCTCGCCCCAATCCCAGCATTCCACGGTGGACGTGAGCCAGCTGCACGACCCCCACGGATACAGCCAGCACTCCATCCAGGTGCAGCACGTCCAGGTGACTGAGCCCGCCCCCAGCGTGCAGGGCTCCGCCCAGGTGAGACCTCCACCACGCAGGTGTAGCTTAAACCAGAACAGAGATACTGATTTGAATTTTCGGTTGTCATTTTTGTGAAAAATGTATTTGTTAAACATGGGTTATTAATTGCATTATTATTAGTTTTTCCACTGTACAAAAGATTAAGCAATTTAAATGCCTTCATGTTGTTGTTTGCTAGCATCTCTTGTTCAAAATGTATTGTTTTGCTCAAAAAGTTTTGTTTTGAGTATATCAGGCTTGATATTTCAAAATTACTGTATCTGCAGAAGGTCCCTGACTTCTGAAGTAACCTCAGAAGTTTCTTGGCATGCTTGTACAGTTTGTATGTGGTCCGGTATTGATGATCACATGACCGCATGAGTACGGGTGTGGTGTGCTCACAGGTGACTGGTCAACCCCTAAGCCCCGCCTCCCAGCAGGCTGGTCAGGATCTGAGCCCCGTCCAGCTGACCCCCGTGACCCTGGCCCAGAGCCACGCCTTGCAGACGCCCTCCTCCCAACAGCAGGGGGCGCTGCAGCACACCTACCTGCCCGGAAACTGGAACTACAGGAGCTACGGTGAGTCACTGAAGTTCAGGTACAGGTCAGAACTGACCGCTGTGGAACTACAGGAGCTACCCTGAGTTGCTAAAGTTCAGGTACAGGTCAGAACTGACCGCTGTGGAACTTCAGGAGCTACTGAGAGTCGCTAAAGTTCAGGTACGGGTCAGAACTCCCCCCCACGAAACAACGCGGCTTCCAGCTCTGACTCCTCCCCTTTTGGCCCCTCCCCCAGGGTCGGAGATCCAGATGATGACCCTGCCGCACGCCCAGTACGTCATCGCCGAGACGGGCGCCCCGGTGACCGCGAAGGGGGTGAGTGGGGGGGGGGGGGGGGGTCATCGTGTGTGCGTGATGCGTGTGAGTGCGTGCGGTATATGTGCTGCCCTCCCCTGGATAAAAAAACCGTCCCTTTTCTTATACACACAAACACACTCACACCATCTTGAAGAACAAAGAACAAAGTTTTTTAGATGTGAAGCTCCTCATGGACCTGGCTTGTAACTCATTCACTCATTCACACTTTCACTCACTCAGTCACTCACTCACTCGCTCACTCACTCTGTGCTGTGACTCACTCACACACACACTCACTCACTCACTCTGTGACTCACTCACACACCTACCCACTCACTCACACACTCGTTTTGCAGGCTGAAGATTCTCCACCAGGGGGAGCTATTAGCACTCATGGTGCTGTGCATCAGTGACACTGTGTCCTTGTTTCTTCTGCTAACAGTGTGACTGAGGGGAGATGACGTTCGTGTGATGTTTATGTGTGTTATTGGTGTCTCTCTCTCTCTAGTGTCAGACGCACTACGTCATTTCTGAGGGACAGGCGGAGCTGGACACCAAACCGGCCGCCGTACCCCAGAACACCCCCCAGGTGCACCCCGACCAGCTGGAGCAGCCGAACACCAATCAGCAGGCCACTACGCAGTACATCATCACCACCACCACCAATGGCAACGGAGCCAGCGAAGTCCACATCACCAAGCCCTGACCTAAGCCCCGCCCCCCTCCGCCCCTCAGGCTCCATCCACACCCTCTGGGACCGGCGTTTCGGCGGGAACCTACTGCTGTACCACCCTCTGGCCCGTCTGCCCAAACGGACATGGCCCCCGCCACAGGGTCCTGCCCCAATGCTCTCTCTATCTCTCTCTCTCACTCTGTCTCTCTCTCTGTCTCTTTCGCTCTCTCCCTCTTCCTTCCCCCCCTCTCCTGAACGACTGTGCCAGTCACTGACCTAGAAACTGCCAAGACTACTAAAAAACAAAAAAGGAACGCAAAGAAAGAAGGAAAGAAGCCGCCCGTGTATTTTTATTTATTTTTGAGGCTCAGCAGTTAATAATGTGGCCATTTGGTTTGATGCTGAGAAGAACTGCGTTATGTTGTTGAGAAACACTGGAAGGATTTCATTACGGTGCTGAGATCCTTTTACACAGGCGGGTTACAGCAAGAAGCTCCCTCCTCTCTCCCTTCCCTGCCCTCTCTCTCTCTCCAATTCAAAAGCAAATGTCCTTCGTTGCCATGACGACACGAGCAACCGACATCAAATGCAGATCAACAAATCACTCTCCTAAAAATGACTCGGATCTCCCCGTTCCCCTAGGACAGACCCCCCCAGCCTTCTGCAGTTCATTCATTATGAGGCCCATCCCGGTGAGAAAGTCCAGGGACTGAAGGCGTTTTGTCCAGCTGTTGTAATATCATGGCGGTGTAAAATTAGCAGGAACACGGTGAACCCGTACACAGTGGGTTTTTTAAAGAACTGCTGTGATGAATGAAGGCCTGTTCTGCGTCTCCATGGCGAGGGGCGAATGTTTGCCCCCCCTCCACACAAAGGCCTGTGCTCTCACACACACACCGCCTGCGCAAGGGGAACCCCAGTGAATGCTGGGAAATCTGCCAGTTTTCCTCGCCCCTCTCTCTCTCTGTGCTCACCTCTCCCAGGTGAAAGGAGACACTAAAAAAAGCAGAGGCTTGCTTTTACATCTGAGAGATCCAAGTCTCAGGATCTCGACGCCGGTGAAATTTGAGTACACTCCTGCAGATCACCGTGAATTTTCACCAAAATCTGACAAAGTATACAATCATGGTATTGCTGTGGTGTTGTCATTCCTTCTTTAAATTTGCCAGTTGCCTGCAGAAACATTCACGGCGGTTTGAGGGATTAAAGTTCTGCTGGTCATTATTATGGCCCTGGCCTGGTGTAGGCTGAGGACAGGCTGACCCCCCCCCAGGAAGAAGCCGAACACTGTCAGTGGTCAAAGGATTTTGGAGAAAACGAAGAGGAGAGTATTTATCAACACTGACTACGCTGACCAACCCACTTCCTGCCCTGTTATTGACCAATCACCTGAGGATTAAGGACTGACCGTAAGAACATACAGAACGGTCAGAAACCTTCGGTCGCGGGACCTGGAGGAAGAGGAGCGCGGTTTCTGTGCTCTGACCCGTTTGCTCTTCCGTACAGACGAGCCGGAGCTGAAGAAGTCCCGAAAGGGAAAACTGCTTTTCAGTATTTATTCTCCCGTCAGGCACGTGTTCTAGCGGGACGGACTTGTACAATGTAAAATAAAAAAACGTGTGTAAATCTGCAGACGGATTAGTTTCCTTTTCGGTGTACAGCGATTCCCACTCTCGTTTCAGGTGAACTTGTCCTGCTGTCTTTCGGTGATGGGGAAATTAAAAGAAAGAAATCCTTTTAATATACATTCTTTTTTTGTTGTTGTGGTGTTCTTTCAATTCACCGTGCTGTGTCTTTATTTAAATGACGTCCCTTGATAAGGTCACCTGGTGCTTTGCTGTGTGCTTGGGTGTGAACGGTCTGCTTGCTCGGGCTGTTTTCACTGGTCACGAGGTTCAGTTCTGCAGTTTAATCATGGCTTTATGGCAGGCAGCCCCGAGACGCCCTGCATATCTTAAGGTGAGGCACCTTTTGTGTCATCTGACCCCGTACATCTGAAGGGGAGGAGCCTTGTGCGTCTTTTGAAGGATGTTGTTGTTCTTGTGTCGCGCCTCCTCGATGAGGAAGCGGAGTTCCTTTTAATCCTGGCGTCTTTTTTTAGACACGTCCCGATCGTGCTGTTCTGAGGAACTTTGACATTCACACGTTCGTCCCCATGACGGTTCAGGCTTCTTCACTGCAGTTAAGATGGATCCGCAGCACAGATTGTAGCGAGCGCATTTAGCTTCGCGTTAGCACTTTAGTGATGCTGCATATGCACTCACTGGTCTGGGAAGGCTGTTAGCCAGGTTTAGCACTGTTGCTCATGTAAATCCGGTTGAATGCGGTATGAATCAGCTGCATTGCAAGACTGCTGAATGAGTGAATGTAATGTGCACAAATACATGTGCGATTGTAAATGAGGCCACTAGATGGCGGTAGAGTGGTGTTTGAAGTGGCAGTGAAGTGAGATTTACTGGAATCACGTTTATCTTTGTAAATGTCTTTCCTGTGTTAGAAGTGGTTAACTTGACAACCTGCTTTAGTGAAAGCTTTTCTTTTGGATAATAATAATAATCTTTATTTTTAGATGTACCCACCCATTGATTAAGATGTTCCAGTAAAATAGTTTGGTTAACAGTGACAAAGGCTGTGCTTAGAAAGCCTGAGAAGGGATGGGAAGAGATTGGGGTGACTCAGCCCACAAACAACTGGTGCAATGAGTAATCCTGAAAGATAATGCGCATAATTTCGCAAGCAGACGAATAAGACACACAGACCATTATTCAACCAATCTCCTTCTAGGACTGAATCGTACGTTAAACCGAGGAATTTGTTCAAATACATGATATGCCTGTATTCGTTTCATATTAGTTCTAGGTCATTATGACCATTGGGCCAACTTTAAATTTGCTTATCAACAACCCAAAAGGCCACCAAGATCCTGACACCAAAATCTGAAAAGACTGTTGACTCCGAAAACTGGTTTGTCCTCCAACAAAAAATTCCAACTAATTGTTGGCCTATTGTAATGTACACATTTCTGCCCAGCGATGTCTGATAAGATTGGCAGCATTCAGGTGTGTGCCAGTTTAGATGTGTCAATTTGTCCCCATCTAAGCGAGGTCTCAATGCTCTTTGTACGCAAACACGGAAGCTGGGAGCTTTGGAATAGAAACATTTGGCAGCCGTCTAGTTGATGCTGTTCAGCAAACGTAATTTGGCATCGCTGAATCAGCACGGCTGATCGCAGCATGTCCAGTACCACCAACGATGTCCCAAAGTTTGCCTCTGATAGCGGCTGTTGCCCAGCAACTGTTGGACCAATTAGGTTCACCCAAATAGACTACAGAGCGGTTGTACACCGGTGTGACTCCGGTTTGGCTTGGTCCTGTGTGCACACTGGCCCTGACAGTGACGGTGTGACTCCGGTTTGGCTTGGTCCTGTGTGCACACTGTCCCTGACAGTGACGGTGTGACTCCGGTTTGGCTTGGTCCTGCGTGCACACTGTCCCTGACAGTGACGGTGTGACTCCGGTTTGGCTTGGTCCTGTGTGCACACTGTCCCTGACAGTGACGGTGTGACTCCGGTTTGGCTTGGTCCTGTGTGCACACTGTCCCTGACAGTGACGGTGTGACTCCGGTTTGGCTTGGTCCTGTGTGCGCACTGTCCCTGACAGTGACGGAGAGCCGCTCGAGCAGCTGTAGGGCTTCCTCTGCGCAGCGCACCTCGACGGGCCGAGAGCAGGAACTTCCCCGCGCGCGACGCGGGAGGTGGGCGTGGCCCCGCCCGACGCCGCATTCCGCAGGTTCCCGACGCCCGTGAGCGTTGAGCTATTAAAGGGAGATCAATAGAGGAATGGACCAGACCTGTTTAACCAGCACGGCGAGCCGGGTTCCTCCTCCGCACTGACTGTGGGGCGGTGTGTGTGTGTGTGTGTGTGTGTGTGGTGCTGCCGCCGCCGCCGCTGCCGTCTCATCGCCGGGGTGAGTGTGGATGTGCGTACCGGGAGCCGGCTGCTCGTCCCCATGCCTCCGTCCGCCGTGATCGGGCCCCGTGGCCCCCACCGGCGCCGAGGGGCCGGCGGTACCGCCGCGGACAGACGGACACACAGACGGACAGACGGACGAGGCCCAAAAGGACAGGCGGGAGGACGCGGGGACTCCAGGAGAGACCAGCTTCGCTGTGGCAGGCGAGTCAAAGGGGGAAACCCCGCCATCTCTCCACCGGCTTGAGGACCAGGGTCTCAGGCTAATTCCGTCTCAGGGACGGTAGGTTTGTGAAATAAACTGAAACTCCGTTCTTGTGAGCTGAGAAACTGGCCTGAAGTTTCTGTGAGGGTTTCGTTACGGTGAATTGCCCGAGCTGTTCAGCTCGTTTTCCGAACTGAAGGAGTTGAAATGGGACTGACCCCATTCCAGGGGAGCATCGGGCTGTGGTTCTGGGGGATGAGAGGGTCCGAGGGGGGACTGAACTCACCCGGATCTGTGTTGGTACTTCATTAGTGAGGCTTCAGTCACCTGTCTGTGCACCTGTGTGTGTTCCTCACTAACACACCTGTGCGCACTCATGGGAAAGCACCTCATCACCTGCTGTAAAGACCAGCTCAGCAACATGATCCTTTTTTAAAATAAAGGAGTCAAACTTGCATGTTTACTTCTTCTCTGACACTCTGTCACCGTCTCTGCTTTAGAATCTTTTGTGTTTCTGTGTATGTTGTGATGACATCAGATCCAGTTTCTTAGTTCCTGATGTTTGTAGTGTTGTTCCCCATTCCGAGCGGTCATGCTGTTGGCTTGCTTAACATTTTTCTTTCCCTTTCTTCAGTAACTTGCTCCACTGTATTTGTCTCACAGCTCTCTCTCTCAGCCCCTTTGCTTTTCATCCTCCGTCTGCTTCCTTGTCATCCTCTTGCTCTGTCTCAGTATTTCTCTCTCTCAGTGTATTTCTCTTCCTCTCTGTCAGTGCTTTCTCTTTCCATCCTAGTGTGTTCTCCCTCTCTGTATCAGTGCTCTCTCTCTCTCCATCTCAGTGCATTTCTCTCCTTCTCTCTCTATCTCTCAGTACATTTATTTCCCTCTGTGTGTTTTTCTCTCCCTCCTCTCTCCTCTCTCTCTAAGGGCACATTTCTTTCTCTCAGTTCATATCTCCCCTCTCCCTCTCTCATTGTGTATCTCTTCCCCTCTCAGTGTGTTTCTCTCTCCCTCCCTCCCTCCCTCCCTCTCAGTGCGTTTCTCTTTCTTGCGCTGCAGGGGGGTGCTGGCCCCCTCCTGCGGGTGGTGCGCTGTAGTGCTGGCAGGGGAAGTGTGGGCTGTGTGCCAGGAGGAGGCGCCGTTGCACCCCTCGCTGTACCTGTGCCAGGTGTGGAGCCGGTCCCTGCTGGCGGGGGTCCTGTGGCTGGGCCTGGCTCTGTGCCTCCTCTTCCTGAGGGCCGTGGTCCGGCGCTGGTCCCGACAGGTGAGCACGGAACCCCGAGAATTTCACCTGACCGAGAGTTCTGCCGTCACCCTAACCGACCTTGCTGTCCTTCTCTCACTGCGCAGCAGGGGGCGCCCTTCCTGCAGGCTCAGGAGGTCATGAGAGACAGGGCAGCTGTTCAGCTGGACAGGTGAGCCATTACCTTTCAGTCACCCTGCACAAAGGGCTCTGGTCCCTGTTCGCTCGGGCGTGAGGAACCTTAGAAGGAGGCGTCTGTCAGAGAGGAAAGGGGAGATCTGTGAGATAAAAGGAAAGGTGGAGGCAGAGAGAGAGAGAGAGAGAGAGAGAGTGTGTGTGTGTGTGTGTGTGTGTGTGTGTGTGAGAGAGAGAGAGAGAGAGAACCATGGCCGAGAGAGAGAGACCTTAAAATTCACCCATTGTGGAGTTCATGAAATTTAATTCACCTGTGTCCCTGTCCCCCTGCTGGTGATGTCCTGTATCTGCAGTTCGCCCAGTGGGAAGAGTCCGAATGGGCCCATCCCATTGGCCGACGCTTTGATGGACAGCTTGCTGCTGTTCCTGCTCTCCGAGGCCCTGGAGGACCCCTGTCCTGCCCACATTCAGGCTCATGCTCACAGGCTTGAGGTCAGTCACTGGGGACGACTGGACAGGGTGGGGATGGGCAAGATTACTGTGGCAACTGATCTGGGATCAGATGGAGTGATACTGTTACGTACTATACCGTAACGCTGCACATTGTAATATTAAATAGTATTGTATAATTATACTGTTAGCTCTCCCAGTGTTTTTACTGGGTGTTACCTATGTAAGCTCTCCCAGTGTTTTTACTGTGTGTTATCTATGTTAGCTCTCCCAGTGTTTTTACTGTGTGTTAACTGTTGTCTCGTATGTAATCCATGCTGTTTGTGATTAAGCCAAAGACATTTTTCCACTCTGTGGACAATAAAGTTTCTAATCTTACTTAATAAAATATGCAAAAAAAGCACAATTCGTGCTTCACAGTCACAATAAATATAATTTGGTTAGAGTGAAGTACACATCCCATAAGATGAATAAGTAAATACAGTTTTTAAAGGTCTGATTCTGATTCAAGCTGAAGCTGTGTGATGAGGTGACAGGGAAAACTCCCCTCTCTGGGCAGATGGTGATGCAGACCCTGGACAGGGCAGATGTCCTGGGAGACGGTTCGAAAAGGGGGTTGAGAGGGAGTGAGGAGCACCCGCTGCTGACCGACACCCTGCAGGGCATCTGCACCTTTCTGCAACAGAGGTAAACCCATTAATGTGAGGATAACCTGCTAGCGTACAGATAACATTAACGCTAATGTGAGGATAACCTGCTAGCGTTCAATAACATTAATGCTAATGTGAGGATAACCTGCTAGCGTTCAATAGCATTAATGTTAATGTGAGGATAACCTGCTAACATACAGATAACATTAACGCTAATGTGAGGATAACCTGCTAGCATACAGATAACATTAACGCTAATGTGAGGATAACCTGCTAGCGTTCAATAGCATTAATGCTAATGTGAGGATAACCTGCTAGCATACAGATAACATTAACGCTAATGTGAGGATAACCTGCTAGCATACAGATAACATTAACGCTAATGTGAGGATAACCTGCTAGCGTTCAATAACATTAATGCTAATGTGCAGATAACCTGCTAACGTTCGATAACATGAATGCTAATGAGAGGATAACCTGCTAACCTTCAGATAACATTAACACTAATATGAAGATAACCTGCTAATGTTCAATAACATAAACCTTAACGTGCGGATAAGCAGCTAGCACGCAGATGACCTGCTCAGGTGTGGATAACCTGTGCCGCACTGAGACTCTGAGGGACATGTGCTCTTCCCCAGGGTTCTCTGGCTGCGTGCCCTGGCCCAGGCCCAGGGGGATTATGGGTACAGCATGCAGGGTGCTAAAGAGGGGCTGCAGCAGCGCTGGGCCCTGCTGGTTCAGCTGCACAGCCAGGTCACCCTGAGGAAGAGGAAGAGGAGCGAGGCAGAGGAGCAGGTCCTTCTCGCCGTGAAGAAGGAGAGAGAGGGAGGGGAGGACATCAAGGTGGTGCTAAGAAGTGTAGAGGTGAGGTGTGTGTGTGTGTGTGTGTGTGTGTGTGCGCGCGTATGTTTGTGTGAGAGTGTGTGTGCATGTGCGTGTGTGTGTGTCTGTGTTTGTGAGAGAGTGTGTGTCTGTGTGTGTGCGCGTGTGTGTCTGAGAGTGTGTGTGTGTTTGTGTGCGTTTGGGTTTGTGTGTGTGCTCGTGTATTTTTTACGTGTGTGCTCATATTTTCACACATAAGTATATTTGTTTTCCTGCGGTCAGGGAATAAATTGGTTTCGCCTTAGTTTGCGGAGTTTGCAGAGGTGCTTTTCCTTCTGAGTAATCATACTCTGTCCAGCACTTTCAAATAAAGCAGTTGTTTGGTTAACTGACGGGACTGACTGAATGCTTGATTGATTGATTGATTGATTGGCTGATTGATTGATTGATTGATTGGCTGATAACGTGCCTGTCTGTGGCAGGGTTTCTCCGTGGACCTGGCTCCGTGCAGAGACAGGCTACAGCAGAGCCATGCTCACCTGAGTGACATCACACACCTGCTGCAGGTGAGGCTCTCCGCCCTGCGGGAGTACCTGGGGTGTGCTACCCCGTCCCCCTGCACCCCCCCCCTCCCCTAACAGCCCTGTGCTCCTCCCTGCAGGACCTGGGGGCCAGTTTGCGGGCGCTGGGGGAGGGGGGAGACATGGAGGTGAAGAGAGGAGGCGTGGAGGCGGAGCCTCTGTGGACCGAACGCCTGCTCCAGGCCAGCACCCAGCAGGTACGCTAACAGCAGGGCTTCGGGGGGGCGAGGGAGGGAGGGGGACGGGGAGGGATGGGGGGAGAGGTCTCATCTCAACACTTGTTCATAATTAACCAATAGATCACCAAGGCAGGTGGCACGGTGGTGCAGTGGGTAGGTCTCGAGTTGAAATCCCAGCCTGGGGCCTTCCTGTGTGGAGTTTGCATGTTCTCCCCGTGTCCGCGTGGGTTTCCTCCCACAGTCCAAAGACATGCAGGTTAGGTTGATGGGAGAGTATGAGTTTCCCGTACAAATGAGTGTGTGAGTGAATGCTGTGTGTGCCCGACGATGGACAGGCGACCTGTCCAGGGAATATTCCTGCCTCTCGCCCAATGCATGCTGGGATAGGCTCCATCCCTCCCCTTGACCCTGACCAGGAATAAAAGGGTTAGATAATGCACGGATAGATTACCAAGGTTACACATGAATCCTTGGTTAAAAAAATACTTGTGGGTTCACTGTGGTTGCCTATAAAAAAACTGCCTAACATTTTTTCAAATATTTGGTCCAATATTTGAAAGAACAGCCCTGGCTTATGTGAAAACCTCTTGTGGACGCTGCAGCTAAAAGCAGAGATCCAATGGTCCCTCCAGGAATTGCGTGGTGCACCCCTGGTTTATATTTATACTTAAATGCATTTAGCAGAATTACCTTATGCTAAAAAAATGTAAACGGCTTCATTTCTTTCTCATTCGCAGTCTGTTTATACAGCTGGATATTTATTCAGGATTAGTACCTTGTTTGAGGGTACAATGGCTGTGCCCCACCTGGAAATCAAACCTGCAACACCAGAGCTGCCAACCCAGTTCTGCCACCATTATACTACACAGAGGTGTATAAAAACAAAAAAAGTAAAAATTTAACGTTGTACACCTGTGGTCCATCCATAAACTTCACTATATTAATCTCAGGAAGTCAACATTGCTCACTATTTTGTGATATGTTTTGCAGCTTATTTATTTTAGATACTGGTGTTGGCTACTGACCTTTATTTGCCTTAAAGGTAAGCGTATTGTAAAATACAAATGGTGGCATTCTTACTAACTGTATGGCATCTGCTCTGTGAGGTTTGCAAGTTTTAAACTGTTTATTCAAATACTGCAACTGTTTGAATAAAAACTGTTTATTCAAACCAGGGGCCCCAATGCTCTGGTCCTGGAGTGCCACAGGGTCTGCTGGCTCTTGTTTACTTTGACCGTAAAACCCTAATACTCATCTAAGAAACCAGTTAAGGTGTCGTAACCCTGTCATTGTGCCAAGTCGTGATGCCAAGCCACATTCTGTGTCCCGCAGTTTGACGAGGCGATTCAGGACTTCCTGTCTCTGGAGAAGCTCACTTCCTGTTTCCAGACCCACCTGGAGGGTCTTTGGGCGGACCAGGTGGCGAACGGGGAACCCCACTCACATCCCAAACTGTCCTCCTCCTCCTCCTCGGCCCGCACCCCTGCCCCTCACGTCCGTCCCCCCGGCACCCTCCCTCGACCCCACTGCCCTCCCCCCGCCCCCCCCAAACTGCCACCCACCGCCACGCCCCGCTCTCTGTGTGAGAGGTCAGCTGAGCGGCTCTCCTCCACCTTTACCTGGCTGCGCAGCTCTCTCAGGAAGATGTGACCTCTCACCTGTCCCCCCGCCCCCCCCAAACCCCACATTCCACAGACCAGGGGTCCCCACTTCTGCTCCTGCAGAATAGGGGGGGGGGGGCTCTGCTGGCTCCAGCTGTCACTCAGCGATTAAGGAACTCCCCGTGCTACGCTGCAGGAACAGGAAGTACATTACCACAGTATTGTTCTGGCCACGCCCCCTTCATGAGTATACACAAAACCATAGACCGTAAAAGAAAAACAAAAAACATATCAAACTGGATTTATTTCTTTTGGTTTGGGTGGTTGGGGCGACAGAACTCTGTGCTGGTGGTTCTCACAACACTGCCCCCTGCTGGATGAGTAGCTGATGGCTCATCCGCATCACGTATTTCAGGGAAGGATTTAAACTCAATGTGAATGTGTAATTTATTTTGTATGTATGTGTGCATGTATATACTTTTGTTCTGATTAATTGTAATCTGTTTCTATTTTGCATTTGTATTGTATTTGTATCTGATTTTTTTTTACTCCAGATCTTTTAAATGATAAGAAATGAACAAACTGAAAATGATTTTAAAGTGAAGTATGTTTGGAGTAAAATTTAATTTCAATTAATTCAGTTGAGCAGATGAACTGACATTTAAGTCACTGTGGACAGTGTCTGCTAAATGCCAACAATATAAATTAAGTTCATGAACTGTAAAATGTCCATAGTCATCCATTGAGCTTTTCAGATTCATTTCCTGTACTGGGTGAATTAGAAGGAAATTGTTCTGCCCAATTCTGAAATGAAGATTAACTTGTTCGTTCTCATGTGAAAGTGAATCAGAGATTCAAGCGGAATCAGGGTGCGGTATAAGGTATTCCACCAGAGGGCGCATTTTGATAAATTATGAACAGTGTTAGCCAGGTTGGGTTGGGGTTTATGATTACTCAGTGGGTGAAATCTGGCACCTCAGGGCAGACATACTTTCTGCACAGTTCATTTTCAGTCAATTTATACGCACGAGAATTCAGCGTCCATTTTGCACTATAAACTAAGGTAGTTGGTTTCACAGTCCGGAGATGTAGATTAGCATTTTAACACACACCTTACCAGTTCAAGGTCCTGACCAGATCTGTGTCAAATACGTATTTGTTTTGGATTCAAATACTTTTCTACACTTTATTGATCTTGTCTGGTGTATTGGAACCAATGAAATACTCGCAAAAAGGGCTAACCCCAGCTTCTGGTTGTACTGGCAGGCTCAATTACACCAGGCAAGATCAATAGAGCACAGAAAAGTATTTGAATCCAAAACAAATGCGTATTTGACCCAGGTCTGGTCCTAACAAGCTGTGAGACCACTCAAACACGCAGGGCTCACTGTTTAGGAAGAATCCATCCCCGCTCTTCCCTACCAATGTTTATTTTATTTTATTTTAGACTCAGGGGTTGATGAAGGTGTGAGGTGGGGACTGCATTGTCTCAGCGGGTTTTGACTTTTTGGAAATGAGAGCTGACATGGAAAGGATTCTAAAGACTCCTCTCTTCCCTCTTATCTGTGTCCCGGCTGAAATTAGCTTGCATTGGGGGGGGGACCTCATTTATATCCCGATTGTGAACTTTGACCCAGGAAGCAGACAGATATGCGGTCTACAATAGAAGGGAGCCTGCATGAAAACTGTAGCTGTAACTGAAACTGAACCCCCCCCCCCCCCAGACTCAAAGCTCAAAGCTGTGCATTCCTTTTAAACAAATTCAGTTACAGAGAAACAGCGAGATGTAGAAATATAACCCGCGTTTCATTATTCACACTGCTATATGGGCTCAGCAGGGGATCGTCTTTGAGGTAAGGTTTTTCTTTTGTGTGTGTGTGTGTGTACGTGTGTGTGTATGTGTGCATGTACGTGTGTGTGTGTGTGTGTGCGAGAGACTGATTGTGGGTTGTGTGTGTGAGGGGTTGTGTGTGTGTGTGTGTGTGTGTGAGAGAGAGGTTGTGTGTGCGTGCATGTGTATTTGTGTGCGAGAGAGAGTTTGTGTGTGTGTGTGTGTGTATGTGAGAGAGGGAGAAGTTGTGTGTGCGTGCATGTGTATTTGTGTGTGTGAGAGAGCTTGTGTGTGTGTGTGTGTGTGTGTGTGTGTGTGTGAGAGAGGGAGAGGTTGTGTGTGTGTGCATGTGTATTTGTGTGTGGGAGAGAGCTTGTGTGTGTGTGTGTGTGTGTGTGTGTGTGAGAGAGGGAGAGGTTGTGTGTGCGTGCATGTGTATGTGTGTGAGAGAGAGCTTGTGTGTGTGTATGTGTGAGAGAGAGAGGTTGTGTGTGCGTGCATGTGACATGAGCTCATAGCTCTGCTCCTCTAATTGGGAGATTGTTTTGTGGGCTGCACCTGCTGAATTCCTTCAGATGGGGCTCTAATTAAGAGTGGGGGGGGGGGGGGTGGGCTGATGAATGGAATGTGGTGGTTAAAAGACTCCAGGATCTGTGCTGCACACACACTCACACACACACACACACGTGAGAGAGCGGGAGGAAGAGGAGGGTGTAGAGGAAGGTCATCTGAGGGTCTGAGCACGAGCCTGAACCTGGCCTGCCTTAGCCGCTGTGACCGGAGCGCTGCTCTCTAATCCCAATCTGTAGCGATGCGTTGGACGGGACGGTTTGCTTTAATCAGGAGATTAGGGGCTGAGGCATGCGCCCTCATTAGCTGCGGGCTCAGAGCCGAGGGGCGGGGGTGGGGGGCCTGATTGGGGGGGGGGGGGGGGTGGGGAGGTTTGGCAGGAGGGTGCAGCACCTGGGGTGCAGAAACAGGCCTTTGGAAACAGCTGGCGCACATGCGCATAATTTGGAATCTTGGGAGAAGCCTGGGAAGTTTGTGACACTCGTTACACTTGGACCTTATCCGCAGTAATTGTGACATCACAAAGCTGTCGGCCGTTGTACCTGTGCTTCATTGTGACATCACACAAAGGCTACAGTGTAGCAACAAGAGAAAGAGACACAAATATGCTGTTGGAAAATCTGCGCAGTGAAAAAATGATTAACAGTACAGTGCAGCAGACAGGTGAATTTATGCCACGAGGTTTTATGAATTTGTGTGATTTATGGTACCTGTACCACACCTTCATACAGACATCTGTGGCACGTGCTGTTTCCTGGTGCAAATAGCCAAGGTTTTGTAGAACTTGGAGTCATTAAAAAAAAAAGTCATGAAATATAATTTATGCTTTTGAATACGTTTACAATTATTGTGCTCACCGATTTGACGTCTCTTTGACCCTTCTTGTTTAATGTTGTACAGTATTGCGTGTGTGAGTGAGTGAGTGCGCGTGTGTATGTATATGTGTGCGTGCCTGCATTTCTGCTTGTCCATTTATGTATGTTTTGGAGGAAGGGTAAAATTTGGTTTTGTTGGGAAACAGACAGTTTTGTGTATTCTAAGCCCCAGTTTGTGTATTCGAAGTCCTGGAGGAAGGGCCACCCCCATGACCATATGGGCCTTCCTTCCTGTCGGTTTCGAGGTTTCCCCTCCTGGGAATTTCCGCTGGGCCCCCCCCCCCGGGGGGGCGAGCCCCCCATGACCATTATGGATTTGAATGGTCCAATCAGAAGGAGCACCGCTCCTTATCACCAATCAGAGGCAGTGCTCCCTTTCAACAACAGAATTCCTCTATATGCAAATACCAATCTACTGGAACTGTATAAATGTAATCACCCACCAATACTGCTTTGAACTTTCTCTCTGAGTTGTTCCCGTAGCCGGCTGCGTAATAAATCTTCCTGTTTTTACTACAAACTTTTGATCTGCTTCTTCATGGGCTACCAGTCATCTTACTTGTTTTTGGTAACATCTTGAATTACCTACAAATTGGCGCTGCGAGCAGGGTGGATTCGTTTCCCGACCTCCGTGGGTTCCCCGACCGATGCAAGAGGAGTGAGTACTTTGTTCTACCACCATATAGTTAGGCGATTGGAAGGCAAACTTACGGAGGTCTGGAACGCTCCACCCAGTGGTACGTAACCTATACAATTACTTGACCGGTGTAGAAGCAATTAATTGTTTGTAGCTAAAAGCTGCGTCTTGTTGTAACGTGTCTACTGTGATGTGATGTTTAACTGATTTTGTATCAGATAATGTCTGAATGTACCAGCGCTGTATATGTTTTGGAATATAGCTATATTGTGACAGGGTGAAGTTCATCCTAACCTAGGAGAGTGAGTTTTCACGCCGAAAAGGTGAATACGTGGTTGCGTAGCTGCGGCAGGCTGAGTTTTTGGCCCGCGGCCCAGAGTGACTAAATATTTTCACAGCTGGTTAACAGGCCGTGTGGGCCTGGGAAGCGTATATCGTGTCTGTGTTTTCATGTCCCGGGGAGAGTGAGTTTTTGCGCCCCGGCTCAGAGTTAAAGACAAGGGAGTGTCTCTAACTTGAGTATCTGTGAGTACGTTACCGCGGCAGGTTGACATTTCAACCCGCGGTCCAAAGTGACAAACTATTTTCATATCTTGGGTAGTAGGTTTAGAATACCTACGAAGCGTACTCTTGTCTGCGTTTTTATGTCCCGGGGAGAGTGAGTTTTTGCGCCTCGGCCTAGAGTGAGAGACAAGGGAGTAGTCTCTCACTTAGGTTTTTGTGAGTTTGTGCTGAGGCAGGCTGAGTTTTTGGCCCTCAGTCCAGGGGACGAAGGTTGTACCGTACCTGGAGTATTAGGTGAGCGGGCTATTATAGTCGCTTTTCCTAAGAAGCTTACTCGTGTCCGACGTGAATCACGTCATTGTCCTGTTTTCGATACTGTTTTGGGTCATTATTGTTGTTTGACATTGTTCTGAGTCTTTATTGTTTCGTGTTCGTATTGTTCTTGATCGTATGTGAAGTGTTGGCCAGTAACGTACATTTATAATTATATATTTATTATATCTAGATACAGAGTGATATGAAGTGTACACAATATAGTCGACAGAATATATTATCTATGCAATATAATAGAATGATCATAGACAGTAGTATAAACTGATTGAGGTTCCGGTCTAATAGCCTAAGGACTGCGGACACTATACGAGCCTGAAATAATGGAGTAAGGTTAAAAGAATTAATAATGACTAATCTACAGATCTCTGAAGAGTTTTCAATTGCGGTGACTAAAAATGGTGAAAGACAGGTTAAGTGCAGAAGGTTAGGAAGGCTGCTATGTGTTCTCTGCTAGGGAACAAGGTGAGAATGGGCCTTTAGAGATGCGCTGCTGTACTCAGCTTATGGTAATTCAGGGAATGAATTGAGTAGAGACAGTGGTGATTTCCTGACCGTGGTAATTGATGGTAGTCTTCCCATTTTTAGAAACAAAGCATTGTGGAGAAATTGGTTAAGCTTTGAGAGACTGTAGTGATCTATTGGGCATGGGCTGCATATATATATTTTATGAAATAGCATAAGGATGTGGACACCATAAGCCCCTAAATATCCTTAATTTTTGAGCCCAAGATAAGGGAGTAAAAATAAATAAATAAATAAATAAATAAATAAATACATTTTAAAAAGGTAGCACAAATATGATTGACCCCTAGTGGCAGATCCTAACGCCATCCTTTCCACTGTTTCTCATATAAAATACACGCTGAGCAATGTTGGCTTCAAACTGACATTGAGGTAATGGATCATTTTCACTTCTCAAAGTAGTATCTTGCATGAGACTTTTGTTAATACCGTGAATGTACCTGTGGGTGATTGGTGGGGTTACCAAGGGCAACCGAGGCCATGTAAATACACCAGAGATGGAGGAACTAGTATGTAGCATTGGAAGGTTTGAGTACGTGTGAAAGATGGAAATAAAATACGGAAGTATTGAACGGAAGAGAAGGGTTTTGGTGCAAGGTAGTATACTGCCTTTACTGCAGTACTGCGGGAGACGCTGAGAACCTTGCTCAAACACGGCAGGAAGTTAGGCACTGGACAGCCAGTGAGATTTATAGGGAAATTGCAAGTAGGGATTTGGCGGAAACGTGTTTGAAAGTACTTGTATGTGGAGAATTGAGGAAGGATTTTAAATGACTGGTGATATTTGAGCTTGTAAATAGGAGATTCCTGACTAGTGCAGGAACCCCCAATACAAAATGGGGGATTGGTACAAGAAACTGACTAATCATTTGTTCTCCATTTTAGGATGAGACTGGGTGACGTAGCCACCAGCGGTGCTCCTCTCCGTGAAAGCGGGACCGAGTAATTAACACCCAGTAATTAACATTTGCTTCCACCCTTTGATCCTTACAGGTCGACACATGAGGACTCCTGGTGATTGTGGTGGGGAATTGCATGTAATGAGTGACTGTTTGAGTGAATATTGCAGGCTTGTGTCCCAAGTGTCTTTCACAGGATCACAGAACTGGACCTGACCCGGCTGAGGACAAAGAAACATGCCTGGATGAACCTGGATCCTGGTGGAAAACATAATCCGATGACATTTTATCCACATTTGGTCTGGACCACACAGGCTCACAATTCCATCAGCTGCACCCAGTGACTGGAACTCCGGTGGGGTTCCGCATTAAACAGTTAGGAAAATACAAGGGTGAGACCCAACATGGGGCACAATAATCCCCGTCTACCCTTATAGCCCCTGGGGGCTATCTATCTCTCCATTCAGACACATATTTACAGGACAAGATGTGCACCAACGCAACAGGTGGAAGTTGGATCTGGATGATGGCCTCACAAAGGACATTTTTTATGTTGTACATTTTTTTGGTGTTATGTTGTACTTTTTGTTTTGTTGTAATGGTGTTAGTCTAAATGTGAAAGGTAGCCACTGGGTCCATAGCGAATGGCACAATATTGGTGACAAAAGGAGGACTACTTTCTAACCAAACTACTCAATGCCTAACACTTCCTACTGCACTAATCCAACTGACACCTCTACCACTATCTCTATTCTAATCACTCCTGCTGTCACCAGTAAACACCCCTGCTCCAGCACTTGATAGCTGGGTGTTAAACCAAAATAACACAATACAGCTAAAAGGCAACAAATGTGACCCAATGGCTAGAAAGTAGTATTTGTGTGTATTGTCACATTGTAAGTAGAGGTGCCTGTACCTGGTAATAGGCCTTGTACACGACGCTTGTAGAATTCTTTCTTTTGTTTTCTTACATTATTCAGCCGGCCTTACTTAACAGCGGGTTCTCATATCATGCATATTACACTTTTAGAATATTGGTCAACCTCCTTTACTGTCCGCCCAGTGCCGGCCAGCAGCAGATGGGTTTCCCCTTGTGAGCCGGGTTCTGCTCAAGGTTTCTTCATATTAAAATCTGGAAGTTTTTCCTTGCCACGGTTGCCATAGGCGTGCCACAAGGGGATTTTAGGCCTGGGTTCTATATGTAAGAGGTGTAACTGACCAATTGACAATACTGTCATGATTTCCTGTAAGCCAACCAAGTTGACCTCACCATATGCTTCATG